>CM053037.1:99055932-99635932 GCA_028564925.1 Lithobates sylvaticus | reverse complement strand
CCTCTTTACATTACACAGCACCCTGCACCTCTTTACATTACACAGCACCCCGCACCTCTTTACATTACACAGCACCCCGCACCTCTTTACATTACACAGCACCCCGCACCTCTTTACATTACACAGCACCCCGCACCTCTTTACATTACACAGCACCCCGCACCTCTTTACATTACACAGCACCCCGCACCTCTTTACATTACACAGCACCCCGCACCTCTTTACATTACACAGCACCCCGCACCTCTTTACATTACACAGCACCCCGCACCTCTTTACATTACACAGCACCCCGCACCTCTCTACCCCTTTACATTACACAGCACCCTGCACCTCTAGACCCCTTTTACATTACACAGCACCCTGCACCTCTAGACCCCTTTACATTACACAGTCCCCCACATCTCTGGACACCTGTATGTTACACAGACACCCCCCTAAACAGTTCTGGACCCCCTGTATGTTACACAGACACCCCCCTAAACAGCTCTGGACCCCCTGTATGTTACACAGACACCCCCCTAAACAGCTCTGGACCCCCTGTATGTTACACAGACCCCCCCCCCCACAGTGCAGACCCCCCCTACATGTTACACAGACCCCCCCCCCCAACTACAGTGCAGACCCCCCCCTACAATACAGACCCCACCAACTACAATGCAGAACCCCCCCCCCCCCTCAGACCCATAATGTACCTCGGCTCAGATGATCAGGGGCATGATGCACAGCAGCACACGTGTAGACAGACTACAAGGAGGAGGGGGAGGCGGCGCCGGCGGCTTCACTCTGCTCGGCTGTATGAGACAGCCGAGACAGATCAGAGCCGCTGTGAGAAGGAAATCGTTGCGGCTAACACCCCCTCCCCTGCCGCTGCCTGTCACCGCGCCGCTGCGCTACTCGGTAATCCGCAATATCTCCACTTCAATCGCGGAGGGGGGGCAGCAGGCGCCGGGCCTGACCCCCCCCCCCCCCCCAGTGTGTGGCACAGCTGTCTCCCTGTGGACCCTGACCACGCCGCGCAATCGCAACGAGCCGTGCTGGCCAGTAATTTAGGCCGCGGCTTTGCGGCCTTCTGAAGTCCTTCTGTAATATGGCGCCATCTTGTGGCGGCCGTTGGTGTTGCAACACCTCTAACAATGCTAATGCAATGTTAACTACTGGGCACTTAAACTCCCTTCCTAATTATTTTTTTTTTGTAATATGGCGCCATCTTGTGGCGGCCGTTGGTATTGCAACACCTCTAACAATGCTAATGCAATGTTAACTACTGGGCACTTAAACTCCCTTCCTAACCAGACCAATGCTCTGTCATACTCAGTCATGCAACACTGTACCCAAATTAATTTTTTGTCCTTTTTTTTCATACAAATAGAGCTTTCTTTTGGTGGTGTTTAATCAACGCTGGGTTTTTTATTTTTTGCGCTATAAATCAAAAAATACAGAAAATTCGGTAAAGAAATTTTTTTTTATGGCAGAGTGCTTTTTTATAATAGCTTTGATTTTTATTTCTTTTTTAAAAGTAAAAAACTGTTTACATTTTTTTTTTCCCTTTCACACGGGCTCTCTGATCAGGTTCGCCTGTCAGTTTTTCAGGCGGACCTGATCGGACGCTTAGCGGGGATATGGCGGAAATAAAAGCAGTCACATTCTTTAGTTAACCACTTTGCGCCCGCTATAGATGAAAAACGTCTACAGCGTGGACACCAATTGCCGGGAGGGCGTCCCTGGACGTCCTCCTGTTTACTTCCCCTCTGCGCACCGCCGCAAGCACGCATCGGGGAAGTTCTGTGTTGGATCGTGCCTGGACGTCCTCCTGTTTACTTCCCCTCTGCGCACCGCCGCAAGCACGCATCGGGGAAGTTCTGTGTTGGATCGTGCTAAATGGCCAATCACAGCGGCCATTTGGAACTCGACCGGCTTGTCCAACTAGAGGTGATCTCATATGTAAACATATGAGATCATCTCTCATCGGCGGCTTTCCCTCCTCACACAGACAGCGCGTGAGGAGGGAGAGCTTCCGTACTGCAGCTGCAGCGTCAGTGTTTACTCACGTTTCACTAACACAGTGAAACACACACGTCACACATGCCCACCTGTCCCCAGTGCCACCTGTCAGTCGTTGTCGTTAAAACAAAAAAAAAAAAAAAAAACCTGGCTCCTAACTTTTTTAGCTGGCTCCTAGATTCCAAGCAAAATTGTCAAGCCCTGTGTGCGTGCGTGTGCGCGTGTGCGTGTATGTATGTATATAATATGTATGTTTGGGGGTTCTAAAAGAACCGAGAGATGCATTGTTTTTCTTCATCGCTCGGCTCTGCACTTGTTTAACCACTTCCCTACCGCCCATAGTCATATGACACCCACAAGGTGGATCTCCCATCCTGGGTGGGCGTCATATGACGTCCTACCATTCCCGGCCGCCTAGGGGGCGCGCGCCGGGCACCCGCGATTGCCCGTGAAAACAGCGGGACCATGGAGCTGTGTGTGTAAACGCACAGCTCCACGTCCTGTCAGTGGCGAGGAGACCGATCATGTGTTCCCAGTACGGAGGAACACTGATCGGTCTCCTCCCCTTGTAAGTCCCCTCCCCCCACAGTTAGAATCACTACCTTAGGGAACACATTAACCTCTGCAGCGCCCCCTAGTGTTAACCCCTTCCCTGCCAGTCACATTTACACAGTAATCACTGCAATTTTATAGCAACGATCGCTGTGTAAATGTGAATGGTCTCAAAAATGTGTCAAAAGTTTCCGAAGTGTCCGCCGCAATGTCGCAGTCACGTAAAAAAAATCGCAGATCGCCGCCGTTACTAGTAAAAAAAAAAAAAAATGCAATAAATCTATCCCCTATTTTGTAGACGCTATAACTTTTGCGCAAACCGATCTATATACGCTTATTGCGATTTTTTCATTTTTAACAAAAATATGTAGAAGAATACGTATCGGCCTAAACTGAGTAAAAAAATTGTTTTTTAAAAAAAAAATGGGATATTTATTATAGCAAAAAGTAAAAAATATTAGTTTTTTTTCAAAATTGTCTCTTCTTTTGTTTATAGCGCAAAAAATAAAAACCGCAGAGGTGATCAAATACCACCAAAAGAAAGCTCTATTTGTGGGGAAAAAAGGACGTCAATTTTGTTTGGGTGTAACGTCGCAGGACCGCGCAATTGTTAGTTAAAGCGTCGCAGTGCCGAATCGCAAAAAGTGCTCTGTTAAGGAAGGGGGTAAGTGGTGCGGTGCTGAAGTGGTTAAAGGAGAAGTCCAGCTTAAGCTCCTTTGGCTGAACCCCTCCTATGGATCACAGGCGTGTAATTTAGTTTTGCACTCCTGTGACCCGTTTTCAACAGAGAGGTCCGCTCTGTGCTGACGTCACAGGAATCAGTCCAGACACCGCGCCATCACGACAAAGTCTGGAGCCGCCAGGTGCCTGGACCGATGCCCAACTCAGGCTCTCGGCGAGCCGCTGAGAGTCTTTGATGGCTGCACCCCGCCCCTCCACAGCTCAGCACTCAAGTTAGCACAGAGGGGGGAGGGGGGCCAGAGGGAAGAGGTGCTGATTAACAGTCGGCAGCTCTCTGCTCAGGGAGCTGAGAGAATCAAGCCATCTGTGACTTTCGCTTGCTTGGTCTTCAGTGCAGAGGCACCAGGGGACTGATGAGGCAAGTATGAAACTTCCAAAAGTAACTTCTTTTAACATGAATCGGGGGAAATGCTGTATAAAAGAGGAGATTCAGTGCCCCACACCCCCCCCCCCCCCCCCCCCCCCCGCGAAAATTTTAATGTCAGCAGCTACAAATACTGCAGCTGCTGACTTTTAATATATGGACACTTACCTGTACAGGGAGGTCGCGATTTTGGCACTGCAGCCTATGTTCGGGTGCAGCAGTCACCATTACTGGTAAGGGAACCCGGCTATGAAGCCTTCCGGTATCAGTTGGTTCCCTACTGCACATGCGCGAAGCACGCTGGGCTTTCTTATTGGTTCGGCAGCGGAGGAGGGGGTCTCCCAGAAGTGGGAAACGGTGTGACGGACCTCGTACTCAAGATATCCGCCGTAACTGCTTCCTCCGTCCGGTACCACACAATCCAAGACCCATTAGCTCCCCCAGTCACCAGACAACACCAGTGTAGGGTACATCAGGAATGAATCTTTATTTTTCATGTCACACATATATACAGCCAGATGACAAGCCTAACCTAATTAGCATGAGCTAATTATCTCAATCAACACTGGGCTCCATCATTCAATTGCAGGGTTAATTAGCACACACAACAATAGGTGAAACACTTCTACAAGCCAGACTATACTCAATTACATAACACAAGTGGCTGGAGTTCATGAGTCATGAAATTAGCGTCTCTTGCTAATATGCCAAATACACATACAGATTCTATGTGTATTGGGGGGCCAGCATGGACCGGAATCCAAGTACCACCAGCTCAGGGGTCCCAGGCCTGCAGCTCAAAGAGCACTGTTCCCCCAAATGCCAGGGCCCATAATCCCAAGGCAACAGGCTCGCACTCAGTCCCCTCCAACAGCCTGTGTCTCGGCCAGGTCCGTCACAAACGGTACTTGTCAAAAACAGGTACCCCCCGAAAGGTGCCAGAAGTGGCACCGGAGGGGGGGGGGGGGTGGAGGAGGAGGTTCCACTTTAAGATTGTGAAGGGGAGTGAATTGTGATAACAAATTTAACGATTAATTGTGCAGCTGTGTGTGTATGTTCATGTATTAGGGATGCACCAATACCGGTATCAGCGCCGATGCTAGCCATTTTCACGAGTATCGTACCGGAAGTGGCGTCGCTTTGGAGCGGACCACCTCCCCCCCCCCCCCCCCCCTCCAGACAGTGCCTTCCCCGCTGCCTCCTCCCATTGACATCGCTAGGTGCAGCCGGCCCATCCTAACAGCCCACAAGCATGGTTTCCTTGCTGCACCATGCCCGCAGTCTCTGGCTGTCTCCTGTACCATGCCCGCAGTCTCTGCCTGTCTCCTGTACCATGCCCGCAGTCACCTCTGCCTGTCTCCTGTACCATGCCCGCAGTCACCTCTGCCTGTCTCCTGTACCATGCCCGCAGTCACCTCTGCCTGTCTCCTGTACCATGCCCGCAGTCGCCTCCTGCCTGTCTCCTGTACCATGCCCGCAGTCGCCTCCTGCCTGTCTCCTGTACCATGCCCGCAGTCGCCTCCTGCCTGTCTCCTGTACCATGCCCGCAGTCGCCTCCTGCCTGTCTCCTGTACCATGCCCGCAGTCGCCTCCTGCCTGTCTCCTGTACCATGCCCGCAGTCGCCTCCTGCCTGTCTCCTGTACCATGCCCGCAGTCGCCTCTTGCCTGTCTCCTGTACCATGCCCGCAGTCGCCTCTTGCCTGTCTCCTGTACCATGCCCGCAGTCGCCTCCTGCCTGTCTCCTGTACCATGCCCGCAGTCGCCTCCTGCCTGTCTCCTGTACCATGCCCGCAGTCGCCTCCTGCCTGTCTCCTGTACCATGCCCGCAGTCGCCTCCTGCCTGTCTCCTGTACCATGCCCGCAGTCGCCTCCTGCCTGTCTCCTGTACCATGCCCGCAGTCGCCTCCTGCCTGTCTCCTGTACCATGCCCGCAGTCGCCTCCCCCAGTGATCACAGCCTTTTCCATCTAAGCTCTCCCACCCCACAATCCCCATTTCACACCACCCTCAACTACCTTGCCCTCCCACCCTGCCATCAACCGGCTCCCAAATAATAACCCCCCGCCATCTCCCAAACCACCCCTCTTCGTAGGTGATAGGTATTGGTAATTGGTATCAGCGAGTACCTTATATATATATATATATATATATATATATATATATAGAGAGAGAGAGAGAGAGAGAGAGAGAGAGAGAGAGAGAGAGAGAGAGAGAGAGAGAGAGAGAGAGAGAGAGGAGAGAGAGAGAGAGAGAAGAGAGATATAGAGATAGAGAGAGAGAGAGAGAGAGAGAGAGAGAGAGATGAGAGAGAGAGAGAGAGAGAGAGAGAGAGAGAGAGAGAGAGAGAGAGAGAGAGAGATTAAAACCTTGGATTGTAAGCATAATTTGTTCCAGAAACATGCTTGTAATCCAAAGCACTTGTATATCAAAGCAAATTTTCCCCATAAGAAACAATGGAAACTCAGATAACTTTGTTACACAACCATTTATTCCCAAATCCTTTAGTTTATAGTCCATATAAAAAGATTATAGCAATGTAATAGTTTGTGTAACCATAAAATGTACATCCGCAAGGGGATTAGAAGCAAAATCCAACAGGAGCTACAGAGTTTAAAAGAGAAGAGAGGCGCCCTTAAGTGTAGCAATATGGTTACATTTAATGAAGGTACAACATTTAGCAACTCACATGGTTGATGATTTAGACCCCTTTCACACTTTAGCGGTGCTTTACTGCTGTTATAGGGGCGCCATTAGTTGAAGAAAGGGTTAATAGCGCTGAAGCGTTTAGCATTCATTTAATTTCAAAGCGCCTCTCAAGCCACCCCCAGTGTGAAAGCCCGAGTGCTTTCACACTGGGGCGGTGCGCTTGCAAGACTAGAGAAACAGCAGCATTTTTGGGGCAATGGGCAGGGCGTTTTGTGAGCGGTGTATACACCGCTCCCACACTGCCCCAAAGATGCTGCTTGCAGGACTTTTTTCCTGTCCCGCAAGCGCACTGCCCCAGTGTGAAAGCACTCAGGCTTTCACACTGGGGTAGCTTGAGAGGCGCTTTTCAGGTGCCATTTCTAGCTCTAAAATGCCCAAAAAGCGCCCCAGTATGAAAGGGGTCTAAAAGAGGCACATCTAAGCATGCAGGCAACTGGGTTAAAGCTGTCCACATAGACCATCGTCCCCACCGCTGTCAGTCTGCAATTGTGACCGGGAAGACTACCCTGCAGTACAGCAATCTGAAAGCAAGGCTTGAGCTGCTAGTGGAGCGCAGCATGGAAGGAATTGCATCAATGGCGGTGCGGAGGACGGTATATGTGGACAGCTTTACCCCGGATGCCTGCATGTTAGATGTGCCTGTTTTAATCATCAACAATGCAAGTTGCTAAATGTTGTACCTTCTTTAAATGTAACCATATTGCTACACTTGGAGTCCATTCACACATGGGGCAACACGACTTTCAGCGCAACTTTGGGAGTGAACTTGAACACGACTTGAGTATGAATCACAGCGTGACTTGTGGCGACTTACAACACGACTTCAAGTCGCCCTCAGGCCAGGCGACTTTGGCTGTGGCCAATCGCAGAATAATCAGCTCTCGAGGGGGAACTCCATGCCAAATTTTAGCACCAAGTGGCCCAGAGATACGGGGGGCCCCAAAGTCGGTCAACTGTGTCCATCTGCAGCAATGTAATTTCGGGACCCTTTGGGTCCAGAGACCCCAAATTCGAGGGACCTATGGCATGCAAATGGTTATTGTTGACCCTCTTTTCCACTTACAGTAGCTGCGCATTTCTCACCCTAGGCATTCTACTCGAGTCAATACGTTTTCCCAGTTTTTTTGTGGTAAAGTTAGGTGCCTCGGCTTATACTTGAGTGTGTGTGTGTGTATATGTTTTTTGTATGTGTGTGTATATATATATATATATATATATATATATATATGTGTGTGTGTGTGTGTGTGTGTGTGTGTGTGTGTTTGGAGTTTCTAATTAAATTTTGTATGTAAAAAAAAAAAAAAAAATACAAATTTTAACTAGTAAGCAACAAGTGTCAGAGGATTAGGCATGAAGGGGGGTTCATTTTTGATTTTTTTTTTTCACAACACTGTTTGGGGGGGATCTTTGGTGAGATATCAGGGGTCTAAACTGACCCATGTAAGTCTCTCACTTTTGAGACAGAGAAAGGGACTATGGAAATACATTCCCCAGTTCCTTTCTGCAGCCTCAACTGCACTGCAGATTGAATGAACAGGAGACAGTTTCCTGCTCATTTATAAGCTGAAGCATAGTAAACTATTTACTATGCTGGTTATAAATGAATACAGTGCGTGATCGGTACTGAAAAGAAGGGCGCTGGTAAATGAATGTTACTCACCATATGAGATTGCATTGTTCAAAACCATTGTACAGAGCAGTTAAGTATTACAGTGTTTAAAAAAAATAAAGGTTTGCAAACATATAAGGTGTAAACTTACACCCTTTTACATGTTGTTGCATTTCTATATTGATGAGTTTTAATTATATTCTCTGTTTGTATAGGAAGTCTGCCAAATCCCGAAGCCGCAGTCCTATCTACTCAAGAAAATCCTCCTCGTCTCGTAGTAAAAAACAAAAGTCTCAGTCCCAAAGTCGCCATTCCAGTATTTCACCTGCCCGCTTGCCATTGAACTCCAGCTTGGGTGCTGAACTGAGCCGAAAGAAAAAAGAGCGGGCACTAGCTGCAGCGGCAGCTGGTAGAGACTCTAAAGGTCAAGTGATAAAAAAAGAGATTGGAGATGGAAGAGGGCTCCCAACATTGGATGCCAAAAAGGCAAACAAAAATTTTAAGGTGGACAAGTGTGTCTCTGATACAGAACTGTCAGTGGCAACAAATGTAGATGCAAAGGTATTACCTAGTTCCATCAAGTCCGAGGAGAATGAGAAGAAGCTAATTTTACCAGTGAAGGATGTGAGAATATCAGGAGTTAAGGATGGTAGAGCTGCTTTTGTCAAAGAGGAGACCTTGACACCAATGGAGGAAGTGACAGACAAAGAGACTGAAAAAGATATACCACCTCCTTTGCCTCCTGTGCAGTCTCCTCAACCACCTTTACCTGCTTCCTCTCCACCTCCCCAAACTCCTCCGCTTCCTCCTCTTCCTCCTTCACCAGCTGTACTTGTACAACCTCCACCTCCTCTGCCACCTACTCCTACTTTATCAACCCTTTCAATTTCTATCACCGTGGCTGCCTCAGTAACATCCTCCACCCATACACGTTCTTCAACAGTATCCACTCAGGCAAACACACAGCCTCCAGCTATCTCTTCCACTAAGCCAGTTGCAACTGTTAATCTTGCTATCCCACATTTGAAAACGTCAACACTTCCTAATTTACCCCTGCCACCTTTACTTCCTGGAGAGGATGATATGGAGAGGTGAGTACCTGTCTTTTGTACTGTGTTGCTTTGAATGGGTAGAGATTGTAGGTCAGCTCTGTAGAGCTCCTAGTTCAGTCTCCTTCAAGGTAGTTTGCAGGTTAGGATTTCTGATATGAATCATTTTATATTAGGAAATGCAAATTTGCTCAGCATCCTTTTGATCCCAAGCTGATTTTCCAAACCTGGATAAAGTGGGACTAGATTGAAATGGGGGAATACTACTATAGCCATTAGGGATGCACCGATACCGATACTAGTATCGGTATCGGAGCCGATACCGAGGATTTGCCTGAGTACTTGTACTCGGGCAAATGCTTCCGATGCTTTACCCGATACCGGAAGTCAGTGGGCGGGCGGAGTGGGTGGGAGAAGGCGGAGCGGAGCGCGGCACAGTCAGAGTGCAGCGGAGCTTCGAGAAGGTAAGTCTTGCAGCCTGTTTAAGCCTGTCAGGGGTGTGGGTCACTCACAGGCTGGTGCAGCCGTGTGCAGCTGTGTACATCGGTGACTGGCCATCAGAATCGTAAACGGAAGTGACGGCCCGAGTCTCCGTCAGAGGCTGTACATGGCAACGCCCATCTTGGTACACCCTGAACTCGGCCTCAGTAGCCTGCAGTCACAAGGCGTCAGCAGACATCTTGTTACACCCAGCCCATATAGTTCACTAACTATATGGGCTGGGTGTAACAAGATGTCTGCTGCTGCATTCTGACTATGCTTACTGAGGCTGAGTGCAGGGTGTATCAAGATGGGCTCTTGTCATCACTTGTTGATTTTATTGTATCATGATCATCATGCCATATATTAGTGCCCATAAGTGCCACCTATCAATGCCCAATGCCCATAAGTGCCAGCCATCAATGCCGCATATCAGTGCCCATCAGTAAGTGCCAGCAGTCAGTGCCACCTATCAGTGCTGCAAATCAGTGCCACATACCAGTGCCAGCCATCAGTGCCAGCAGTCAGTGCTGCAAATCAGTGCCACATACCAGTGCCACCTATCAGTGCCCATAAGTGCCAGCCATCAGTGCTGCATATCAGTGCCCATCAGTAAGTGCCACCTATTAGTGCCCATAAGTGCCAGCCATCAGTGCCGCATATCAGTGCCCATCAGTAAGTGCCAGCCATCATTGCTGCATATGTGTGTCCATCAGTCAGTGCCACCTATCAGTGCTGCAAATCAGTGCCCATCAGTCAGTGCCAGCCATCAGTTCTTCATAATTATAAAGAAGATATCGTTAGTCTGTATTGTGCTTTGAAAACTGTCACTTGACATTAAAAAAAAGTATCGGTAATCGGTATCGGCGAGTACTTAACAAAAACTATCGGTACTTGTACTCGGTCTTAAGAAAGTGGTATCGGGACAACCCTAATAGCCATGCATTAGGAGGGAGCATAACAAATTCCAGAGCAGGGAAAATATGGTTTATGCTAAATCTTTGTATGGTGTACATTATTATGAGAAGTTGTAAATGTGAGTAAGGGAGCATAAATCTAAAAACCTATCAAATTATTTAAGACATGTTAAGTTTTTTTTCTCTTTAGATCTCCTTTAGTTGGCAAGTTTTAGGTGTCTTGGTTTCCTGTCTCCTGAGAACCTTTTGGCCCTCTATTCATAAATAAAAAAAAAAAAAACTTTTCAATAAAGTGCAGACCGACTAGAACACCTGCCAGGGTTGTATTGCTGTCTATGCTCTGTTAGGGATATTCATTCTCTATTTGTTTACTGAAAGTGGAAGACAGTAACAGTAAATCTGTACTTATTAGTGTCCTCATTGATAACCAGGGATTCCTTTACTTTGGAGCGATTTTCCATCGATTCTTTTTGTGGGGGTCAAAGCCTTCCTTTACGAAAGTCAAAATGGGCAAGAAAGTTTTGCATTTAGTTCTACTTTAATATAGCAGCATTTTACAGAACTAGGGCTGCAACTAACGATTATTTTCATAATCGATTAGTCGGATAAAATCATCAATTTTTTTCTTCGTTTATTTAAAATAATAATGACAAAATGGAGTGTTGCACTCAAACTGAATCACAACATAACTATTAAAGCAAATTCCTCATTCATTACTGACAATCCAGTGAGGGGGCTGGCCCTGAATGGGAGAGGGAACCGTACTGGAGGGTGGGAGAGAGTTGGCTAGTTTGGAGACCAAGCGTTAGAGGGAGTAGGTTGGGAGGGAGTTTGGGCCAGAGGGGGTTGCAATAAAAAGGGAGTTTGGTTGGACAAAGAACCAGACCCAAAAGGGGGGGGGGAGTGGGCTGGGGCAAGGGAGCGGACCAAAGCGGGCTGGAGGACCCGGACCAGAGTGTGGGAGGGAGAGGTCTGTGTATTCCTCAAACTGACCCCAATGATGGGGCACTATTCCCCCCCCCCCCTCAGGAACACCATGATGGGGCACTATTCCTCCCCCCCAGGAACACCATGATGGGGCACTATTCCTCCCCCCCCAGGAACACCAATGATGGGGGGCACTATTCCTCCCCCCCCCCAGGAACACCAATGGTGGGGCCCTATTCCTCCCCCCCCCCCCAGGAACACCAATGGTGGGGCCCTATTCCCCCCCCCCAGGAACACCAATGGTGGGGCCCTATTCCTCCCCCCCCAGGAACACCAATGGTGGGGCCCTATTCCCCCCCCAGGAACACCAATGGTGGGGCCCTATCCCCCCCCCAGGAACACCAATGGTGGGGCACTATCCCTCCCCCCCCAGGAACACCAATGGTGGGGCACTATTCCCCCCCCCCAGGAACACCAATGGTGGGGCACTATTCCCCCCCCCCCTCCCCCCAGGAACACCAATGGTGGGGTACTATCCCCCCCCCCCCCAGGAACACCAATGGTGGGGCACTATCCCCCCCCCCCCCAGGAACACCAATGGTGGGGCACTATCCCCCCCCCCCAGGAACACCAATGGTGGGGCACTATCCCCCCCCCCCAGGAACACCAATGGTGGGGCACTATCCCCCCCCCCCCCCACCAGGAACACCAATGGTGGGGCACTATCCCCCCCCCCCCAGGAACACCAATGGTGGGGCACTATCCCCCCCCCCCCCCAGGAACACCAATGGTGGGGCACTATCCCCCCCCCCCAGGAACACCAATGGTGGGGCACTATCCCCCCCCCCCCCAGGAACACCAATGGTGGGGCACTATCCCCCCCCCCCAGGAACACCAATGGTGGGGCACTATCCCCCCCCCCAGGAACACCAATGGTGGGGCACTATCCCCCCCCCCCCCCCCAGGAACACCAATGGTGGGGCACTATCCCCCCCCCCCCAGGAACACCAATGGTGGGGCACTACCCCCCCCCCCCCCCAGGAACACCAATGGTGGGGCACTATCCCCCCCCCCAGGAACACCAATGGTGGGGCACTATCCCCCCCCCCCAGGAACACCAATGGTGGGGCACTATCCCCCCCCCCCCCCAGGAACACCAATGGTGGGGCACTATCCCCCCCCCCCCAGGAACACCAATGGTGGGGCACTATTCCCCCCCCCCAGGAACACCAATGGTGGGGCACTATCCCCCCCCCCCCAGGAACACCAATGGTGGGGCACTATCCCCCCCCCCCCCCCCAGGAACACCAATGGTGGGGCACTATCCCCCCCCCCCTAGGAACACCAATGGTGGGGCACTATTCCCCCCCCCCCCAGGAACACCAATGGGGGCACTATCCCCCCCCCCCCAGGAACACCAATGGTGGGGCACTATCCCCCCCCCCCCCCCCAGGAACACCAATGGTGGGGCACTATCCCCCCCCCCCAGGAACACCAATGGTGGGGCACTATCCCCCCCCCCCCCCCAGGAACACCAATGGTGGGGCACTATTCCCCCCCCCCCCCCAGGAACACCAATGGTGGGGCACTATCCCCCCCCCCCAGGAACACCAATGGGGGGGCACTATCCCCCCCCCCCCCCCAGGAACACCAATGGTGGGGCACTATCCCCCCCCCCCAGGAACACCAATGGTGGGGCACTATCCCCCCCCCCCAGGAACACCAATGGTGGGGCACTATCCCCCCCCCCAGGAACACCAATGGTGGGGCACTATCCCCCCCCCCCAGGAACACCAATGGTGGGGCACTATCCCCCCCCCCAGGAACACCAATGGTGGGGCACTATCCCCCCCCCCCAGGAACACCAATGGTGGGGCACTATCCCCCCCCCCCCAGGAACACCAATGGTGGGGCACTATCCCCCCCCCCCCCAGGAACACCAATGGTGGGGCACTATCCCCCCCCCCAGGAACACCAATGGTGGGGCACTATCCCCCCCCCAGGAACACCAATGGTGGGGCACTATCCCCCCCCCCCCCAGGAACACCAATGGTGGGGCACTATCCCCCCCCCCCCCCCCCCCAGGAACACCAATGGTGGGGCACTATCCCCCCCCCCCCCCCAGGAACACCAATGGTGGGGCACTATCCCCCCCCCCCCAGGAACACCAATGGTGGGGCACTATCCCCCCCCCCCCCCAGGAACACCAATGGTGGGGCACTATCCCCCCCCCCCAGGAACACCAATGGTGGGGCACTATCCCCCCCCCCCCACCAGGAACACCAATGGTGGGGCACTATCCCCCCCCCCCCCGGAACACCAATGGTGGGGCACTATCCCCCCCCCCCCAGGAACACCAATGGTGGGGCACTATCCCCCCCCCCCCCACGAACACCAATGGTGGGGCTCTATCCCCCCCCCCCCCCCCCAGGAACACCAATGGTGGGGCACTATCCCCCCCCCCCCAGGAAAATCTATGTACTGTGTGTCTTACTCTTATACTTATAGGTTATACTGTTAGCTACCTTTCAGTCGGTGTACACACTGTGCGGCTCGCCAGCTCAGCTCCCCCCACGGCTGCTTCTCGCCTCTGTTCCCTCGAGGCAGCAGCGGGCGGGGCTGAGAAGATCAGTGGAGAGCTGACGTCAGAGGAGAGGCGCGGACGTGCGCCGCGGACGTGCCTCGTTACATACGGCGGCGCCTTGTACACAGACAGGAGGACACAGGAGGAGGATTTATTTAACGGACGGACAGGGAGGAAGGTACGGACCAACTAATCGATAATGAAAATCGTTGACAACGATTTTCATTATCGATTATATTGATTAATCGTTGCAGCCCTATACAGAACATGTACATTCATTGAACAGCTAATTTTATATAATGTTAATTGTCTGTCATTATCTATGTGGAGTATGTGGTTTTACAATGCTTTCAGGTGTTTTCATTTTTTTTTTTTTTTTTTTTAGTAAGGCGTTTGAAACGTTGATAATGAGAATTATTACATTAGGACTTGTTTTTACTTGTTAAAGCGGTTGTATACCCTTTTTTTCTCTTATATTCACCGACCAACACAGCTCCTCTCTTAGCCATTGGGTTGTTATGCCACCTTTAGGAGAATACTAGGCATTACTTGTTATGTAACACACAGAACTTTCCAGTTCCGCCCAGGGTCCCTTGGGTAACAACCCTCCAGCCTGCCCTGCAGCCATCAGTTTTTTTTTTTTGCCTAGTAAGGAGAAAAGACCTAGGAACCCTGGCAGGCCCATTGGTCTGTCTATTTTTCTGCAGAAGCCTGTTTTTTGCGCAAGATGGATCCTGTGATCTGCTATCGGCCATCGAGCGTGTGAAGGTCGCAGCTACGGCTCAGCAAGCCACGACGAAACCTCAGCTCCAGAGGTGGTCAGTGAGCTTTTATGCTCCAGGGCATACATATGACGGCTACTGATGTCTGTGTCACAGTATGCCGGGCCAGCAGCTACCCAGTACTGATCAGTGAGTAGTTCTGCAATGGAATGTCTCCCAGCTCTTCAGGATTGGTAAGTACAGCTCTCCCTGCCTCGGTGGGGTTGAGCAGCTTCGAGGTCAATTCGGGGGCCCTCTCTCCCCCCTCTCCTCTCTCCCTGTTCCCCTCTCCCTCCCCGTATGCTGCTGTGGGGTGTGTGTGTCTGTGCAGGGCTCTCACCTGGGGAGGTTTGGCGCTGGCTGTGTCCTGGGTCCTGTTCTCCCTGCCCCTGGAGGTGCCTGTGAAGTGTTTGTCCCTCATGGTTCTACATTCGTCGGCTATCTTAGGTGTGGGCATGGGCTTCGGCGGCCATTTTCTGGAAGCCTGAACACGTTTTTTCAGTGTTCTCTAGCAGCAGCATGTGCTCCTGTGTTCTGGCAGCCATTTTCCCTGTGTTTTATGTCCTTACACTGGACGCCGGTTGGCCATTTTCTTTGAGCCTGAGCACACTACAGGGAGGTTTCAGTGCCATTAGCAGCTGCTTCCACCGACACAGAGCTGTTTCCTCTGCACCTGGGAGCCAACAGAGACTACAGGCACTACCTGCTGGATAGCGCCAAACCCCTCAGGGTGGTAAGTCCTGCGGGAAAGGGCCCCTCAGTCAGCAGCAGTAAGGAGGGTGGGACTGTCACTGTCCCAAGTCCCCTTTGGGTGGCAGAAAGGGTAGGATCAGAATGACTTCAGAAACTGGTGTTTCTTCCCCCGAAATCCAGGCATTTGCAACCGGGTCGGACTGTGCAGTACCCTTGGACACCTTGTCTGCAGTCCTCAATTCGTTAGTTGCCAAGATGGAGGCGGTGCGTGGGCGCAAAGGTGCTAAAAAGCGACCCATGCCCCCCCCCGTCCTCTGGGGAGAGTTCTGACGCAGACTCGGGACCCGCTGAGGCTGGTGACCCCTGCTCTGTCATGTCAGATGACGCTGACCAGGACTGTTCGGACAGCGAGGATGAGTCTCCGTCCGGGTCCGTGCGCGACAAAGCGCTTGTTGGAGCTCTTATCACAGCTGTGTGTGATACCCTGAAGATTCAGGAGCCAGCAGATTCCTCTGCTGAGGTAGTGGTCCCTTTTGGGTCCCGTAAGCCAGTCCGTTCACCTAAGGTGTTCCCGTATCTGACTTATTTTGACAAGTTCATTTACAAGGAATGGGGTTGACCGCAACGGACCTTTTCGGTCCCCAAATACATGGCGGTGCGTTACCCTTTTGGAGGAGAGCCTTCTCAAAAAGTGGTCGGCTCCTCCGGTCATGGACCCCCCAGTATCCAGGTTAAACAAAGTAACCACGATCCCAGTAGAAGGGACTCCTGCCTTTAAGGATCCCACGGACAGGAAGGCCGAGGCAGTAGCTCGTTCCTTGTTTACGGTGGTGGGGTCAGCCGTGCGACCAGTACTTGCATCCGCACTGGTGTCGCAGACACTGAGTGGGCGAAACTGTTGCACCGCAAATTGGGTGAACAGGCTTCTCCTGTCTGCGTGGAACTAGCAGACCAACTAGTGCAAGGCCTTAAGTACGTTTGTGACGCGGCCCTGGATACTCTCCCCCTGTTATCCAGGGCTTCAGTGTCAGCAGTGGTGCTGAGGCGCTTGATTTGGTAAAATGCTGGTCGGCTGACCAGGCATCCAAAAAAGCCCTGATGGATCTTCCCTTCCTTGGCGACCGGCTCTTTGGAGCCTCTTTGGATGACATTATTAAGAATGCCACAGGTGGTAAGAGTACTCTACTCCCACAGGCCAGGAAGGCTAAGGAGCCACGCCGTAGGCAGGGGCCCTCTTTTTCCGCTCATAAACGGCTTTTGTCGTCCGCCCGGAGCTTCGGCCAAACGTCCCCAGTCCGACAGGACGACCACGGAAGGACAGAAACGTCCCTGGAACCGCAAGCCTAACAAGCCTGCGAACAAAAGTGCTACCGCATGAAGGTTTTCCCCCACCCATGTCTCGGGTGGGGGGAAGCCTTCGGGAGTTTGCAGCTCGGTGGTCTTCTCGACTATCCGATCAATGGGTCTGCGATCTGATTTCCTGCGGCTACGAAATAGAGTTCCTCTCTTGGCCGCAGAACGGATTCTTCCCCTCCAGCATACCCGTTTCCCCGGCTCGCCGGAAGGCCCTCTTGGGGGCAATAAGGGACCTGCTGTATAGCGGGGTGATTGTACCTTTTCCGGAATCTGAACATTTCCAGGGGTTCTACTCAAACCTGTTTGTAGTTCCCGAGAAGGAAAGGGTACGTCCAATATTGGATCTGAAAGCTCTCAACCACTTTGTGAAAGTGCAGAGTTTCAGAATGGAATCAGTTCGCTCAGTAGTCGCGGCACTCCATCAAGGGGACTTCCTGGCGTCCTTGGACATCCAGGATGCGTACCTGCACATACCCATATGCCTCCGGCATCAAAAGTTTCTGCGGTTTGCGGTCGGAAGCCCACTATCAGTTCGTGGCTCTCCCTTTTGGTTTGGCATCAGCCCCCAGAGTCTTTACCAAAGTATTGGCTCCAGTTTTGGCGTTGCTGCGGCAACGCGGGATCGCGATTGTGGGATACTTAGACGATCTCCTCCTGAGAGCATCTTCCGCCTCAGAGTTGGAGGAGGATGTGGCGATCACCGTGCAGACCATGCAAGAGTTTGGGTGGCTGCTAAACCTAAGGAAGTCGGTAGTACCGACCCAGCGTTTGGAGTACCTAGGCTTGCTGCTGGACTCCAGGGAAGCGAGAGTTTTTCTCCCTTCAGACAAGCTGCAGACTCTCAGAGCCGCGGTAAAACTGCTGATGAACTGCAAGCGGTCGTTGCTTCGCTTCTGTATGCGAGTCCTTCGAGGCAGTACCGTATGCCCAGTTCCACACCAGAGTTCTACAGAAGGAGATTTTATCACAGTGGGACAAATCTCAGTTGACCCTGAATCGACAGATCCAGGTGAGCCAGCTAGTCAGAAATTCAATGATCTGGTGGCTGAGGTCCTTGGTGCTTCAATCCGGGAAGTCGTTCCTTCCTCTAAAATGGACAGTGATCACTACGGATGCCAGTCTATCCGGCTGGGGTGGAGTGATGGGGGTTCAGTCGGCTCATGGCCTCTGATCGGCAACTTGGATTCCTCCGTCGACCAATCTGCTCGAGCTGAGCGATCAGGCTATGCCTCTCCACATGGTCAGTGAGACTGCAGGGGCGTCCGATCAGGATCCAGTCTGACAACGCCACTGCGGTGGCGTATGTGAATCACCAAGGAGGAACAAGAAGCTCAGCCGCCGAACAGGAGGTCGCTCACATACTTCGGTGGGCAGAGCGACATGTACTGGCCCTGTCCGCCATTTACATCCCAGGAGTGGAGAACTGGCAGGCGGAGTATCTGAGTCGCCAGATGCTGGACCCAGGAGAATGGGTATGGCATCCGGAGGTGTTCAGTCTACTGTGCCTGCGGTGAGGCACACCAGACGTGGATCTTCTGGCCTCCTGTCTCAATCGGAAGGTGCCGAGATTCATGTCCAGGACAAGAGATCCTTGGGCAGATGCGTCAGATGCTCTGGTAGCTCCGTGGGGTCAGTATCAGCTGATCTATGCTTTTCCTCCGTTGAAGCTGCTACCACGTCTGCTCCGCAGAGTGGGAGTCGAGGGGATTCCAGTGATTCTGGTCACCCCAGATTGGCCTCAGCGGCCTTGGTACGCAGACCTAGTGTGCCTGGTGGCAGACGCTCCATGGCGACTGTCGTTAAGAGAGGATCTTCTGTCTCAAGGTCCGATTCTCCATCCTGCTTTACCATCGCTGGCTTTAACGGCATGGCTGTTGAGAGCCAGGTACTGAGGGACCGGGGGCTGTCAGACTCAGTGATCCCCACTATGTTGAGAGCACGGAAATCTTCTTCTCGGAAGATATATCATCGTACCTGGAAGGCTTACATCTCCATGTGTGAAGAGAAAGGATGGCATCCGTGCTCCTTTTCTATATCCAGAATCCTGCTGTTTCTTCAGCAAGGAGTAGACCAGAAATTGGCATTAAAGCGGTTCTGCACCCATTTCATTTAGTAAATCTCTTTGCCTTCCAAATCAGGCAAAGAGTACTAAATGAAATGTGTTTTTTTTTATTTTTTTTTTTTTTTTACTTACCTTGTAATCGAGGACTTACTGTCTTCTTTCTCTTCGGGGGTGGGCGGGGTCTTGCGGGGATCCTCGTCACGCCGCACTGTCTCCTGGGATCTGGTGTCATTGATCCCAGGAGTCAGTGCGGGCATCTTCCGAAATCTCGCGAGATTTCGGCCACATCTTCCGAAATCTCGCGAGATTTCGGCCACATCTTCCGAAATCTCGCGAGATGTCGGCCACATCTTCCGAAATCTCGCGAGATGTCGGCCACATGTTCCGAAATCTCGCGAGATGTCGGCCGATGTGCCGTTACTGCGCACGCGCGAGTAACGGCGGTGCATGCTGGGCCATCTAAAGTGCCTGTGGGGTTTCACATGCCCACAGGCAAGATGGACCCCAGCAGACAAGAAGAACACAAGAAGAAGATGATGAAAAGCGGCGGTGATCGAGATGGAAGGTGGAACAGGTAAGTCCCCCAATTGAGCTATATGCCCTTGGCATATAGCCCAAAAAAACAAAAAAAACAAAAACGAGTGCAGAACCGCTTTAAGCATCATTAAAGGACAAATCGCAGCCCTGGTTGTCTTTTTTTCGTTTCACATCAATGAGGACATTGTGTTACCATCCCTGTGTCCTAAGCCGACACATCCTAAGGAGGTGGCCCTTCACGCGTTGGACGTGGTTCGGGCTCTGAAGGTGTATTTGTCTGCCACAGCTCCCTTCCGGGAGTCAGACTCACTGTTTGTTTCGGTGGCTGGTCCAAAGAAAGGCATGGCGGTCTCGTCGGCCACCATTTCTAGGTGGATCAGACAGATCGTAGTACAAGCCTACACCTTGAAGGGGCAGGTGCCCCCTTTCCGGTCACGGCCCACTCCACAAGGGCAATCGGAACGTCTTGGGCTTTCTGACACCAAGCGTCTGTCGCTCAAGTGTGTAAAGCAGCGACATGGTCGTCTGTCCACGCGTTTACCAGGTTCTACAAGGTAGACGTCAGTGCATCGGCTGATGCCTGTTTTGCGCGCAAAGTTTTGCAGGCGGCCGTATAGTTGCAATTGAGTATGCAATATTTTTATTTTTATTCCTGGTTTTCCGATGAAAAACACAGTACCGTTAAGTTAATGCACTGTTGCATTACATTCCGCAGTTTTGGTGCAGTTGTGGGTAGTCACTCCTGTTGAGGGTACCCTGTTTTTGTGGTGGCTTATCCACGCACTGTTTTTTTTGTGGGTAAAGTTTCACTAGTTCCCACTGGCCTGGTGGATGAAGTTTATTTATGCTGTTTTTTCCCACCCCTCGTTTGGCACTGCTTGGGGACGTCCCAATGGCTAAGAGAGGAGCTGTGTCGGTCGGTGAATATAAGAGAAAATAGGATTTTTTGTACTCGCCGTAAAATCCTTTTCTCTGTAATTCACTGACACAGCACCCGCCCCTCCTATTTTTTTCTTTACGTTATACTGCTTGTTGATGTACTGATGGCTGCTTGGCAGGCTGGAGGGTTGTTACCCAAGGGGCCGCGGTGAGTACAAAAAATCCTATATTTTCCACTTTGACCTACAGGTAAGTCTATAATAAGGCTTACCTGTAGTTAAAAAGAATATCTCCTAAACCTGTACGGTGGATAAATACGTTTCAAGCATGTGATGCTCCTTTAAACTCACCTGGGGAAAGTAACAGGTGTGGGCAATATAAAATCACACCTGAAAGCAGATAAAAAGGAGAGAAGTTCACTTAGGCCCCTCTTCACACTTAAACGACTTGTCCCACGATTTGGGACTTCAAAGTAGCATGACAAGTCGTTCCCCATGATTTCCAATGATAGCCATTCATATTAGTACGACTTCAAGTCGTTCCTGCACTACTTTGGTCTGATTTTGATGCCACTTACTCAGGCATTCCTTGAAATCGTGGCAAAATCGCGCGACTTTGAAGTCGCACAAGTGTGAAAGGGGCCTTATTCTTTGCATTGTGTGTCTGTCACACTAAGCATGCATAACAGAGGAGAAGAGAACTGTCTGAGGACTTGAGAACCAAAATTGTGGAAAAATATCAACAATCTCAAGGTTACAAGTCCATCTCCAGAGATCTAGATTTGCCTTTGTCCACAGTGCGCAACATTATCAAGAAGTTTGCAACCCATGACACTGTAGCTAATCTCTCTGTGCGTGGACGGAAAAAAAATACATGAAAGGTTGCAACGCAGGATAGTCTGGATGGTGGATAAGCAGCCCCAGACAAGTTCCAAAGAAATTCAAGCTGTCCTACAGGCTCAGGGAG
Organism: Lithobates sylvaticus; assembly: GCA_028564925.1. Lineage (NCBI taxonomy): Eukaryota > Metazoa > Chordata > Amphibia > Anura > Ranidae > Lithobates > Lithobates sylvaticus. Next base: position 99,614,745 of record CM053037.1, on the reverse strand, counting down.
CATCAGTGTCAGCGAACTATCCATCGACATTTAAATGAAATGAAACGCTATGGCAGGAGACCCAAGAGGACCCCACTGCTGACACAGACATAAAAAAAGCAAGACTACAGTTTGCCAAAATGTACTTGAGTAAGCCTAAATTCTTCTGGGATAACGTCTTGTGGACAGATGAGACCAAGATGGAGCTTTTCGGTAAAGCACATCCTTCTATTGTTTACCGAAAACGGAAAGAAAAGAAAAGAACACAGTACCTACAGTGAAATATGTTGGAGGTTCAATAATGTTTTGGGGTTGTTGTGCTGCCTCTGGCACTGGGTGCTTTGAATGTGTTCAAGGCATCGTGAAATCTGAGGATCACCAAAGGATTTTGGGTCGCACTGTAGAGCCCAGTGTCAGAAAGCTGGGTTTGCGTCCGAGATCTTGGATCTTCCAGCAGGACAATGACCCCAAACGTACGTCAAAAAGCACCCAGAAATGGATGGCAACAAAGCGCTGGAGAGTTCTATAGTGGCCAGCAATGAGTCCAGATCTAAATCCCAGTGAACACCTGTGGAGAGATCTTAAAATTGCTGTTGGGAAAAGGCAGTTTGTAAAGGAAGAGTGGTCCAAAATTCCGGGTGAGAGGTGTAAGAATCTTATTGGTGGTTATAGGAAGCGACTGATTTCATTTTTTTTTTTTTTTTTTTTTCAAAGGGTGTGCAACCAAATATTAAGTTAAGGGTGCCAAGAATTTTGACCCGCCCATTTTTGGAGTTTTGTGTGACATTATGTCCAATTTGCTTTTTTTCCCCCTCCTTCTTTTTTTTTTTGTTTTGTTCCAATACACACAAAGGGAATAAACGTGTATAGCAAAACGTGTTACTGCAATACTTTTCTGTGAGAAATACTTGATTTTCTGGAAAGATTTCCTGGGTGCCAACAAATTCGGCCATGACTATTTCATAATGAGCTAGTATGCGGCGCATACTAGCTTATTATGCCTTTTGCCTTACAGGTTTAAAAAAAAAATGTAAGTCATCTGTGGGTTTACTACCGCTTTAAAGGGTGTTAAAAGCATTCGCTTGAGCAACATTTTTAGCACCCCCCTGAACCACCTCCTCCCTGCAAATTCAAGCAGAAAATACCCACGCTCAACCGCACAATTGGAAAATACTTGCTGAGATTTGTTGCTCAGGCTGGGGGATCCCCACTCCCCCGTTCAACCATCCAAAGCAGGAATTAAGCCGATAACTCCTTGGTAGTATCCTTTTACTTGGCTACATCATATACACATGATCAATGCTGATATGTTTTGGCTATTACAGCCTTAAAGAGGAAGTAAAGCCTCTTAAAGAAAAAAAAAAAAAAAAAAAAAAAAAGACACCCTGCAAGGCAAAGACATAATGAGATAGTATGCGTAGCATACTAGCTCATTATAAAAAACTTACCTGAAAACGAAGCCCCCGAAGCCATCCTTATCCTCGATCTTCTTCGCCACCATCCAGGGCCGGAGTGACTTCCGGGTCTCGCTGCTCCATCGGCGAGATGTCACTCCCGCGCATGCGCATGAGATTGGCATATCGCCGTGATCTCGGCATCTTCAGTGCGCCCTCAGTGCGCCTGCGCGCCGCTGTCTACGGCACATGCGCCGTAGACAGCGATGCCTTTTCATCGCTAAATATCTCCTAAACCTACTAAACCATGTAGGTTTAGGAGATATTTATTGGACCTACAGGTAAGCCTTAATCTAGGCTTACCTGTAGGCCAAAGTCATATGGAAGGGTTTACTTCCACTTTAAGGCCTGTACACATGATCTAGAAATCGGAAGTAAAATTTAGTCAGACTATCTGACTATTTTTTGATCGACAGCCCATTCCCATTTTTCGTATGACAAAAGCTGGCTGTGCTGACTATAAAATCTTTGTCGGATATGAACACAACGTCCGATTTTTTTTTTTTTTTTGTTTAGTGCGGTTTTCGTCCAAAAAAAGTTGTAAGAGCAATACTACGCATGCTCAGAAATGAAAGAATACATACAAAACTATTCAACACATTACATCACTTCTGAAGTTGAATTCTGTTGTACGAGAATTTTTATATGGTGAGTAACCTCTTCACTTTCAACATGAGACTAGCATGCAACAAAAAGTGGACCAACGTTTGCCCGAAAATCTGATCCCGTGTACGAGGTTTTACTCATAGCTAAGGCAGCAGACATGTGTTTACATGCCATAGTCACGATGCTTTGTGCCCATGGCAAACATTTTTGCTCATGTAGCACTGGGCAGGCCAGCCATTCAAGCGAAGGGGGGGCATCTTGCCAGTGTTCTTCATTTGCATGCAATGAATTGTTGCAGTTTGCTAGTTGCAACACTTAGTGCTAAAAACATGCGGTGAGGTGTCATATTGCCTCTGAAAAGCCTTCTCAATGCCGATAACTTTTCAGAGGCACGACAATTTAGACGCAAGTGTGCCTGTGGCACACAGGTGGTGTCTCTAATAGATTTTACCAACATGAATGATGTTTGCGCATGTTAAACTAATAATGTCCTACTAATAATTTTAACACTGCTTTCTGGACAGCAACATATAAAGCTTCTAGTATTACACCAAAGATGACTGAAAAGAACAGCTACATTAAAGAGGAAGTAAACCCTCCACTACAACTTTAGCTCATTCTAATCTATATAGAACAGGCAGCAGATCGCTGCCTGTGAAAGTTTGCTCACTCTTTTTGTTGCCTTAGAAATCGTTCTGCAATCTTTGCTGACATCAGCCACGCCTGCGCATTCCTTAGATTCTTAAGCGGCATGTTATCTATGCCAATTACTATCCTCTGTATGCCATTCACTTTCATTGGAAAGGCACAGTGAAAGAAGCCTCGCGATGCTGTGCTTTCATCCTCTCCTTCCTGGTTCTCCCCCTTGTGACTGTATCAGACGTCACACAGGGGGAGTGAACCAGAGCAGCACAGAGAAGGATTTGCTGGCTTAGCTTGGTTGCCGTAGTAACGGCAATCGAGAGAGGCTTGGTCTAGTCTTGAAAGAAAAACAAAGTAAGGGCGGAAATGGCATCAAAAAAAGTTTCATCTATCAGCAGTAAAGATGGAGCGCCCAATACCAGGAAGAAACAACATTTTAAATCATTAAAATAAGGTATTTTAAAACCTCGTTTTTTTCATATTTAAATGTGTATGGCTTACCAATACATAGCAGAATCATTAGATATAAAAAAAAAACCCGCCCCAGTGTGAAAGGGGCCTAAGAATCCTGCAGCACATCGAAGGAAACGTGAAGGAATAGTATTGTCTGGATGGTCAAGTTATAGTGTAAGCTTTGAACTGCAGTACTTATTTTTTTTTTTGTTTACAAACGTTTTTTATTTATGAGTAAGGTCATAGTACAAGATTTTGGCAGTGGTGGAAAATGTACAGACTTCTAATCAAATGTGTGTATCCTGTCATATATGTCTTTACTCAGTTATAATGTATTATCCAAATGAATCTTTCACTTGTACATTTTCCACCACTGTCAAGATCTTGTACTAAGATCCTTACTCATAATAAAGAACTGCAGTACTTTTTAACCACTTGACATCCGCGCTATGGCCGAATGACGGCCACAGCGCGGACCTGAATTTCACGGCCTCCCCTGTGCACGCTCCCTGCACGCGATGTGATCACCGAATCAATGAGACTCAGGTGATCACAGATCCAAGTATCCGATCCGGCCCCGTGCCATGTGATCAGCTGTCAGCCAATGACAGCTGATCACATGATCAAAACAAAAGCTCGGTGATCATTTTTTTTTTTTTTTTTTTTTTCTCTCACGCTGACAGCGGAGGAGAAAAAAAAAGCCGATCACCGTTTCATCTTAAAGGGACATCGAGCCCGAAAAGGAAAAGGCAATTATGCCTAATTTATACTATCTAACAGTGCTCACCAGTGCCACCAATCATTGCTCACCAGTGCCACCTATCATTGCTGCCTATCAGTGTAACCGATCAGTGTCCATCATTGCCGCCTCATCAACGTACATCAATGACGGACAAAAATTACTTTTTTTTTTTTTTTGTCTTTTTTATATCCAAATAAAAAAATATATATATATATTTTTTTTTTTTCAAAATTCGGTCTTTTTACATTAAAAAAAAAATTGCACAGATGATCAATTACCACCAAAAGAAAGCTCTATTTGGGGGGAAAAAATTGTAAAAATGTAATTTTGGTACAATGTAGTATGACCGTGCAATTGTCATTCAAAGCTGAAAGCTGAAAAGTGGTCTGGATAGGAGGGGGGTTTAAGTGCCCAGTAAGCAAGTGGTTAAGTGAAGTCTAGGATCTTTGGATTCCAATGTTTTCATAAAGGATATTTGTATTTTAGTAGGTGAAAAGGCTCCCTCAGTTTTCATAAATTTTGTTTTTAAAAAGTCAGCAGCTACAAACACTGTAGCTGCTGACTTTTATTAAGGACACTTATTTGTCCAGGGAGCCTGCAATGTTGCTCTCCCTGTCAGCGAGAACAGAGGAAAGCAGTTTACTGGCGCTTCCTGGTTCACTCGATGATCAGCTGTGATTGGTCACAGCTGACCAAAGCTTGTAAAACAATGTAAGTGTGCATTGTTTTACTTGCTTGCTTTTATCCATTTACAATAAACATATTGCGCTATGATTCTCCATATGTTTCTCGCAAGCTTTGCTATTTCTCTATTGCCAAAGATAGAGGTATCATGTCCATATATGCTGCTGTTTGAAAGAAACCCAATATTGCTGCAAAGCTCATTTACTTTAAAGTTCTGGTGAGTTTGCATTTCTTATGCATGATTTGTGCTGGAGCATTATCTTAAGGTTATTTGTTTCTCTACCTTTCTTTGGATCACGGTGATTGGACTTTTTTTCTGTGAAGATATATTGAGGAATTTAGTTAGGACTATTTTTATACTCATTTTTTATTAGTTGATGAGGAACCTTATTAAAGTGGATGTAAACCCGAATTTTTTATTTATTATTTTTTTTTTTATGTCATATTGTAGAGAATAATATTTCCTTTCATTTTGAGCTCAGTCTTGCCACACAGATTTACTCGACGCCTGAGCAATCGTGTTTTTTTTTTTTTTGTTCAGTTAGCGATATCTTGACAGTCTTGAAAACTTCCCCTTGCTGTGAGTGACAGGTGATTTACATATCTCATGCACTAGCCTGAGACAGGCACATCCTGTGTAAAAAGTTCAGAATTCACATCCCCTCCCCTCTGCTCTCCCAGGATTGGCTGCCTTTACTGTGTTTTGACTGGATGTTTCTCATCGTGGGATGTGATCCACAGACCAGGGTGAAAGGAAATGTATTCTGCAGTGAACAGCAAGAAGAATATAGGGGAGATGTATGTAGTCAGAGCTGGGCAGAGTAGAACATCCAGTGATCTGATTGGTATAGTGCAGTGTGTGTTTGTCTGAGGTCACCTGTTTCTCATCATGGGATGCAGTGAACAGTCAGCAGACTATAGACAGACAAGTGATTTAGGGGACATGTATGTAGTCAGAGCTGGGCAGAGTAGAACATCCAGTGATCAGATGATAACCTGTCTCAGGCTAGTGCATGAGATATGTAAATCGCCTGTCACTCACAACTAGGGGGTGTTATTGAGAAAGTTTTCAAGACTTTGTCAAGATTTCTCTAACTGAATAATAAAAGAGGATTGCTCAGGCCTCGAGTAAATTTGTGTGGCAAGACTGGGCTCAAATTAAAGGCAATCTTATTCTCTAAATTATGTCATTAAAAAAAAAAAAAAAAAAAATTGGGTTTACATCCACTTTAAAGTTTTGTTTCTTGGGTTTTAGAGTCTATAGAAGACGAGTGTGTGAGGTGGTATAAATGAGTTAGCTGTGAGTTGGTGAATTCCTGTCCTAGGTCTCTTTCCCACCTCCTAATGTAGGTAAGGTTTGGGTAGATGGGGAGCAGAGCCCAGGAGTCGCTAAAGTTCCAACACCATGTAGAGCTGCGCGATTAATCGTTAAAAAATCGTGATCTCGATTCACCCCCCCCCCCCCGATGATCTCTCCTGCTGAGAGTAGGCGATTCTTTCATATAACAAAAGAAAAATAAAATTCCTTCATATAAACAAGTGGAGAGATTATCTGCTTAGAGTCCATTCACACAGGGGCAAGCCGCGCAACAAAATCAATGTAAGGGAATGAGAGCCGTCCCTATCTGCACACTACTGAAGTCGCTCTGACTTCAGAAAAGGTTCCTGTTCTACTTCAATCCGACTTCTAGGTGACTTGTACCCATTGATTTCAATGGAAGTTGCCTCCAAGTCAGATCTCCTGTCTTAACTGAAGTAACTTTCCAACTTGAAACATTGTAACTAACACTTCTTAGATCAAAGGGATAGAACTTCTTGTGTAAACAAATAATCTGGGCAGTCTGCCAAGCTTTCAACCACTTGTAAATGCAGGAAGTTTAACCACTTAAAGTCTAAATCTTTTTCTGACACTTCTTTCTAAAGTTAAAATCAATATGTTTTGCTAGAAAATTACTTGGAACCCCCAAATACATACTATATATATAGGGCTGCAACTAACGATTATTTTCATAATCGATTAGTTGGCCGATTATTGTTTCGATTAATCGGCTAATAACCTTAAAAAAATGTGTGGTGTATAATTTAGTTAATATGTAAAGTAAAAAAAAAAAGGCAATTTATTCTTAAATATCTCTATGCAGTGGTAAATATAAACAACCAACTATATGGTTAGGGAGCAACATCTCAAATCCACTCTGAGAATATCAGACTGAAGAGATATACGGTATACATATATGGAATAGACTCCCTCCAGAGGTGGTTCTGGCTAACTCAGTAGATTGCTTTAAGAAAGGCCTGGATACTTTCCTAAATGTACAAAATATAACTGGGTACTGACATTTATAGGTAAAGTTGATCCAGGGAAAATCCGATTGCCTCTTGGGGGATCAGGAAGGGATTTTTTTCCCCTGCTGTAGCAGATTGGAACATGCTCTTTTGGGTTTTTTTTTTTGCCTTCCTCTGGATCAACTGTGGGTATAGAATGGGGTTTATTGGATTGTACGATATATTTTATTTTTATTTATTATTTCTTTTTTTTATGGTTGAACTGGATGGACTTGTGTCTTTTTTCGGCCTAGCTAACTATGTAACTATGTAACTATGTAACTATGTAACTATGTAACTATGTAACTATGTAACTATGTAACTATGTACACTATTAGAAGAGATATACAGTTTTTTGGCCAATTTGTTGTTGGGCAGAATAAAAAACACAAATTGCTGCAAAAACGCATTAAATTGCTTTTCTGCAGCTTCTCCATTGAAGTATATTGAACCAAAAAAAAGTTTTGCATTTAAAAAAAAGTCCCTGACCCTTTCCAAATACGCAGCAGCTGAAAAAAGCATAGATGTGAACGTGTCCCATAGGAAACCATGTAATGAACTGTAGTACGTTTGCAAAAAGCACCAAAAAACACATAGATGTGACCCAGGTCTAGGTCTTTAGTAACATAATGGGGTTAAAAAATAACTAAAATGAGCCCTTTATAGTACAAAAAAAAGCATATAATCACTACTGTAAGAGTTTAATTTTTACCGTAGAACTGTGAAAGTAATATTTACAGTAGTGATTATTTGCTCTTTGTACTATAAAGGGCTCATTTTAGTTTTTTTTTTGTTTTTTACCCCCATTATATTACTTGCCGATTAATCGATTATGAAAATAGTTATTAAATTAATCGATTAGTTGTTTCAGATAGATATATATATATATATATATATATATATATATATATATATTATATATATATATATATATATATATATATATATATATATATATATATATATATATATATATATAAATAACATTTTAGCAGAGACCCTATTGAATAAAATGTCAGTTGCTGCAATATTTTATGTCAAACTGTATTTGCCCAGCGGTCTTTCAAATGCAATTTTTTGGGAAAAAATACACTTCAATAAATAATAAAAAAAAAGAAAACAGTAAAGTTAGCACAATTTTTTTTGTTTTAATGTGAAAGATGATGTTACACCGCAAGAATCGTGATCTATCTTCTAAGTAAAAAAAATGTGATTCTCATTTTAGCCAGAATCGTGCAGCTCTAACATCATGTGAGCGATAGGTTCTTCATTTACGAAAAGGTGCTCTAACGGGTTGAGGGACCCTAATTGAGCGACCGTGTATCTCGAAGAAGTGGTGTATTTGTCTATACCTCCAAAAGTTCATGCGTGAGCCACGATGTCTGGTTTGTAGGGCCTCTAAGCTCAGGAGCGTACCATTTTTCATGCGTTTGCCGCAGCTGGCGTCTCCATCCACCACCCAGGGCCCAAAAAAGGCCATCTGTTCACCTGCAAAACATGTTTGGGGATAGGGATTGGGAAAGGGGAATGGGAGAGGAGGTGGCAGGGGAGGTCAAAGTAGCCGATTGAATCATGCGGCTATTGATCAAAGGCCAAGTTGTTGGCTGAGTTGTCACCGTAGCCTAAGCGTATTGGGAGAGAGCAGACCCTGGGTCCTAAAGACAGGAGCCCAGGGAGAAAAAGAGGGCTACTATATGGTGACAAATATTGATCATGACAAAGTTAATACTTTGCAAAAATAAATTCTTTATTAAACAATACTTGCATATTTTTCATTGAAATAGAATAAAAAATTCCAGACTTTCTGGAGATCTGTGACCAATAATTATGGACAACACATAACGAGACAAACAAGACACCATATAGACAACAAAAGCATCACGTGGGGCAGAGCAGTGAAAAATATTCAAACGTATGATTTAGGAAGTGGATCAAAGTCCAGTCAAAGAGAATTGATAAGTATCAAAAAATATATATATTTTGACGTGGTCGTGAGACCTTATGTAGTTCACGTTTGGTAATAGCAGCGACTCCTGAGGCAGCAGAAGATAAGACAGATTAGTTAATGGAAAGAGTCATGCACTAGTTTAGTGAGTTCAGCTGATCTGGACAGATTGCCCGGTGACACTAAGTGCGCTATGAGAGTTCCTGATTGGATGGCTTGTAGTCACACACTTTTAGGGCAACAGTATTATTAGTGATAGAGGTCCTGATTGTATCCGGTAGGAAGTGGGCTGAATCTAGAGCCATGCGTCCATTTTAGAACTGCAAATGTATCAAAACAATTGTTCAAGAGGGCTCTGTGTGTACAGCTTTAAAATTCCGGTGGTGGTAAAAATCAGCTAAACATATGTGCTGTGTTGAAGGTAAAATTACTACTCAACTCAACACAAGGTTTTCAAACATTGGAGATTTCCTATGTCAACAGTTCAGGTGATTCAAGATAATCAGGGAAGACTCTTCCTATAGCACCATGCAATCAGGCTTGATAAATGGAAGGTAAATACAGACTTCAAAAGTTGCCAGACGTTTTCTTAAGCAATCTGATCAGGGTAAGAAGTAATTAGTTAAATAACGTTACCCGGCCGACGTTAGATGTCATAGGAGTGGCAGTGTATAGAGTCCAATCTTTCCAAGAAGGGGTGTCAGTTGCTGGTACTGCTGGTGAAGATCGTGGTGACCGCCCGGAAACCTTGGGGGGTGAGGGTCTTCCTAAGAGTGGAGGAGTCCCATGGCCTTGTAGGGGGGGGCGGGCAAAAGTTTGCCGGGTCCGGTGGTCGCTTGGATCAAAGCAGCCCGAGTCTCTGAGATTGCTGCTGCTGGAGATCACCGTGCTCTGCTCGTCACGTGATGCGTCACGTGACGCGTTTCGCTGGATGCGTAGTCACAATAGCTTCTTCTGACGTGTGTTGTAGAGGTACCAGGGATCCCTTAAAGTAGCGTTTTTTCTGGTAATTAACAGGTGTTTTAGATTAGGGAAAGGGGATTGTGCTTGCAGAGATGTGTTGATGTGCGCATTTGGGCAGAAGTCGTACTGGGAGGGAGTTCACTTACTGTTAAACTAACATTTAGAAACCCTTTACAAGTATTGAGCGGAAGGCATATTATCATTCACATAAAACATTGAAAAAGATTTATTTCTCCTTTTAGTACAAATACTGTACATAAGGTTCAAAAAAGAAATGAGGAAGAAATAAACATTAACTGATACATTTAAACAACGGTAATTGTGATGAGATGAGAAAATAGAGGAGTGAGAGAAATCAAAGTTTTTATATGCCGTTTTGTTTTTATTTTTATTTTTATTTTTATGTTTTAAGGTATTAACCAGCAGATATTTTATAAGGAGCAGACGCCGCGCTATGTAACAGAGCGCGGCAGCTGAGAGGCCGATCGGGAGAGGTCGAGATGGCAATTATAACAAGGATGCAGGGGAATGCATTCCACGCAACAAATGCATCCATGCAGAGGAAAAAACCAATATTACAAGTAGGTTAAGATTTGTTCCGTTGGTGCTTGGGGCACTCAAGCAGCCGGCGCGTTTATCCCTTATAGTGCGCTTAGCAATAGAATAGGAGGCTAGTATGGACATACACAGGCAAGGTAGGAAGTGGCCGTTTGGGGGGGGGGGGGGGGAACTAGGCATTTAGTAGTGTTTAAGTCATGTTGACTGTAGGGTCACGCACATTTATAAAAGTCTATAGTGAGTCCCTCCAGTTAGCGGCCATTTGTGCATGGGAAACTAGAACAACTATTTCTATTTTGGTTGCTGGTTTGAGCTAAGTTGCCACCAGGTCTACCGGTGGGCCTTGTCAATGTATGGCAGTATTGAGATGTTTCATTTAATGCTCTGGTGGCAGTAGGAGGATGTTTATGGAAAATTAACCAATAGTATGTTTTATTTTTAGTAGATTTTAATCCTTACAGATGGTGTCGCCAAAGCGTATAGATGTATGGTGTATAGTGTGTTATTTATTTTGATCCCCTCTCTCAGCCCCCCCCCCTTTTCCTCTTAGGAAAAAAGGTGGGGGGGGGGGGGGAAAGAGGGGATGGGCCCTGAGTGCTAGGGGTCAAGAAAGGCCTGAAGATTAAGTTCCGTGTTCAGGCCTACTGGAGCCAAAGATTTAAGGCGATACACCCACCATTTCTCTTTTTGAAGTAAAATTCGGTCGAAGTCCCCACGTCTGGGCGGTAACTTAAGTAAGTAGATCCCTTTGACCGTTAGGCCAGATGGATCACCGCCATGATGTGTGTAAAAGTGTTTCGCCAGGGGCTTCTCCGGAATTTTACCTTTCTCCCTTATTTCTCTCAAATGCTCACCCAACCTGACTTTGAGAGAACGTTTAGTTTTGCCTATGTATATCTTAGGGCATGGGCACGTTATCATGTAAATAACCCGGGTACTAGAGCAATTAATAAGATCTATTATTTTAAATTGCTCTTTTCCCAAGGCGTCAGGGAAGGTGGCAGTGCGATGCACATACGGGCACACTTGGCATTTGGTACAGGGGAACATACCCTTAGACCGAGGGTAGTCGGAAAGCCATGTTGCATCCGGTGTTTTCACAAATTCGGACTGCATTAAGACATCGCCCAAGTTTTTCGCTCGTCTGGCGACCATCTTGGGGCAATTGCCGACAATTTTGCCAATACCCGGAGAGCCAGTCAGAATGTTCCAATGTTTTTCTAACACCGAACGGACCTCGTTCCATTGTGAGCCGAAGGTAGTGATAATTCTGGCTGGTTCGACGGGGGCCTGGCAGGGAGTTGCTGAAGCTAGCTCCTGTCTTGATTTTGTCTGGAGCAAACTCTCACGGTCCCTTAGGGCTGCTGTCTTTTTAGCTCGCCGGATTTGGGTGTGGGAGTAGCCGCGCTCTCTAAATCGGGTATACAGTTCAACACTTTCCTTTTTGTAGTCGCTGGGTTCGGTGCAGTTCCTTTTGATGCGAAGGAACTGCCCGACCGGTATCCCATTTTTGAGCCATTGCGGATGGTGGCTCGATGCAAATAACAAGGTATTCGCTGCTGTAGTCTTTCGGAAGGTGTTGGTACCCAGGCGGCCATCTTTGAGTGAGACACGGAGGTCAAGAAAGGGTAAGGTCGTACGATCGTAGTTGTACGTGAGTTTGATATTGCGTTCATTGATGTTCAGGTTCATCATGAATATGTGCAATTCATCTAAAGTGCCACGCCATATCATCAATACGTCGTCGATGTACCGCAGCCAGGTCTGAACGTGGCTGCGGTACATCGTCGAGGGATAGACCTCCTCTTCCTCCCAATGGCCCAGATGGAGGCAGGCGTAAGAAGGAGCCCAGGCTGCTCCCATGGAAGTTCCTCGTATTTGATGATAGTATATCATCAAAAACTAAGGGACCGTGAGAGTTTGCTCCAGACAAAATCAAGACAGGAGCTAGCTTCAGCAACTCCCTGCCAGGCCCCCGTCGAACCAGCCAGAATTATCACTACCTTCGGCTCACAATGGAACGAGGTCCGTTCGGTGTTAGAAAAACATTGGAACATTCTGACTGGCTCTCCGGGTATTGGCAAAATTGTCGGCAATTGCCCCAAGATGGTCGCCAGACGAGCGAAAAACTTGGGCGATGTCTTAATGCAGTCCGAATTTGTGAAAACACCGGATGCAACATGGCTTTCCGACTACCCTCGGTCTAAGGGTATGTTCCCCTGTACCAAATGCCAAGTGTGCCCGTATGTGCATCGCACTGCCACCTTCCCTGACGCCTTGGGAAAAGAGCAATTTAAAATAATAGATCTTATTAATTGCTCTAGTACCCGGGTTATTTACATGATAACGTGCCCATGCCCTAAGATATACATAGGCAAAACTAAACGTTCTCTCAAAGTCAGGTTGGGTGAGCATTTGAGAGAAATAAGGGAGAAAGGTAAAATTCCGGAGAAGCCCCTGGCGAAACACTTTTACACACATCATGGCGGTGATCCATCTGGCCTAACGGTCAAAGGGATCTACTTACTTAAGTTACCGCCCAGACGTGGGGACTTCGACCGAATTTTACTTCAAAAAGAGAAATGGTGGGTGTATCGCCTTAAATCTTTGGCTCCAGTAGGCCTGAACACGGAACTTAATCTTCAGGCCTTTCTTGACCCCTAGCACTCAGGGCCCATCCCCTCTTTCCCCCCCCCCCCCACCTTTTTTCCTAAGAGGAAAAGGGGGGGGGGGCTGAGAGAGGGGATCAAAATAAATAACACACTATACACCATACATCTATACGCTTTGGCGACACCATCTGTAAGGATTAAAATCTACTAAAAATAAAACATACTATTGGTTAATTTTCCATAAACATCCTCCCACTGCCACCAGAGCATTAAATGAAACATCTCAATACTGCCATACATTGACAAGGCCCACCGGTAGACCTGGTGGCAACTTAGCTCAAACCAGCAACCAAAATAGAAATAGTTGTTCTAGTTTCCCATGCACAAATGGCCGCTAACTGGAGGGACTCACTATAGACTTTTATAAATGTGCGTGACCCTACAGTCAACATGACTTAAACACTACTAAATGCCTAGTTCCCCCCCCCCCCCCCAAACGGCCACTTCCTACCTTGCCTGTGTATGTCCATACTAGCCTCCTATTCTATTGCTAAGCGCACTATAAGGGATAAACGCGCCGGCTGCTTGAGTGCCCCAAGCACCAACGGAACAAATCTTAACCTATTTGTAATATTGGTTTTTTCCTCTGCTTGGATGCATTTGTTGCGTGGAATGCATTCCCCTGCATCCTTGTTATAATTGCCATCTCGACCTCTCCCGATCGGCCTCTCAGCTGCCGCGCTCTGTTACATAGCGCGGCGTCTGCTCCTTATAAAATATCTGCTGGTTAATACCTTAAAACATAAAAATAAAAATAAAAATAAAAACGAAAACAAAACGACATATAAAAACTTTGATTTCTCTCACTCCTCTATTTTCTCATCTCATCACAATTACCGTTGTTTAAATGTATCAGTTAATGTTTATTTCTTCCTCATCTCTTTTTTGAACCTTATGTACAGTAATTGTACTAAAAGGAGAAATAAATTTTTTTCAATGTTCTATGTGAATGATAATATGCCTTCCGCTCAATACTTGTAAAGGGTTTCTAAATGTTAGTTTAACAGTAAGTGAACTCACTCCCAGTACGACTTCTGCCCAAATGCGCACACCAACACATCTCTGCAAGCACAATCCCCTTTCCCTAATCTAAAACACCTGTTAATTACCAGAAAAAACGCTACTTTAAGGGATCCCTGGTACCTCTACAACACACGTCAGAAGAAGCTATTGTGACTACGCATCCAGCGAAACGCGTCACGTGACGCATCACGTGACGAGCAGAGCACGGTGATCTCCAGCAGCAGCAATCTCAGAGACTCGGGCTGCTTTGATCCAAGCGACCACCGGACCCGGCAAACTTTTGCCCGCCCCCCCCTACAAGGCCATGGGACTCCTTCACTCTTAGGAAGACCCTCACCCCCCAAGGTTTCCGGGCGGTCACCACGATCTTCACCAGCAGTACCAGCAACTGACACCCCTTCTTGGAAAGATTGGACTCTATACACTGCCACTCCTATGACATCTAACGTCGGCCGGGTAACGTTATTTAACTAATTACTTCTTACCCTGATCAGATTGCTTAAGAAAACGTCTGGCAACTTTTGAAGTCTGTATTTACCTTCCATTTATCAAGCCTGATTGCATGGTGCTATAGGAAGAGTCTTCCCTGATTATCTTGAATCACCTGAACTGTTGACATAGGAAATCTCCAATGTTTGAAAACCTTGTGTTGAGTTGAGTAGTAATTTTACCTTCAACACAGCACATATGTTTAGCTGATTGTTACCACCACCGGAATTTTAAAGCTGTACACACAGAGCCCTCTTGAACAATTGTTTTGATACATTTGCAGTTCTAAAATGGACGCATGGCTCTAGATTCAGCCCACTTCCTACCGGATACAATCAGGACCTCTATCACTAATAATACTGTTGCCCTAAAAGTGTGTGACTACAAGCCATCCAATCAGGAACTCTCATAGCGCACTTAGTGTCACCGGGCAATCTGTCCAGATCAGCTGAACTCACTAAACTAGTGCATGACTCTTTCCATTAACTAATCTGTCTTATCTTCTGCTGCCTCAGGAGTCGCTGCTATTACCAAACGTGAACTACATAAGGTCTCACGACCACGTCAAAATATATATATTTTTTGATACTTATCAATTCTCTTTGACTGGACTTTGATCCACTTCCTAAATCATACGTTTGAATATTTTTCACTGCTCTGCCCCACGTGATGCTTTTGTTGTCTATATGGTGTCTTGTTTGTCTCGTTATGTGTTGTCCATAATTATTGGTCACAGATCTCCAGAAAGTCTGGAATTTTTTATTCTATTTCAATGAAAAATATGCAAGTATTGTTTAATAAAGAATTTATTTTTGCAAAGTATTAACTTTGTCATGATCAATATTTGTCACCATATAGTAGCCCTCTTTTTCTCCCTGGGCTCCTGTCTTTAGGACCCAGGGTCTGCTCTCTCCCCATCTGTTCACCTGGTGGGAACCATAGGAACCCACCCAGTGGTGCCAGCGGGGACACGGGGGCTATGTTTAAGCGTGGATTGATCTGGTCCCTGACTGAGAGCCCCTGGGCTGTCAGTGGGGAGGTCATTGCGTATCGTCTCCTGTGTTTCCTGCGCAGCCACGGGGCGTAGGATAGGTTCCTGCCTGCCAGACATTTCTATTGCTTTTTAAAGCGGCCGACGTACACAGATGGAAAATTGTGCAGCAGTGTCAACCTGCCGCAGTACAACTGCGGCGGCTGGTCGGCATGTAGTTAAATCAACGTGATTTAAATCAAATCCACCCTGGAGGGGAGTAAGAAAACTCTTAAGGAATGTTTTCAATACATTAACCGTAAGAAGGTAAGGCCAGAGCATATTGGCCCCATAAAGGATGATGGAAAAGGTTTTGAATGCATTCTCAGTTTTCACAAAGGATAAATGGGGATATTGTAACCAAGAATGTAATGTTTAGGGCTGCAACTAACGATTATTTTCATAATCGATTAGTTGGCCGATTATTGTTTTGAATAATCGGTTAATAAACCTTAAAAAAAAAAGTGTGGTATATAATTTAGTTAATATGTAAAGTTTAAAAAAAAAATGCAATTTATTCTTAAATATCTCTATGCAGTGGTAAATATAAATAACCAACTATATGGTTAGGGAGCAAAATATTTAATCCACTCTGAGAATAACAGACAGAGATATACTTTTTTTGGCCAATTTGTTGTTTGGCAGATTAAAAAACACAAATTGCTGCAAAAAACGCATTACATGCTTTTCTGCAGCTTCTCCATTGAAGTATATTGAATCAAAAAAGCAAAGTCTTGCATAAAAAAAAAAAAAAAAAAAAAAAAAGTCCCTGATCCTCTCCAAACAGCAGTGGTTGAAAAAAGCACAGATGTGAACGTGTCCCATAGGAAACCATGTAAATGAACTGTAGTGTGTTTCTACAAAAAGCACCAAAAAACACAAAAACATTTAGTAACATAATGGGGGTTGAAAAAACATACATTAGCCCTTTTATAGTACAAAAAAAAAAAAAAGCAGATAATCACTACTGTAGGGGTTCATTTTTTTACTGTACAACTGTGAAAGTAATATTTACAGTAGCGATTATTTGCTCTTTTTGTACTATAAAGGGCTCATTTATTTTTTTTAACCTCATTATGTTACTGGCCGATTAATCGATTTGTGAAAATGGTTCTCGATTAATTTCATAGTCGATTAGTTGTTTCAGCCCTAGTAATGTTAATAACACGTCACAGAATGCAACATTAATGGCTAGCAGAAGACTGTATCAGAAATAGACTTGAACAACTTAACATAAATAAGTCACCAGATGGCTTACACCCAAGGGTCCCGCTAGCCAGACCATTGTTCCTAAATTTTTATGGACAAGTGTACTGACTGGAATGGTACCAGCTGATTGGAGAAAAGCCAGCGTGCTACCAATATTTAACCACTTGCTTACTGGGCATTTAAATCCCTCTCCTACCCAGACCAATTTTCAGCTTTTAGCGCTGTCACTCTTTGAACGACAATTGCACGGTCACACAACACTACCGAAATTGAGCTTTCTTTTGGTGGCATTTGATCTCAAACGCCGCAGAGATAGCAGGGGCTGGGCGGAGCCGAGATACACATGTACTCGGCTCTTCTCGGCTCCGCTCACGTGACTGTGAGCGGAGCAGAGAAGAGCCGGAAAGAGCCGAGTACACTCGCTATGTGTAGCTCGGCGGGGATCGGCGTATAACATGCACCCACGATTTTCCCCTGATTTTAAGGGGGAAAAGGTGCGTGTTATACGCCGATAAATACGGTATACACCTTCCTGCCCAGACCAATTTTCAGTTTTCAGCGCTGTCGCACTTTGACAATTGCGCGGTCATGCTATACTGTACCCAAATTAAATTTTTATAATTTTGTTCCCACAAATAGAGCTTTCTTTTGGTGGTATTTGATCACCTCTGCAATTTTTTTTTATTTTCTGCTAAACAGATAAAGACCAAAAATATTGAACAAAATGTTTGTTTGTTACAAAACTTTGTAAATAAGTAAGTTTTCTCCTTCACTGATGGGGCTGCACTGATGGGCACTGATAAGGCTGCACTGATGGGCACCGATGAGGTGGCACCAATGAAGTGGCACTGAGGGGGCACCAATGAAGTGGCACCGATGAGGTGGCATTGATGGGCACTGATATGCGACACGGATGTGCACGGATAGCTGGCACGGATAGGTGGCATGGATGGGCACTGATAGGTGGCAATGTAGTGTAAAGTATTGTACTGATGGATGCCAATCAATGCCAAACAATAATGCATGCCAATCAGTGATGCCCATTCTGGGCACTGACTGGCATCCCTGGTGGTCTAGGGTGGCATACCTGGTGCTGGCCATCCCTGGTGGTCTGGTGGCTTCCCTGGTGGTCCAGTGTGGGCATCCTCGGGGGGGGGGGGGCTGCGCTGATAATCGATTAGCGCAGACCCCCCGTCAGAGCAGCAGCCGATCGGCTCTCCTCGGGTCTGACAGACATGAGTGAGGAAAAGCCAATCACCAGCTCTTCCTATTTACACTGTGATCAGCCGTGATTGGAGACAGCTGATCACATGGTAAAGAGTCTCTGTCGGAGTAGTTGCGGTGTGTCAGACGGACACACCACAACGATCACTGCGGGGGCACGCATCAGCTTAATATACTGAGGACGTCATATGACGCCCAGTCAGGATGTTGAAACCACTTTGCTGCTGTCATTCTGCTATATGGCGGGAGGCAAGTGGTTAAAGACCGAAATGTTAAAAGAAAAACAAACACTTTTTTTTTAGATTTTTATAAAATTTTGCAAACGGGTAATTTTTCTCTTTCATTGATGTACACCGATGGGTGGCACTGATGGGCACTGGTAGGTGGCACTGATGAGGCACTGATTGGCAGCATTGGTGGACATTGATAGGTGGCACTGATTGCTGGCACTGTGGGCACTGACAGGTGGCACTGGCGGGCACAGATGAGATGGCTGTGCTTTTTCCTCTTCGGGACCGATGTCCCTTGCACAGATGCCGACGATCGGCTTTTTCTCTTTATCGTACATCACGGGACACATAGCCACAGTAATTACTGTCTGGGTTCTATGGCACACCCTAAACGGGAAGTTCAATTCCCCATATAACCCCTCCCCTTACCGGGAATTTTTTGGCAGTGTCTTAGGTGTTGGTCACGAGTAAAGATGTGCTGTGCTGAGCTCCACTGGAATATTCCTTACAGGGGCAAGCCTGGAATTATTCAATTTCTTGTGGGTTTTCTCCTTTAACCACTTCAATACTGGGCCTATTCTGGCACTTGTCTCCTACGTTTAAAAATCATAATTTTTTGCTAGAAACTTACTCAGAACCCCCAAAAATGTGTGTGTGTGTGTGTATATATAATATATTTTAGCAGACACGTGGGGAAAAAAATGGCGGTCATTGCAACTTTTTATCTCACACGGTATTTTCGCAGTAATTTTTCAAACGCCTTTTTTTTGGGAAACAACGTTTCATGAATTAAAACAGGCCTCGACAAACCCCGGTCGCCCGGGCGCAATTGCGACTAGATTTGGGGTCCTGGTGCCTGGGGCGACACAGCTGCGGTACCCCATCAACCTGTGGACACCGACCCCCGCCGTGCGATCGCGGCGGCCAGAAATTTAGGCCGCGGCTTTGCGGCCTTCTGAAATACTTCTGCAATATGGCGCCATCTTGTGGTGACTGTTGGTATTGCAACACCTCTAACAATGCTAATGCAATGTTAACCACTGGGCACTTTTCAGCTTTCGGTGCTCTCACACTTTGAATGACAATTTCTCAGTCATGCAACACTGTACCCAAATAAATTTTTTTCCTTTTTTTTTTCACACAAATAGAGCTTTCTTTTGGTGGTATTTAATCACCGCTGGGTTTTTTATTTTTTGCGCTATAAATCAAAAAATACAGAAAATTCGGTAAAAAAAAAAAAAAAAATCTTTGTTTCTATTAAAATGTATTGGCAGAGTATTGCACAGTGCTGGCAGTGTAGCTGTCACTGACCAGCGCTGTGGGCACTACACATCCAGCCACAGCGCTGGTCCCATCTCTCCCCCTCTCAGCTTCTCCCCTCTCACTGTACCGATCGATAGAGAGGGGAGGGAGGAACCGGCGTCATGACTTGACGCCGGTTTGTGTACATGTGATCGCACCGTCATTTGACAGAGCGTGGTCACGGATGTTCCCGAATGGAGCAAGGTTCTGGGAGGACGTCCTACGGTGCCCAGTGCCACCTGTCAGTCGTTGTCATCGTTAAAAAAAAAAAAAAAAAAAAAACCTGGCTCCTAACTTTTTTAGCTGGCTCCTAGATTCCAAGCAAATTAGTCAAGCCCTGAATTAAAATATAACAAAACAGTAAAGTTAGCCGAATTTTTTTATATAACGTGAAAGATAATGTTACGCCTAGTAAATAGAAACCTAACTAACATGTCACGCTTTAAAATTGCGCACACTCGTACAATGGCGCCAAACTTCAGTATTTAAAAATCTCCATAGGTGACAGTTTTTTTTGTTACCAGTTTAGAGTTAGAGGAGGTCTAGTGCTAGAATTGTTGGACACGCGGCGATAGCTCACGTGTGGTTTGAACGTCATTTACATATGTGGGCGGGACTTGGGTGTGCGTTTCGTTTCTGAGCCGGAGCTACAGGGGCATTTAAAAAAAAATTGTATTTTGTTTAACTTTTTTTTTTTTTTTTACACTTTTTTTCACATTTTTTTTTTTTTGATCACTTTTATTGTAATATATGTAAACATCCCTTGTAATAGGAATCTATACGACAGGTCCTCTTTGAGAGATGCGGGTCAATAAGACTCCTCCTCCTCTCTCCTTCAGGCTGGAAAGCATGAGATCGTGAAAAAAAATTCACCGATCTTCATGCTGACAGCCGCGATCACTGCTTTGTTGACAACCGGGATCCCGGGCGTGACGTCATAATGTCGCGCCCGGGCCTCCGACGGTCATAGAGATGACTGGTGACCATGTGGTCACCGGCAATCTCTATCGTCTGCATCCGGCGCCGAACGATTCTTTCTCCGGGCTCCCGATGGCACGGTAGAGCCCGGAGAAGCACCGGGTGGCGGCGGGAGGGGGGCATCCCCTCCCGTCGCCTATAAGAACGATTAAGAGGCGGAACTGCCGCTATGTTCGTTCTTATCGTGCACAGAATCGGTGGCTGAAAATAATAGCTACAGGCATCATTCAGATATCTTCCCACAAAGTCAGGACGTTTTTGTACTATGGCCCAGTTTTGAAGTGGTTAAAGTAAATGTTGCTATGCCTATAGTCCCCACCAGGGGAATCTTAAGTAAGAAGATTAGATTACTTGGGTCTGTTCATAGATACAGCCCAAAAGAAGGTGTTTTTACCCCAGACAAAGACACCATAAAGGAGCTGGTCCAAGGGGTCAGGGCAAAGAAAGGTCCTTCCATTCGCCTTTTGTATGATGTTATCGGGGAAGATGGTGGCTTCATTCGAAGCAGTTCCCTATGCTCAGTTTCATTCAAAACTGCTGCAACTGGTATCCCGAGACAAAAAGGAAGTTCTGGATAGCCGCACTCCGGAATATAGCCTTTATTAGTAAAAAGTTCAACAGATGCAAGCCACAGCAAAAAAATGGGACAAACTGACGTGTTTCATACTTAACAGTGCTTAGTTATAGCTCTGCAAAACAGTATCCTATCGGCCTGGAACAAAAAGTCAGGCACTAGATTTTCCAATGCATTTGTCGCCAAAAGTGCGCCAGAGCCTCAGTTGGTGGAGGATATCCGAGAATCTGCAGAAGGGGAAATCCTCCTTACCGGTTACCTGGAAGGTGGTAACAGATGCCAGCCTTTCAGGTTGGGGAGCAGTCTTGGAAGAAGCGTCTATCCAAGGGAAATGGTCCATAACCGAAAAGACCTTGCCTATCGACATTTTAGAGATTCGGGCAGCATGTCTAGCTCTAAAGGCCTGGACATTCAGGTTGCAGAATTCTCCTGTCAGGATTCAATCCGACAATGCCACAGCAGTGGCTTATATCAATAGCCAAGGGGGCACCAGAGGTCAGGCAGCCCAGGCAGAGGTAAACCATATCCTAACCTGAGCAGAAGAAGGGTATCGGAGCTGGCTGCTTTCTTGTAAAGAGCCTTATTTAATCGTTCACAAGGATAGAATGAATGGTATTGCGTCCTCATCCTAGCTTTCTGCCAAAGGTGGTTTCAGGTTTTCACCTAAACCAGGATATTGTTTTACCTTAATTTTTTCCAGAACCCTGTTCTAAGGAAGAAAAGTCACTACGCTCTTTAGATGTAGTGAGAGTGGTCAAGATCTATTTGAAGGCGACTGATCATGTTCGGAAAACAGATGTTTTGTTCATGTTGCCGGAAGGTCCTAGGAAAGGACAGGCAACATCGAAATCCACTATTGGCAAATGGATTTGGCAGGTAATTATTCAAGCTTATGGCTTTGTGGGCAGTGCATCACCAAGCCTCCATGGCTCAAATCTGCAAGGCTGCAACCTGGTCTTCAGTCAATACATTCACCAGATTCTATCAGGTGGATGTAAGAAGACATGAGGATGTTGCCTTTGGGCGCAGTGTGCTGCAGTATAGGTCCTCAGGTCTGATTACACCCAACTTTTGTTGTGTTCACTCCCCTCAGGTGGCATTGCTCTGGGACATCCCAGACAGTAATTACTGTGGCTCTTTGTCCCGTGATGTATGATAAATAGGATTTTTATAACGGCTTACCTGTAAAAATCCTTTGACTGATTTGAGTGGTTTTGTTGATTTGAAGTGTATTAATTGCGCTGATTGTAATTTACTATGTATATTTTCTCTTTACAGTCCCATGGAAATGATCCCCTTAAAACCTGTCAAGAAAAATAAAGAGCAGAGACCTAGGCACCTCCTGACTGACCTTCCATTACCTCCTGAACTTCCAGGAGGTGACCCATCCCCTCCTGAGTCTCCAGAACCCAAAGTAATAACACCTCCACAACCACCAGTAAGGAAGAGACCAAAGTAAGTTTTTGTCAATTTTTATTATATTTTTTTAGATGTTTGGTGGCTCATCTCCTGTTACTGGGTACCTGCAGGCTTTTCAGTTATTACTGCATTATGTTTACTCTAAGCCACGGAAATTCAATTGGTGAACCTCCAGCTGTTGCAGAACTATAAGTCCCATGAGGCATAGCAAGACTGACAGACACAAGCATGACACTCCGAGGCAGAGGCATGATGGGACTTGTAGTTTTGCAACAGCTGGAGGTCCGCTAATTGCATATCCCTGCTCTAGGGTCTATGTATTAAATTTGTCGTCGTGCTTGTATGAAGATTTGGTGCCATTTCACATAGTGTCTTTGCACTAATATAAGATACATTTTACTTGTTTTTCAGGTAAATGCTTCAGTTAATTTTATGCTCTTGTCTCTCACAAAAAAATTGTCTATAGTCAACCCAAAATATATATTTTTTACATGCTCTAGTGATGAGTTTGCTTTGATCTGTGCAGATTAATGAAGATCACCACACTTTGTGTGAAGGAGCCCTGAGTGCCCACAAACGCAATATAATCTCCATTTTTTGCAGAGTAAGCTTGTGTGATTAACCGCTTGCCACACGCCGTCCGTCATATGACAGCCAGGCGGTGCAGCTCTCGTTCTGGGAGGGCGTCATATGACGTCCCTCCCTTTAAGCAGGGAATGCGCGCGATCGTGCACGCGCATCCCTGTTCTTTCGGTGGGGGCGTGTCACGGAGACACCGCTCTCCATCGAGAGGGGTGAACAGCCATTGGTCATGGCTGTTTACAGCGTGATCATCACGGCCGATCACAGATGGTTCCACCCCACTGTGCACGGCGCGCTGCGCACGATCGCAGGCTGCGCGTGCATGTCGGTGGTGGAGTGTTCCCGGGAACACTGCTCGTCAACGACACTGGTAAACGGCCATTGGCCGGCGGCTGTTTACCACGTGATCGGCTGTGATCCTTTCACAGCCGATCATTCAATGTCAACAAATTGCAGTGACCAGATGTTACTGGGTTCTCCTCCTCACACACCAATCGTGTGCGAGAAGTTGATTGCGGTAACATCTCGTTACCGCCTACAGTGTACACCAACACGCACACTGATTGCCCCCCCCCCCCCCCATAAAGAGGACCTGTCATCACCCATCAGAGTACCTGTTGCAGTCCATCAGAGTACCCAAATACCTATTTTCAGCCCATGCCTCATAGAATATACGTTGGGGTGTTTTCTTTCCAAAATGGGTTCATTTTGTGAGTAATTCAACGGTCCTGGTGCTCCTAGACCTTCAAAAGTGTGATGGGTAGGATTGAAATGAGATGTATAATTTATGCTCCTAGAACGCCTGAAGGTTCTACTTCAATGTTGGGCCTCTGTATGTGGCCAGGCTGTGTAAAATTCTCACACATATGGTATCGTCATACTCGAGAAGAGTAGCAGAATGTATTTTTGCTATATACATGCTATGTGTTATAAATATCTTATAAATGGTCAACTTTGTGTAAAAAAAAAAAAAAAAAAAAAAAAAAAAAAAAAAATGCGGTTCATTTTTTTTTTTTCCACATTTTCCAAAAACTTCTGGAAAAAATGAACCATTCAAAAGAATCATTATGCCTCATAGATTATACGTTGGGGTGCTTTCTTTCCAAAATGGGGTAATTTTGTGGGCAATTTCATTGTCCTGGTGCTCCAGGGCATTCAAAAATGCAGTAGGTGGTTGAGAAATGAGATGTCATTTATGCTCGTAGAACGCCTGAAGGTGCTACTTCAATGTTGGTCCTCTGTATGTGGCCAGGCTGTTTAAAAGTCTCACACGTGGTATCACCATACTCGGGAAGAGTAGCAGAATGTATTCTGGGGTGTAATTTGTTGTATGCATATGCTGTGTGTCAGAAATAACCTGATAATATGACAATTTTATAAAAAAAAATAAAAAAAATCTTAATTTTGCAAAGAGTTGTGGGGAAAAATTACTTAAAACAACTCACCATGCTACTTAATACCTTGGAATGTCTAATTTCTAAAAAGGGGGGTCATTTGGGGGATTTTTGTACTTTCCTGACTTGTTAGTGTGTCAAGAAATGAGATACACCCGATGTACTGAAGGCTGATGTGAGAATGTGATCAATTTCCAGTGATTGGCACCATAGTTTGTAGACTTAATAACCTTCACAAAGACCAAATAATATACACTAATTTGGGTTATTTTTACCAAAGATATGTAGCAGTATAAATTTTGTCCAAAATTTATGAAGAAAAGTTAATAATTCGCAAAATTTTATGACGGGGGGAAAAAAAACAAAAAAAATTTTTTTTATATTATAGCACAAAAAATAAAAGACCCACTAGTGATTAAATACCACCAAAAGAAATCTCTATTTGTGTGAAAAAAATACGCACGTTTAATATTGATACAATGTTGCATGACTGTGTAATTGTCATTCAAACTGTGAGAGCGCTGGGAAGCTGAAAATTGGTCTGGGCAGGAAGGGCATGTAAGTGCTCTGTATTGAGGGGGGTTAAATGGCACTTATGTCAAGCCTCCAAAAAATTAGGCTTGACATGTCAAAAAAAAAAAAAAAAAAAAAAAAAAAACCTGATATCCAAAACTGTACATAGGAAAGGCATAACAAAATATTTAGCTGATTAGTTTAGAGTTAACCTGTAAATGGGTCCTGGTAATATAAAAAAAAAAATGGCATGTGTTTGCATAGGAAACTTTCTAAAAGGATGTGATCATATCCATATATAAAGTTTTATTATTTTCCCCAACGCTTCTGAAGCTACTTGCATTGTGTACTGCCCCAGGGATGAGGCTGGCTCTCTATGCTGATTTCATTGCCTGTGTTTTTTTTCCAAAAGGAGGACTGAAAGATGGGTAAGCATTGCTCTAGTTACAAATCTCCTGCGAATTACAACTGAAGCAGAAGTACTCATTCATTAGCACTTCGAAATTTACTGTAGAAACAAAATATCAAGACAAGCACACCCATGCTTTATTCTATGTACCTCTAACAAAATAAAACCCAACTGTTGGTATTGGGTGTACTACCTGTACAACCAAACTAAATATGAAAGCGAATAAAAAGCAGCGCTAACTCCCCTTATATATTATGTGCATCACCTCTGCGAACCAAAGAAAAACAAAACCAATACCTTTTGATAAATATAAGGTGAATAATGTAAAACCTAAATACTCAAAAAACAGTATAGCTCACCGACCAAGTGATAAAACTTTGTTAAATAACTGTACATATCCACTATCGCTATGGGAAGAAAGTGCAATATATAATAAAAGTGCAAAAACAATATTAATCACTTAAATGTGCAAGAGATATTAAAATGTTCTAAAGTCAAACATCAAATTAAACCTCCCAGAAAAATCAGCATTAGTCCAAAGTGTTCTGAGCATACCTGTGCAGAACACTCTTAAAGGGCTTGTAAAGCTTCACTTTTTTTTTTTTATATAACCAACATGTCATATTTACTTCCACTGTGCAGCTCGTTTTGCACACAGTGGCCCTGATCCATGTCTTCTGGGGTCCCTCAGTGGCTTTGCTCTTCCCCACATCAGCTAACCCCCCCTGGGGAAGAGCTCTCCCAAGGGGGTTAGCTTGCGGGTGTGCTCCCGAGTCCTGTAGTTGGCGGCTTATGGACGCCGGATACAGGACTCGGCCCCCGGCCCTCGCATCCATTGGAGTTGATTGACAGCAGCGCAAGCCAATGGTTGCGCTGCTATCAATCTATTCAATGAAGAGCTGAGAACAGCCGAGACGACCGGGCCAACATCAAGCACGTTCTCGATGCGGGACTTTCGAGGTAAGTAAACGGGGGCTGGGGGGCCTGCACTCACCAAATGTTTTTTCACCTTAATACATAGGAGGCATTAAGGTGAAAAAAACATGAGCCTTTACAACCCCTTTAATACTGTGCTGGTGAACAGTCTTGTGCTCCGGTGCCACTGACTATTTAAAATGCTCATTTACCGGATTGCATTGACCTATTATTTTTAAGAAGGTCTAAATGCATTACATTCTCTCTCTCTCTCTCTCTCTCTCTCTCTCTCTCTCTCTCTCTCTCTCTCTCTCTCTCTCTCTCTCTCTCTCTCTCTCTCTCGCTCTCGCGCTCCCCCTCTCTCTCTCTCCCTCTCCCTCTCTCTCTCCCTCTCTCTCTCTCTCCCTCTCCCTCTCCCTCTCCCTCTCCCTCTCCCTCTCCCCCCCCCCCCCCCCTTATGGTTCAATCGCTTCTCTCTACTTTATGTATACTAACCACTTCAATACAGGGCACTTACACCCCCTTCCTGCCCAGCTCTGTCACATTTTGAATGACAATTGTGTGGTCATGCTACACTGTAACTATGTGAAATTTTTACCATTTTCTTCACACAAACCGCTTTCTTTTGGTGGTATTTAATCACCACTTGGTTTTTTTATTTTTTACAAAACATTTTTTACAAAACATTTTGTAAAAAAAAAAGTTTTTCTTAGTTTCTGTCAGTAAATTTTGTCCGGCATTGATAAAATGCACTGACTGGCATTACTAATGGGCACTGATGAGCACTGATTGCTGGCACTGGTGGAGCTATATTGTAATCGGGGCACTGATGATCAGTGCCCTGATTACATGTGTATATGTCTCTGCGAGGAGATGCCGCTGATTGACTCTCCTTGCCACACAATGTCAGTGTGAGGCGAGGAGCGCTAATTACCGGCATCTCCATGTTTACATGTGACCGGCTGTAATTGGACACAGCCAATCATATGGTTAAAGGGCAGTGGCTGTGTACAGAGATCGGGTCTCGCCGTGTCCTAGCAACACGGCAGAGCTGCGATCGCTGCACACCCCCTGCCCGTTCTGGGATGACGTCCTATGACGTCGTCCTAGATCGAGAGCCGCCCCTCCGTCATTTGATGTTGGGGCGGGCGGCAAGTGGTTAAAGTGGGTGTAAAGTCACATATATAAATTACTTGTATCCCCTCTGTTTCAGGAAGATATGAAATAGTGTTTCACTTTTTTTAAACATAATCCTAAATATCTTCACACAGTGTCATTACTAGGAGTGAGACCGGGACGTGCATGCACAGAAACTGAGGCAGGCCATCTTCAGCTGCACACAGCTACCATGGCTGCTGCTAGAATCCGAGGAGAATAAAAACAAATGATTTGTTAAGTAAATTGAGGTTTAACCCATTCGTGACTAAGCCTATTTCTGACATTTGGTGTTTACAAGTTAAAATCTGTATTTTTTGCTAGAAAATTACTTGGAACCCCCAAACATTACATGTGTATATATAATATATATATATATTTTTAGCAGAGAATCTAGAGAATAAAATGGCGATTGTTGCAGTATTTTATGTCACACTGTATTTGTGCAGCGGTGTTTTAAGCATAACTTTTTGGGAAAAAGATATGTTCATGAATTTTAAAAAAACTAAACAGTAAAGTTATCCCAATTTTTTTTAATAATGTGAAAAATTATGTTATGCCGAGTAAATAGATACCAAACATGTCACGCTTTATAATTGTGGAATGGTGGCAAACTACGGTACCTAAAGATCTCCATAGGCAACGCTTTAAAAATGTTTGACAGTTACCAGGTTAGAGTTAGAGGAGGTCAAGTGCTAGAATTATTGCTCTCACTCTGACGATCGCGGCAATACCTCACAAGTGTGATTTGAACACGGTTTACCTATGCAGGTGCGACTTCCGTATGCGCTTTCTTTGCTGCGTGAGCTCGCGGGGAAGGGGGCGCTTTAAAATTTTTATTTAATTTTTTCTTATTTATTTTATTTAATTTTATATAATTAAATTGTGTTTAAAAAATAAATAAAAAATTTGATCATTTTTATTGCTGTCACAAGGAATGTAAACATCCCTTGTGACAGTAATAGGTGGTGACAGGTACGAAAGACCCCCGATTCCTCCTTTGCACTTTAAAGTATTCAGATCCCTGAAAACTGCAAATCTGAATACTATATATTTTTTTAAAACCAGCGCCATTGGCAGCCGAGTAAACCAGAAGTGTCGTCGTGACGTCGCTTCCGTGTTTACATTCAGGAGCCTGGAACGAAGCCGTTTCCGGCTTCGTTCCAGTCTGTCTCTAGGCGCCGGAAGTGGCGCGTCACGGATCGGAGATCCCGGTGGGACGGGACCCCCGGTAAGAGCGGTGAGAGGCGGCTGGAGGCGGGATGTCCCCTCCCGATCCTCCGGTATAACAGTCATGCGGCTTTTAGCCGCATCCGTTGTTATACCTAGAAAGCCGAACTCCAGCTTTAAAAAAAACTGTAGCGGGATAATGCCTGCAGGCACTAAGGAGCCAGTATGCGTTGAAATGACGTTGCAAACAAGAAGGCTCCATCATATGCATTTCGTCACATCCTGATATCTTCAGGAAGCGGACCCAGTGCAACTTCTTCCACACTCTATATTCTTTAGCCCATTAACCATGTGATTACACCTCTCCTGTCGCTTATTTTTCACAATGATTCGATTGCATGTAGTGCATCCAAAAACCCCTCATGGACTTTGAAGGCACATTCCAATGTACACACATACAAAAATTGTATACATTTTATTGAAAACTTACTGTAAAAAGGGAAACATACGCCCTATAAAAATGATATGGTGCCAAAAAACATACAAATATACATATCTCATAGCTTGGTGTACAATGTTACCCTTATAAACCATCTAATCCATCCAAAGAGTTGTCTATGTTCACCTTCAGGTCAGCCCAGGTGAACATGTTGAAGACCTATAGTCCTTCCTCAGGGTGTGGGGTATATTTCCTTTTAGAAATAGACATATGAAAATTGATTAGTTACATCTGAGAATCTATTCATAAACACATATATGTGAGCATAGGTCGAATGGTAGAATACATTTATATAAGTAATGGTTGCTGGTAATACTTAAGCAGAGATATGGAAACATACTCACTTGTTTCCAGACATATGCATTCTTGTCTAGAGGAGTGGCTGCAGGATACGATGCAAAGGGGGGCGGGTGGTTGTTCTCCCAAAATCACTGTGGTGTACCCAAGAAGCCTAGATGTGGGGATCTAGAAACAGCCCCAGAAAAGACACTATCCGCCATGCAACAAGATCTATGGGTAGAAGAGCAATAGGGGAATATGGTAATCCGTATTGCATCCATGAAAAAAAAAAAAAATACATTCAAAATGGCAATCTCGTATACCCTATGAATTTCTATCTCAATAGCCTAGAAGAGTACTGGTTACATAGTAGGCGAGGTTGGAAAAAAAAGTCCATCAAGTCCAACCTATGTGTGTGACCATATGTCATTATTACATTGTATAGTCCTGTATGTTGCGGTCGTTCAGGTGCTTATCTAATAGTTTCTTGAAGCTGTCAATGCCCCCTGCTGAGACCACTGCCTGTGGAAGGGAATTTCACATCCTTGCCACTCTTACAGTAAAGAACCCTCTATGTAGTTTAAGGTTAAACCTCTTTTCTAATTTTAATGAGTGGCCACATTCTTGCTAAACTCCCTTCTGCGAAAAAGTTTTATCCCTATTGTTGGGTCACCAGTACGGTATTTGTAAATTGCAATCATACATTCAAGCGTCTCTTCTCCAGAGAGAATGAGTTCAGTGCTCGCAACCTTTCCTCATAACTAATATCCTCCAGACCCTTTATTAGCTTTGTTGCCCTTCTTTGTACTCGCTCCATTTCCAGTACATCCTTCCTGAGTACTGGTGCCCAGAACTGGACAGCATACTCTAGGTGCAGTTGGACCAGAGAATTATCTTTTAATGCATGCCAATATTCTGTTTGCTTTGTTGGCAGCAGCTTGGCATTGTGAATAGAAGAAAGATAGTTGCGCTAAACTCATTAAAATTGTGCAAAAATAGTAGAGCTGCTACACTAGAACGTGTGACAAAAAATCCAAAATACAGTGAGGGTGAAAGTATAGCGCTATAATCAAAATGTAAGTGAATCAACTTACTATATAGATTAACTATAAAAATGAATGATAATGCACAGAAATTACTCTGTGATGAACCATAAAAAGTCCAATGTGATAAACATTGTAGTAATATAATACACAATGTAATATAATATAATACACAGTTATATAATATAATATAATAATATAATACAGTAATAATACAGTAATATACAGTAATATAAACACAATGAGAATGAAAAGTCCCAAAAGAAACCAATGGTGATATCAGAACATGGGTATCTTGAAAGATCTTCTCATGAACATTTTCTGGGATGTAGAAATAACAGATATGCGCTTACCAGAACCAATGGACCCCCTGTCAGCGACAGAGGATCAAACAGGCATGGAAAGGCTCGAATAGCCGACAGCCTGGGCATTCACTGGACTTCTGGAGATGAGCTGATGGAATCTGCTGGTCTTGTCTCGGCTCTCCAGGGGCGATAGGGACAATCAAACCAAAGATGGCCAGAGTTGGATGCAAACCACAACTTGGCGTCTGGAACAGCAAATCCAGGAGGAAACCACGACAGGCAGGAAACTGGAACTGATGTTCTATTGCCACATCTAATGTGGTGGGAACTCACCGGATACTCCCCAGATATTTTTTCAGCCAAAAAAGGAAAGAAGAAAAAATAGGGGGCTCCAATGGTGCAGGTCAGAATAGGAGGGTATTAATGATAAAAAAACCATCATAGTAACAAATAAAAGTGATCACAATTAAAGAGAGCAATGTGGGAATAGGTATAACCTGGACCGACGCGTTTAGTGTAAAACACACTTCAACTGGGGCATCAGATATCTCGCTTGTATCCAAACCCGAGAAAGACCATACTTTGTGTGGAAACTATCAACCAATTTCTTTGACGAATATTGACCTTCGATTATACTCGAAGATTATTGCCAGCACACATACACTTAGATCAAATGGGATTTATAAAAGGACGAGAGGCGAGAGATAATACCTTAAAGACTCTGACACTTGTGGAATATGTCCAGAGGCACACCATCCCATCCTGCCTACTGGCAATTGATACCGAGAAGGTTTTTGACAGGGTCGGATGGTGTTTTTTTGAAGAGACATTAAAGCGGTTCTGCACACACTTCATTTAGTAAATCTCTTTGCCTTCCAAATCAGGCAAAGAGTACTAAATGAAGTGTTTTTTTTTTTTTTTTTTTTTCACTTGCCTTGTAATTGCTTCTTTGTCTCTTCGGCGGTGGGCGGGTCTCTACGTCGATCCTTGTCATGCCGCAGTGTCTCCTGGGATCTGGTGTCATTGATCCCAGGAGTCAGTGCGGACATCTGCCGAAATCTCACAAGATTTACTAGGCTCCTGACGAAATCTCGCGAGATTTCGTCAGATGTTGCCGAAATCTTGCGAGATTTCGGCAGATGAGCTACACTTTGCCATTACTGCGCACGCGCAAGATCGGCGTAGTAACGGCGATTTTGAGAGATATTGTATTTTAGGATGATGCATGGTGATATATGATGATATGGTGATCTGTCATAAAAGTGGCCAGCCTTGGAGGAAAGAGAAAAGCCTGGATTTGGGTTAAAAAGGAAATGCATACTGGGCCATAGAAGGTGCCTGTGTGGCTTCACATGCCCACAGGCAAGATGGCACCCAGCAGCAACACTTTTAATAATTGTTTCTTTCTGACGAAAACCGGCAGCAGTTTCCTCTTAAAACGGAACACGTGAGTGTGCAATAACCATCTCCTATTCCTTCTCATTGCAGAATTAAAAAAAATACATTACAGACAGTGTCATTCCGCTTTAAGACAATGGGGAATAGGCCTGGTGCTTTTGGAAAATATAATGGTTCTATCACAGTCCAACAGCCAAAATACATGCAAATGGAAATGTATCTGATATAGTTATAATAGCCAACGGTACCCGACAGGGATACAGGGATGTCCTTTGTCCCCACTGTTGTATGTATTACCGTATATACTCGAGTATAAGCCGAGTATAAGAGTTTTTCAGCACATTTTTTTGTGCTGAAAGTGCCCCCCTCGGCTTATACTCGAGTCAAGCACTTTTCTGCAGCAAAAAAAAAAAATTCTGACCCGACTTTGGGGCCCCTTGGTTCCTAGCACTAAGTGGCCCCCCCGAGATACAGGGCCCCAAAGTCGGTTCAGAAAATGTCATTCTCTGCTGCAGAAAAGTGCTTGAGATTTTCTGACCCAAATTTGGGGCCCCATATCTCGGGGACACTTGGAGCTAGGAACCCCAAATTTGGCAATCAAACCCAGTTGAACTAGCACTACAACATATCCAAAGATGGGGTTCCTAGCACTAAGTGGCCCCGAGATACAGGGCCCCAAAGTCGGTTCAGAAAATGTCATTCTCTGCTGCAGAAAAGTGCTTGAGATTTTCTGACCCGAATTTGGGGCCCCATATCTCGGGGACACTTGGTGCTAGGAACCCCAAATGTTGTATTCCAACCCAGTGGAATTAGCACTACAACATATCTAAAGATGGGGTTCCTAGCACTAAGTGACCCTTAGATACAGGCCCCAAATCGGTCAACTGTGTCCATCTGCATGGGCACAGTGAGGCTGCAAATGGGCATCGTTGACCCTCTTTTCCACTTACAGTAGCTGCGCATTTCTCACCCTAGGCTTATACTCGAGTCAATAAGTTTTCCCAGTTGTTTGTGGTAAAATTAGGTGCCTCGGCTTATATTCGGGTCGGCCTATACTCAAGTATATACGGTAGTTATGGAACACCTGACAGCTTTTCTAAATAATGGAGGTATACAAGGAATATAAAATATCAGTATATGCAGATGATCTGCTACGATCTGGGGTGATTAGGTTCAAGTGGTGCATGCAATTTTTTACAGAAACGTGCCACTCCAGACTTGCGTTTTTAGGGCATGGCAGCCCACCTTTATTTAAAGAAAACAAAAAAGTTCGAACAGTATTCTTCCCTCGCAGGGGGTTCCACCATCACTGTATAACCAAACGATGGCCTCCTGGCTTACTCACTGTCAACTTCGTGCTGCTTTAGTCACAGGCTACACCTGCCTGCTTCAGACATACACACAGACTGCCACCTGCAGTCTTAGGCTCCGAGACCTCCTGTCTTTCTCCTGGAACCCTCCCGACCTCCTGGCTGCCGAGCAGAGCTGTCTCCTAGTCTGAGCACTGACTTCTTTTCCTGGGATGTTTATGAACCCAACCCACAGGTGTGTAATTAGTATTCCTGCCAAATTCAGGCATATACTGCTTGTATGCACCTGTGACATGGGGTCGCATCTCCACTATATATATCTATCTATCTATCTATATATCTATCTATGTATATATATATCTATATATATCTATATCTCTCACATTACCAAATACAGTGGAACTTCTTAAAAATAATTTTTTGTTTGTGGCAGATAAATGTAATAAAAAAATCTTGGAATATTCATTCCTAGAGAGCTGGGGATACTTCAGGAATATAACCATCTTCAGATAATGCAAAAAATACTAAAGACACTTCAACAATATGATAGGGGGATTTTTTCCTGGATAGGTAGAATAAATATCATAAAAATGGATATATTATCAAAGATATTATACATATTTCAGACCATCCCAATATTTCGTAAAGCCATAGGGAGATTTATACGGGCGGGTAAGCCTGCCAGAATTAGCAGAGATGTAGTTGGGTAAAAAAGGCTGGAGGCTTAGCTCTCCCATATTTATCGCCATTTCTTAGATCAGTGTTCATATCCAGGATTGTGGACTGGTTCCACAATGCAGATTTGTACGCAGTGGGTGAAACTCGGAAGAGGTCACAGCCATAAAACTGAAATCACTGCCATGGATAATGAGTGAAAATTGTCCCTCTAAAGAAGATATGCCTTTGTCTCAACATTGAAAGTATGGGACGGATTAATGAAGAGGGGGATAGGGTATACATATATAGGTCCAATGACCCCTCTCTTCAGTAATCCTGAGTTCCCACCAGCAATAGAAGCTAAGACCTTCCTAAAATGGCAGAGAAATGAGGATATAAGGCTGGTTCAGACAATGGAAGCGAATAGACTTCTCCCGCTGGACTCCCTGGGTACGGAATAAAAAATGTATTAGATGCAATATCAGCAGCTTCAAAGGTATACTTTTTTTTGACAAAAAAAATATATTGGATAGACCATTGACAGAGCTGGAAAAACGACTTTTACAAGATTAGAGACCAACCCATACTCTTTCTAATGTATATAAACAGGGCTTGACAAATTTGCTTGGAATCTAGGAGCCAGCTAAAAAAGTTAGAAGCCAGACTTATTTTTTTTTTTTTTTACGACATGGAGACGAGTGAGGGGAAGATGGCCCCCGCCCGTCTCCAAGTCATTGCAGGGCAGAAGCGACTTCAAATCGTCACTTCTGCCCATAGCTCCTAAAAAGGGACATTTTATTATTTTTTTCAAATGACAATTTTATTTTTATTTTTTATTGCATTTTAGTGTAAATATGAGATCCGAGGTCTCTTTGACCCCAGATCTCATATTTAAGAGGTCCTGTCATGCTTTTTTCTATTACAAGGGATGTCACTATGGAGACAGGTTACCTCCAGCTGTGCTGCCCCAGACGCCAGGTCGCTAATTCTAGTCGCAAATGCGACCTGGCGACCTGGATTTGTCGAGCACTGTATATAAATATTTGATCTCAAAAACTAAGGCGCTGGAATTAACCTATATAAAGAGATGGGAAGAAGAGCTGGGGAATACTATCCCCAGAACAAAATGGGGGAAAAAGCAATTATATTACACACAAATTACCAATCTCTAATAGACACCAAGAAAGGAATGTAAAATAAATACCAGCCAGATGGTATAGATGCCTAGTGGATATGCATAAAATAAACTCAGACAATGAAGAGCTATGCTGGAGATAGGGGGGGGGGGGGGGGGGGAGGGGCAAAAGGTACAATGTAGCTTATCTGATATTTCTGCCTGGGAGTCTAGCTATTTTGTATAAAAATATATATAAAATATATCAAGCCATAACAGGAATAAATTACAACCAGACTTACTAATATCAGTTCTGTCAATGATCCCTGGATCGGTGAAAAATATAAAAGGTATTTTAAAAATTTTCCTAACTGCAGCACGGACTATTATAGCTAGAAAGTGGAAGAATAGGACAGAGCCTTCTATAGAGGAATGGGTATGTGAGGTGAGCGTGATGCGGTCCCTGGAGGAGAGGATGATGATCGAAAAAGGTTTAAAGGAGCAGATAGTAACAACATGGCAAATTTGGGAAGAGTTTAGAGCTTCAACATCTTTATTAAATCTAATATGAGGTATAGAAGACGGGCCCAATTAGAGCTGGAGGGGAGGAAAGGGTAGCCGGGGCTGTTGGAGGGGTGTATGGGAGTGGATGAGTGTGACTGGGGAAGTAAGGTGTGGTTGGTAAATTTGAATGAAAAGTAATGGTTGTAAGTCAAAACAAGAGGTATGGATTAAATATAAGAAAATACATTATATAAGATAAGAGGTTAGAAAGGGGTATAGAAATTGTTTATATTGTGAAAATAAACTAATCCGAATACATTAGAAGATAAATAATGGATTTTGTAAATGTTTAAAATTGTAAAAAATGTTTTGTTAAATAAAGATAAAATAAATAATAAAACAAATTAAATAAATTAACACAAATAAAAAAACAAACAAAACTTACATGGACAACAATAAAAAATTTGACACTCTTTTTTAATCATTTTCTTCTCCTTTAAAAAAAATTGCTATTTTGCTATACATATATATTAAATATATGAGCAAATTTAGTTGATACCTTATACATTCATTTTAGTTTAATATTCCTATATGCACAGTAAAACTATTTAAATTAAAGTTTTAGTTTAGCTGTCATTTTATTTTATTTTTCTCTACACCTTTTAGTCCCATTGCTTACCTGTAATAAAGTGTGTTTCCCAGGCTGCTGTATTCTGTGTACATTTTACAGCAGAGATACCTGGTCTTTCTTTTTTCTATTTATTTATTTCAGGAAACAGGTCCACGGGGGCCACAATAACAAGGTAAACCAAGTAACAGTAAGACATATATAATTAAGCATTAAATCTAGTACATGGGTGAAAATAATATAAGTATACATTGCCACACGTGCCCATGGTAGTGCGTATCTAAGACTTCACATGCAATGATTTACTAGATTAGCTCTATCCAGAGATTCGTTCCAACCGCTTACTGTTATAGGTCTCTATTTCAGTATGGTTGTTCCGTTTAGCTGTGTGCTTGGTAATTATGGAAAAGATATCCCTGTGTGTCCCGTCTCCTTCCTTTTTCCAATTTTCTAACAGAACATTACTTAGAGATATTAGGAAAGTTGGCTATGCCCTAAAGTGCAAAGAGATGGGAGACGGGGGGGGGGGGTACGTACAGGTGTGGGGGGGGGGGGGGTGGGGGTTTCACGAACATGGAGCTGTGTCTACTTATTAGACGTTGTCTAAACATATGTTGTGTAGTCTGAGATGGGGGACCTCCTTGACTTAGTCAGATAATGTTCAGGTCATCGGATCTCCACTTCTGAGGGCCTGTCCCTCTTCTGCGTATTTAAACACATTCCATAGCTGCCATGTTCTGGAGTATGTTTCTTCTCTATTTTGGCTAGTGAGGATTAGGTCTTCCATTTTATTAATGTCCTCTATTTTTTGGAGCCATAGATCAATGGTGGGTGGGGGGACTTCAAGTTAAGGGGGATACATGCTTTGGCTGCATCAAGCAAGTGGTATACAAATTATTTTTTGGGTACTTGTGCGGGGGTGTCATTGGCATTGAAAGGGAAGTATGCTGGGTCGTCAGGAACATTGCGGTCAGTAAATTTTTGCCCTATCCGGCAAGTTTCTCTCCAAAATCTCAGAATCCAGTGGCAGGACCAGAAAAATATGTAGCAAGGTGGCTGTTTCCTTTTGGCATCGCCAACCTCAGTCTGGTGTTGTGGGAAAGAATGTATGTAGTAAAGCTGGGGTTCTGTACCAGCATGTGAAGATCTTGTAATTTCCTGGATCTTGGTACAGAGGGAAGATTTGTGTGTAAATTTGAGAATTGTGCTTTTTTGGGGGGGGGGGGGGGGGGGGGGGGTAAAGTGGCAGTTGAGGTCTCTTTCCCATTTGGATAGGCTTGGAGGTTTATATTTCTCTGGTGTGATTAACATGTTATATGTCAGGGATAGTGTTTGTAATATCACTCCTGTCTCAGTACAGAGCTCTTCCAGGTTAGTTAGAGGTTGACTGTTGAAGTTGGGAGGGGGTATGCTGTTAAAGTGGGAGAGCTGCAGTGCTCTCAGAAATTCCAGTCCGTATTGGCCATTTGGGTCTGAGAGTTCGGAAGGTGTTGCCCATCTTCCCATATTGCTTAAATGGGAGGCTTGATGTATCCCTGTACCCCTCCGCGTGGAACTGTGGGTCGGTTCATTCCCGGTTACCTAGGATGGGTCTTGGGGTTGAGTTGCGGGGGGAGAGAGATGCCTGCGATAATAGTTGTGTACATACTTTAATGGTGTTTCCTATTAGTGGTTGATGTTTGAGATATGTTGGTAGTGTTTTGTGACACCATGGGGCTCTATTAAGAGGGATTTCACTGTGCCTGTTCCAGTGGTGGCCATAGTTTGGTTTCTGTATGTTGGCACCAGTCGAGAAGTCTGCTTAAGTGTATTGCGTGGTAGTACGTGCAGATCTCTGGCATGGCTAGTCCCTCCGTATTGTTTTGGGAGTAAGTATTTTCTTATGAGGTCTGGGTTTTTTCCCTGCCCATAAGAAGGTTTTGAATGCTGTTTGTATTTGTTTGCAGTATGTTGCAGGTATATTTACCGGTAGAGCCTGTAGGCGGTACAGAAATTTGGGTAGGATTGTTAATCATTAAGATATTACATTGGCCGAACCAAGAGTGTAGGCCACGGTTCCATTGGTTTGAGTAGTTTTTGGACGTTTTTTTTTTAGGAGGGGTGGAAAGTTAAGTTTAATTGAGAGAGTTTCAGGGGGATGTGAGGGCCTAAGTACTTCAAGGCCGTATCAGTCCATTTCAGGTTAAAGCTGGCTTTAAGGTGTGTAAGTTGTGGTTGTGCTATTCCTAGTCCCATTGCTTCTGACTTGTTAAAGTTTATTTTTAAGTTGGAGATTTGCCCATATGTCTTTAACTCTTGCATTACATTGGGGAGGGAGATGGCTGGACTTGTAATGGAGAACATCAGGTCGTCTGCATACGCGGATACTTTATATTGTGACTCGTTTACTGCTATTCCTGTAATAGCTGGGTTTAATCTCACATGGCATACAAAGGGCTCTAAGGATAGTGCAAAAAGTAGGGGCGAGAGTGGGCACCCGTGTCTGGTTCCATTAGTAATTGGGAATGTGTCTGAGATTACAGTTTGCTCGAACTCTGGCCGTCGGGTCTGAATAGACCGCTGAGATCCAGTTAAAAAAATTTTTTTCCCCTATTCCTATGTGTTTCAGCATCGTGAACATGAACCTCCAGCTTACCCGATCAAACGCTTTCTCGGCATCAGTATGGTGTTTTCTTACTATTCGCAATAAGTTCAAGACTTTGGTGTTGTCTCTGGCTTCACTTGGCACAAAGCCAAGTGGTGTAGTCTGGAGGCTATAATCTTGGTGAAGAGTTTAAGGTCGGGGTTTAGGAGGCATATTGGGTGATAACTACCGCATTGGGTCATGTTCTTGCCTTCTTTCGGTATTACCGATTTTTCGCTTGCAGTGTGGAGCTGTGTAGCTTTGTCACTGAGCTAGGGTCATCGAACAGTTTAACTAGGTGATGGCCTAGTGAAGGGAGTAGGGTTTTATAGTATGAAATGGTTAAACCATCAAGACCCGACGCATTCCCCTTTTTGGCGCTACTTAAGGCAAGTTGGAGTTCTGATATCGTAATGGGTTCTTCTAGTGAGTCTCTAGTTTCTGCTGGTAGGGATGGCATGAGGGACGAGTTTATGTTTCGTCTTATTGTCTGAAGTGGGCTGTGGTGTGTGCAGATTATACAGGGATTCATAGTAGGACCTGAATTCTTCTGTAATGTGTTGGGGAAGGGAGGCTCTCTGTCCAGTGGGGGGATGTGATATGTGGTACATATGATTCTAACTGTTGTGCTCGTAGGGATTGAGCTAGCAGTCTCCCGCATTTGTTACCGGACTCATATATTTTCTTCCGGCAAATCTGCAGTGCTGCCTTGGCTTTTTTTGCTGCCGTGTCCAGTTCGGTCCCTAGTTCCCTAGTCTGGGTCAGTTTTTGTTTCGTCGCTAATGTTTGCAGTTTGTGGAGAAACAAGGTTAACACTTCAGCCCCGGACCAATTGGCAGCCAAAGGACCAGAGGTCTTTTTTCAATTTCGCACTGCACTGCTTTAACTGGTAATTGCGCGGTCATGCAATGTTGTACCCAAACGAAATTGGCGTCCTTTTCTTCCCACAAATAGAGCTTTCTTTTGATGGTATTTGATTGCCTCTGTGATTTTTATTTGTTGCGCTATAAACGGAAAAAGACCGCAAATTTTGAAAAAAAAAGATATTTTCTACTTTTTGTTATAAGAAAAATCCAATAAACTCAATTTTAGTCAAACATTTGGGCCAAAATGTATTTAGCCACATGTCTTTAGTAAAAAAAATGCCAATAAGCGTATATTTTATTGGTTTGCGCAAAAGTTATAGCGTCTACAAACTAGAGTACATTTTCTGGAATTTACACCGCTTTTAATTTATGACTGCCTATCTCATTTCTTGAGGTGCTAAAATGGCAGGGAAGTACAAAACCCCCCAAATGACCCCATTTTGGAAAGTAGACACCCCAAGCTATTTGTTGAAAGGCATGTTGAGCCCATTGAATATTTTTTTTTTTTTTAGTCCCAAGTGATTGAATAAAGACAAAAAAAAAAAAAGTTGTCACTAAATGATATATTGCTCACACATGCCATAGTTATATGTGGAATTGCACCCCAAAATACATTTTGCTGCTTCTCCTGAGTATGGGGATACCACATGTGTGGGACTTTTTGGGAGCCTAGCCGCGTACGGGGGCCCGAAACCCAAGCACCGCCTTCAGGATTTCTAAGGGTGCAAATTTTTGATTTCACTCCTCACTACCTATCACAGTTTCGAAGGCCATAAAATGCCAAAATAGCACAAAACCCCCCCAAATGACCCCATTTTGGAAAGTAGACACCCCAAGCTATTTGTTGAGAGGCATGGTGAGTATTTTACAGCTCTCATTTGTTTTTGAAAATGAAGAAAGTAAAGAAAATACATATTTTTTTTCAATTTTCAAAACTTTGTGACAAAAAGCGAGATCTGCAAAATACTCACCATACCTCTCAGCAAATAGCTTGGGGTGTCTACTTTCCAAAATGGGGGTCATTTTGGGGGGGTTTTATGCCATCTGGGCATTCCATGGCCTCCGAAACTGTGATTGGCAGTGAGAAGTGAAATAAAAAAATTACACCCTTAGAAAGCCT
Organism: Lithobates sylvaticus; assembly: GCA_028564925.1. NCBI lineage: Eukaryota > Metazoa > Chordata > Amphibia > Anura > Ranidae > Lithobates > Lithobates sylvaticus. The sequence continues at coordinate 99,573,760 of CM053037.1, read as the reverse complement.
GAAGGCGGTGCTTGGTTTTTGGGGTCCCGTACGCGGCTAGGCTCCCAAAAAGTCCCACACATGTGGTATCCCCGTACTCAGGAGAAGCAACAGAATGTATTTTGGGGTGTATTTCCACATATGCCCATGACATGTTTGAGCAATATATCATTTAGTGACAACTTTTTTGTAAAAAAAAATATATATTTTTTTTTTATTCATTATTCAATCTCTTGGGACAAAAAAAAAAAAATTTAATGGGCTCAACATTGCTCTCAGCAAATAGCTTGGGGTGTCTACTTTCCAAAATGGGGTCATTTGGGGGGGGGGGGGGTTGAACTGTCTTGGCATTTTATGCACAACATTTAGAAGCCTATGTCACACGTCACCCACTCTTCTAACCACTTGTAGACAAAGCCTTTTCTGACACTTTTTGTTTACATGAAAACATATTTTTTTTTTGCAAGAAAATTACGTTGAACCCCCAAACACTATATATATATTGTTAAAGCAAAGGCCCTACAGATTAAAATGGTGGGTGTTGCATTTTTTTTTTCCACACAGTATTTGCGCAGCGATTTTTCAAACGCATTTTTTGTGGAAAAAATACACTTTTTTTTTTTTTAATGCACTAAAACACAATACATTGCTCAAATTTTTGATGAAATAAAAAATATGATCTTAGGCCGAGTACATGGATACCAAACACGACATGCTTTGAAATTGCGCACAAACACGCAGTGGCGACAAACTGCATACATTTTTAAAAGCCTTTACATGATACCACATTAGATTCACGGAGGAGGTCTTCTGCTAAAATTACTGCCCTCGATCTGACCTTCGCGGTGATACCTCACATGCATGGTGCAATTGCTGTTTACATATGACGCCAGACCAACGCTTGTGTTCGCCTTTGCGCAAGAGAAGGGGGGGCAGGGGTGCTTTTTTTTTTTTTTTTTTTTTTTTTTTTTTTAAGCTTTTTTATTTTATTTTTTTAAACTGTTCCTTCCATTTTTTTTCTTTGTTATCATTTTTATTGTTATCTCAGGGAATGTAAATATCCCCTATGATAGCAATAGGCAGTGACAGGTACTCTTTTTTTTGAAAAAATTGGGGTCTGTTGGACCCTAGATCTTTCCTCTGCCCTCAAAGCATCTGACCACACCAAGATCGGTGTGATTAAAACGCTTTCCCAATGGCGCGGTTTATATCCGGGAGGGGGGACATTCCATCCCACTGCTTGTAAAAGCAGTCTAGAGGCTAATTACCCGCTAGAATTGCTTTTACATGAAAGCCGATCACTGGCTGAAAAGAATGATACCAAGATGATACCTAAACTTGCAGGTATCATTCTGGTATAACCATTCAAAGTCCAGCAACATACTGGACATATATTGTAATCTTTTTTTTTTTCATGCAGCCTCTTGGCTGAACGAAAAAAAAGAGATTGATTGGTGGGTATGCCCACCATTAGAATACCTCCCTTCATCCACCCACTTCTCGGTCGACATTCCGAAACTCTGTCCAAGTCCATTGAAGTATGTACAGATTCTGGGAATTAGTTCCTCCTGAAATGTTTTATAATATAAGTTAGTGAACCCGTCCGGTCCAGGACTCTTGCCCTTCGGGGATCCCATCAAGGCCCTTTTAATCTCATCTTCCGTAAAGGGACTATCCAACCCCTCGCTTACCTCCGTTAGAAGTTTAGGGAGGCCAGCGCCCGTCAGGAATCTTTCCCCCTTCTGCGCCCTATCAGATCTAATACCCTGCGGTTCCGCCGAATAGACATCTTCAAAGTAAGCCCTGAAAGATTCGGCGATATCCCTAGATAGGTACGTAATGTCCCCTTTTTTGTTTCTTATTTTTTCAATATAGTTACGGGATTTTTTATTACGGAGAGTTCTGGCCAAATGTTTTCCGGATTTATTGCTCCACATGTACCTCTCCCTAGCCACTAAGTCAGATGTTTGTTTTATTTGTTGTTCCGTCAGGTCTTTTAAATCTTCTCTAAGGGCAATAATTTTTAAGTAAAGGTCCCTGTTTGGCGCGGTGGAGGATTTATGGATCTGCTCGGCCATTTTTATTTCTTCCACAAGGGCATCTTTTTTTATCCTAACTTCTTTTTTTTTCCAGGCCCCCTTTGTGATTAAGATCCCTCTTATATAGGATTTATGGGCATCCCATAGAGTTGACCCCAGGACTTCCCCATTATCATTGATTTCAAAAAAAAGTTTTATTTCTTTTTTAATTTGCTCCACTATTTCTTCATCATAAAGGAGTTCCTCGTTCAATCTCCAGCTCGCTGAGGGGGTCTGTAGTTCAGGGCATTCTAATACCATTGTGACTGGGGCATGATCAGAAATGGAAACGATCTCCACCTTCGTGTCCTTGACTCGTTCTAAGAGGGCGTGATCGATAAAAATATGGTCCAATCGGGAGTATGTCCCGTGCACGTGGGAATAGAAGGTGTAATCCCTGTCTCCAGGGTGTTGTATCCTCCAGACGTCAACCAACTGGTTAGACCTCAAGTTCTGCTTAATCATTTTAAGTTGTACCCTACAAACCCCACGTGCACGGGACGTACAATCGAGGTCCGGGTCCATGCAGAAGTTGAGGTCCCCCATCAAAATAACATACCCCTGTCTGAACTCTTTTAACTTCGACAGGATATCTTTCATAAATTTAATCGACTTAGTATTAGGGGCATATATGTTTACAAAAGTATATTTATTACCGCCAAGCGAACCTCTTAAAAACAAAAATCTACCCTCTGGGTCCTCCACCCTACTCTCCAATTGAAACTGTATATCCCTAGAGAATCCGATGGCCACCCCCCTGGCCCTATTAATAATGGCATCGCTGTAGTACCAAGATGGGAAATGACCCGAGGTTAATCTGATGTTAGACATCCGGGACAGGTGTGTCTCCTGAAGGAAGACCACACCTGCCCCGTACACTCTCAGCTCCTCAAGGATCCTTTGTCTTTTGGCCCGGAGATTAAGTCCCTTTACGTTATAGGATACAAATTTAATCAGGGTCATCTCGGCACAATAGGAAAGCTTTTAATGTTGGTGTACACGCAGTGTCGGGGCGACGCGGGGGGATCCCCCCCCCCCCTCCCTCTCTACCCTCCCCCCTCCTCCTCCCCCCTCCCCCCGTCTCTCCCCCCTCCCCACCCCTCTGACCCAAAACCCCCCCCCCTCCCCTCCCCCTCCCTCCCCACCCTGGCCCTCTCTAGGGTCTTAGAGTCGTTGGGAGCCATTCAGGTGTCTGGCCTCCCACGTCTCTCCTACTAGCTCAGGAAGGGTGGGGCACTGAGTGGCTGGAAAATCCAGCCACTCTCCCGATAATGTATCCATCATCGGGGAGCAGCGGGCGAGAAAAGAGAAGATGTAATTCCCTGCTGCCCTAGCACCCCCCCGACCGACACCCGGAAAAAACAAAAAAAAAAACAAAGAAAAAAAAAAAAAAAAAAAAAAAAAAAAAAAACACCCCTCCTCCCCAAAAAATTTTATCTTCCCCCAAGGGAATTTAACCGTACTCTCCCCTCTCTACCCATCCTGGGAGGGCCGGGACTTGGATGCCCATTTTACTACAGAAATCTGGGACCTCCTCCGGGAAGCGCAGTCTGGCTGAGCGCCCATCCTTGTTCCCAATCAGGCTAGCCGGGAACCCCCAGGTATATTTTATATTTGCCAATCGCAAAGCTTCTAATAAGGGCCTCTGCTGCCTGCGTCTTTCTAAGGTCTGGGGAGATAGATCTGAGTAAATTTGAACTTCGGAGCCTTCATAATTCAAGGGGGGGCTTCGGTATAATTTAGCCCAGATTTCCGCCTTTTCCTCGTAATATCTAAACCTGACGATGATGTCTCGGGGTCTCCCAGAGTCTGCTGTTTGTCTTCTGCCCAGTCGGTGGATCCTCTCAATTTTAGGGAAATTTTCCCGGCCTCCTGCTAGAAGCGGGTTGAGTATTAGAAATATAGTGTCCCTTAAATCCTCTCCCTCCTTCTCGGGAACCGATTTCACCCTAATATTCTGTCTCCGATTTCTATTTTCGATATCCTCCAGCTTATATAGGGTGTCCCGTTGTTTCAGGTGTAAGGCTCGTATTTGTTCCTTCAGTTCGAGAGTCTCGTGTTCCTGACCTTCTACTTTTTTCTCAACAATTTCAACCCTTCCCAGCAGGTGGCCCCAGTCCTCTCTAAGGAGGGTAAATTCCCCTTTAATGGAATTTTCCATCTTCAGGAGCATTTCCTCCATTTCTTTCTTTGAGGGGCCCTGTGACTCAGCCACTTGTTCAGGGGGCCTACTTCCATTCGGCTCGCTTTCCATCGCCTGTTCTGATAGAGTCTGGTCAAGTGTCATATCTGCTTTCTTATCCTTGCCTTTCCTTCTATCTGTCATAGCATTAGATTGATGGTCTGTATTAAGCGGTTGTGGGCTAGATCCGGGTCTCATGTATTGTTTTATGTCACTGGCCGTGGCTTTCGGGGTTTTTGGGGGCGCTTTTTTAGATGGTTTACTCATATTTCCTTTGGGGAGTTTTCTAATTCTCCTCCCCAGCTTGATAGGGGGGATGCTTCCTCAAGTTGTTTTAGGTGACGCTACTTATTGCACCCCACCTCCTCCGAGCCCAGTTCCTATTCCTCTTCTTCTTGGTCCTGCAAGTGGGAGCTATACCAGATGTTCAGCAGAGGTTTTACCTCAAAGTAATTATGAGTCTCTGGCAGACCCTCCCCTGTAAAGCAGTCAAAGAGCTACCTCTGTCCCAATGGGGTGACCCTTCCAGGGCTCTAGAGGTGGATGATACGTGCCCCTGAAGGGAAACTCCCGCGTCAGAGGGTCTCACCCTCCAGCCTCGCGTGATCCCTACGGCCAGTCGCCTGCATAAGCCCTCCAAAAATAAAGAGAGGGGCCAAGGAGACCGACAGGGGCCCTCAGGTCTTTGAAATAAGTCCCCGTCAGGAGGTTTATGGAGTTGCGGGGAAAGAAACCCCGTGGGGACAACGGACTGGGGTTGAGTGCCAGAGCCCTAAGAGGGAGGGTAGGGCAGACACAAGATGAGGGAAGTAAGGACAGTAACTCTCCTTGCCAGCGCGAGGCGCCCTTTCCTTGTACCCTCCTCTCCCCTGGAGGGGGAGCAATTCCCCCCCCTAGATGCAGTAAATAAAGGTTTCACCAGCCCAGGTTGGAAGCTAAGATCTTTTTGTTTAGTGAGGGGCAATGAGCTATATAAAAGTTATACACTAGCTCAAAGTTCGGCTTATAGAGGGTTTCTAGTCCTTTTTAAAGAGCCATAAATCCTTTTAGCGATCGTCAGCCTATTCTGTTCAGGCTACTAGGGGGAGCCTATCGCGTCCCAAAAGGGAGGCAGTCGTACCAGTGTCAGAGGAGAAAAAAGACAGTACAACCCTCAGCTTTAGGGAGAGAGCAAGGGAACACGTACTAGCAGCTAATAAGGGGGAAAGAAGAAAAAAAAAAAAAAAAAGCAAAAAGATAGAGCAAATGACATTGTCCGTGATACATCTGTAATCCTGAGCTTAAAACATTCCTTGACCCCAGCACGTCGCTATTTCAGTTGTACACATGGAAACCGACAAAGTCCCTTGATAAATTCCTCCTCATTGGAGTGACAAGCTGTTGTATGTAAAGACAGAATCTTGCTTACCTCCCAGCGCGGGTGTAAAGGGGTTTAGAAAGCCTTTCCCCCTTGCAGGGGGGGCTGGTAATCAGTGTTTACTCACGGACCGGGCTCCTCTTACTGCCCAGGAGGAAGACATCGAAGGTCCGGTTCGGCGGGGAGGAGGGCTCGGGGTGAAGGAGGCAGGGGTGATTCCGGGTGTCGGTCAGCACGGCGCCAGTCAGCAGGCTCCGATCCGTGCGGAGCGTCTCCCGGGCGTAGTGCTGTCGCTCGGAGGTGCACGGCGCCTACCTTCCATGGGCGCCAGCATCTATCCTCCTCGCGGTCAGCATTCACTCAGGCCGCTCGCTGCATCAGGCCCCTCCCCCCGTGCGTGACTACGTCCGCACGTCCTGATTCATCCTCCCCCGACGCAGACAAAGTCAATCCAGCCCATCCACCCACTTCTAATGATGGGCATACATGCACCATTTATATATGCCGAAGCATGGGGGCATCCTCCCACAAAAGTTATTCCATGTACACACGGTCGCACTTTTCCACGGGGCAAGGCTCCGTCGGAATTTCGACCGTATGTACGCAGCATTAGGAGCCAATCGCTCCTCCGCCCCTGCTGCCCCCATGCTTCGGCACATATGCTCTTTTTTTTAACTGTGGTGGTGAAATCACCTCCTACAGCGTTGGAGTCGCGGCTTTATGTATCGTGGGAGCAAACGCTGTTGCTGTCAAGATAAATAAATCCACGCTGCAACTGAATGGCGCACCTGAAAACAAAAAAATGGTTAACACTAAAACACAGTAAACAAAATTACATACCTGAAAAGCAAGCATGATAAAATATAATAAAACATTGCAGAATAGAATGGAGTAAAAAAAGAGCAACAATAGAGAGAGAAGGGAGAATAGAGGGAGAATAGAGGGAGAATAGAGGGAGAATAGAGGGAGAATAGAGAGAGAATAGAGAGAGAATAGAGAGAGAATAGAGAGAGAATAGCGAGAGAATAGCGAGAGAATAGCGAGAGAATAGCGAGAGAATAGCGAGAGAATAGCGAGAGAATAGAACAATAAAACGACAACTATTTTTTAATTTTTTTGAGATTTACAGGTAAAAAAGCTCCTGACTGTTAGCGACTGAATCAAAACGCTACCACAAAAAAAATGTTATCGATCGCAGGGATCAGGCCTGACTCTGCGAACGCTGCAGTTGTGTGCTTAGTGTTTTGTAAGTGACAGTGATCTATCGATACTGTACTTGGGTGGGCTGGGCTGGGCTGGGCGGAGGGGGAAAACGCAGGTGCTAGCAGGTATCTGGGCTGATGCCGCTAACAATGCGTTTTTTGGAACCCTAAACTGCTTGGACGCTAGATCTGATCAGATATCGATCTGTTCAGATACTGTACCACTAAGGGAGGTGTATGCTTTGCGTGTGGGTGTTTGCGGTACTGGCACTAACCTGGGGCGACGCAGACCTTATTTGACCCTAAAACCTAATTGCGATCAGGGGGTTAAACCGTTATTGGGTAATAAATGGCGGGTGCCCTGACAGTATAAAAAATAAACTAACTAACCAGCGTCACCCGTAACAGTTATACGGTGATCACTGGTGAAAGGGTTAACTAGGTGCAATCAGGGGGTTAAAACCTTTATTAGGTAATATATGGGGGTACCTGACGCTATATAAAAACCTGACGGGAACCTAAATAACTAAATATCTAACTGGCTAACCAGCGTCACCAGTGACACTTATACGGTGATCACTGGTGAAAGGGTTAACTCTAGGGGCAATCAGGGGGTTAAAACCTTTATTTAGGTTGTAATATGGGGGTACCTGACCTATAAACCTATTTATGAACCTATATAAACATGGCAGTTAACCTAAAAAAAAAACTGGTTACCTAGCGACACCAGTGACACTAATGCAGCGATCAGAAAAACGATCGCTTAGTGACACTGGCAAAAGGGGGTTAAAGGGTTACCTGGGGGGCAATCAAGGGGTTAAACCTTTATTAGGGGGGGGTAGGGGGCTACCTTGGACCTAAAACTAACTGCCCTGACAGTTATTACAGTCACACTGACACTAAATGCAGTGATCAGTAAATAAATGATCACTGCAATTAGTGACACTGTGACTGGGGGGGCAGGGGGTGATCTGGGGGTGACAGGGGGGTTATTTGTGTGCCTATGTGTACTGGTGTCAGTGTACTGTTGGTGCACTAACCTGTACATGTTCACTCCTCGGCGTTCCGGTCTTTCTGACCGACGTGCCGATTGTGACATCACTTCCTCTGCCTGTGTTTTGATTGACACAGCCAGGGGAAGCATCTGATTCGCCAGGAGCGATCGCGAGGGGGTGGCCAGAAACCACTGGCCGTCCCCTCATCCCGGATCACCCCTGAAGCGATCCCGACCGTCCCCGCCGGCCGCGGGGGGTCCGATCGGACCCCCCAGCCGCCGGAAGAATGGCACGTACAGGTACGTGGTTTTGCCTGTACGTGCCATTCTGCTGACGTATATGTACATGGGGCGGTCGGGAAGTGGTTAATTGTGCTGTCCTTTGTTATTTTAGTCTGGAGCCGTGCTTGATGAGCACTCCACGAATCACACACAGCCTTATGTGCTTCCCACACCACTACTAAGTATTGTCTTATCTCTTTCATCACGTCTGCAAGGATTTCTGAGTTTTGTAGCAGGCTCTCATTCAGTCTCCATGGTGGTTTTTGTGTTGTATGTCTGTAAGGGCGTATCACATTGTTATCAGAGCATGGTCTGACCATGTAATTGTTCCTGTGGGGAACTAAAAAGTAGTCCATACGTGAGTATGTCTGGTGGGGTCTGGAAAAGAATGTATAGTCCCTTTCCCCAGGGTGAAAAAGGTGCCAATACGTCGATCAGTTGTGCGGAGTGAAGTGCTGCGCAGATGCGTTTACGCGAGTCTCGTGAAGTAGATGATGTCCCAGAGGTGGTGTCTTCAGTCGATGTCAGGAGGATATTCAAGTCTCCTCCCACAATTATTTGCCCTTCTGCTTAGTGCATAAGCATAATGTCGTTGTAGTAATGTGTCTTGATGGTCGTTCGGGGCATACAAGTTGGCAAGGGTTTTTCTCACGTCTCCTAGCTGGCCTTTTCAGGAATAGGTATCATCCCTCTGTGTCAATTTTTGCATCTATTTGTGTCCATGGTATCTTGGCTGAAATTAGAATGGAAACCCCTCTGGATTTAGCTTTGGCGTATGTGGAGTGATATACTGTGGGGCAATATCTGTTTTTAAGTATTGGCAGGGAATTTTCTCAGGACAGCCCATGAGTCCTAGGGCTCCTCCTACCAGAACAGGAAACGCGTTACCCCCACCAGATAAAAGGGCGGTCCTCCAGGCCCCATGTCAGTTATTAGTGAGGGATTCTATTCCCATGTATTGTCAAAAAGCTGTCAGGGAAGTTTCGACTTATCCTGAATCTCCGAGCTTTAAACAAATCAATCAGATGCAAACATTTCCATATGGAGACGGTTTTCACTATCAAAAGCCTACTCTACCCAAACTGCTACATGGCCACGTTGGACTTGAGGGATGCTTATCTTCACATCCCTATCCACTCAGCCTTCCAGAGATATTTAAGATTAGCAGTGAAGATGAGGACAGGGACCCGACACTTCCAGTTTCAGGCCCTCCCCTTTGGTCTTTCCTCAGCCCCACGCATTTTCACAAAAGTGTTGGGGGAAGCCCTAGCTCCACTCAGGCTGAAAGCGATAACTATTATCCCTTACTTAGACGACCTCCTGGTGGTAGCAGCGTCATACCAGAAGCTGTTGGAGGATCTCCAGGCTGTACGGGACTTCCTACAGTCCTTAGGCTGGTTAATAAACGTAGAAAAGTCGTCCTTAACTCCGGCCCAGAAGGTGACTTACCTGGGTTACGACTTTTGCTCAGTGGATCAAAGGGTCTTTCTTCCTCAGGAGAAGATTACCAAAATGATCCACTCTATATCAGCATTGCAGACAAACCAGTCGGTCTCCCTAAGACAGGTTTTGAGGGCAGTGGGTCTGATGACCTCATGCTTTCCTGCAGTCCCATGGGCAAGACTTCATCAACGTCCACTACAACTGTTGCTATTAAGAAACTGGAACAGGGATGCAAGGTCCCTGGAGTCAAGGGTCCGGCTTGCCACCAGGGTAAAGAGAAGCCTGTGATGGTGGAGAGCAAGCCAGCACCTAGCAGGAGGTCTCCCATGGTTCATTCCCATTTCCCAAAGGATTACTACGGATGCGAGGTCCTGGGGATGGGGGGCCCATCTCAACAATGCAGTGGCCCTGCAGTCCTTTCAGATAGAGATCAGGGGCCACATTTTTCAAATTCTGTTGGACAATGTCGCGACAGTCGCATACCTCAACATGCAGGGGGGCACAAGAAGCCGGATACTCCAGTCAATTGCCCAGGAGATCCTAGTATGGGCAGAGGGGAATCTGGCTTCAATTTCAGCTGTGCACTTGAAGGGCACACACAATTGTTTAGCAGACTACCTCAGCCGTCACCGGGTAGATCGCGACAACTTGGCCCTTCATCCTGAAGTCTTTGCAGACCTCACCAGCAGATGGGGATACCCAGTAGCGGATCTGTTCGCAAACAGGAACAACCGCAAGACGGAAATGTTCTTTTCCATGAACCCAGCAGACCAATCCTTGGGGATCGATGCGCTGGCAAACCCATGGCCTTGCGGCCTATGTTATGCCTTCCCGCCGATCAGACTTATTCCAGAAGTCCTCCGGAAGTTTCTTCTAGAAGAAGTGGACCTCATTCTAATTGCCCCGTCTTGGCCCAAGAGGCCATGGTTTTCCCTGCTACAGACTCTAGTTTCAGAGCCTCCACTGAGTCTTCCAAAGAGGGAAGACTTATTGTTGCAGGGTCCAGTATCTCACCCCCAGGTGATTTCACTAAGATTGTCGGCTTGGTATCTGAAGAGAAGATGCTAAGCGCCCAGGGGTTCTCCGACAAAGTAGTCAGGACTCTGGTAGACTGTAGAAAACCAGTAACCAGAGCCATTTATTCCAAGGTTTGGAAAAAGTTTAACCGCTTCCCGACCGCCTAACGCAGATATACTGCGGCAAAATGGCAGGGGCAGGCAAAATCACGTACCTGTACGTGATCGTGCATGTGCCTGCCTGTGGGTCGCGCGCCGCCAGCGGCGCACTCGCGACAGCGGCGCGCTCGCGACAGCGGCGCGCTCGCGACCCGGTTGGGAGCTCCGTGACCCCGGCCGTGGGACCAGCGGACCCGATCGCCGCTGGTGTCCCGCGATCGGGTTACGGAGCTGAAGAACGGGGAGAGGTATGTGTAAACAAACCTCTCCCCGCGCTTCCTACTCTGCCTGTCATTGATCGGCTGTTCCCTGTCATCGGGAAAGCCGATCAATGACGTCAGCCCCGCCCCCTAATGTAAAAAAAAAACACACGTCACAGCCCATAACCCCTCCCCTCCCCCTAGTGGTTAACCCCTTCACTACAACTGTCATTTATACAGGAACCAATGCATTTAAATAGCATTGATTGCTGTATAAATGACAATGGTCCCAAAAATGTGTCAAAAATGTCCGATGTGTCCGCCATAATGTCGCAGTCACAATAAAAATCGCTGATCGCCGCCATTACTAGTAAAAAAAAAATATTAATAAAAATGCTATAAAACTATCCCCTATTTTGTAAACGCTATAACTTTTGCGCAAACCAATCAATAATCGCTAATTGCGATTTTTTTTTTACCAAAAATATGTAGAAGAATACGTATCGGCCTAAAAACTGAGGAAAAAAAAATGTTTTTTTATATATTTTTTGGGGATATTTATTATAGCAAAAAGCAAAAAATATTGCATTGTTTTCAAAATTGTCGCTCTATTTTTGTTTATAGCGCAAAAAATAAAAACCGCAGTGGCGATCAAATACCACCAAAAGAAGCTCTATTTGTGGGAAAAAAAGGACGCCAATTTTGTTTTGGAGCCACGTCGCACGACCGCGCAATTGTCAGTTAAAGCGATGCAGTGCCGAATCGCAAAAAGGGGCCTGGTCCTTTGGCTGCCAATTGGTCCGGGGCTGAAGTGGTTAATTCTTGGTTATCGGAGAATCGGAGACTAACCCATGATATTCCGGCAATTCTGGAATTTTTTCAAGAGGGGGTTGACAAGGGTCTTTGCGTTTGTACCCTAAAAGTACAAGCGGCAGCTATTAGTGTTTTCCTCCAGTTTTCTCTCCTGGAAAATCCCATTGTAGCCAGATTTTTCAAATCAATTTCAAGGGCCAGGCCAGTAGTGGTGAAAAGTTGTCCATCTTGGAACCTGTCCCTAGTGCTTCAGGCTTTGGTTGAATTTCCTTTTGAGCCTCTCGAGGATATCTCAGTTAAACTACTTACATTAAAAGTCGTTTTTCTGGTAGCTATTACCTCAGCACGTAGGGTAAGTGAGCTGCAGGCCCTGTCAGTTAGTTAGGGATCCTTTTCTCACGATTTTTGATGATCGAGTCGTTTTAAAGACTGATCCAGGTTTTTTGCCTAAGGTGGCTAGTACATTCCACCGAACTCAGGATATTGTACTGCCATCCTTTTGTAGTTCACCGCAGGGCGAACAGGAAAGAAAGTTTAGTTGCTTAGACGTAAAAAGGATTCTTGTCTATCTTGAGGTCACTAAGACCTTTAGGAAAACTGATGCTTTGTTTGTCCTCTTTTTGGGGGCACACAAGGGAAACAGTGCATCTAAAGCCACACTAGCCAGGTGGATAAAGCAAGCCATCTCTGAAGCTTACAAAATTAGGGAGGTTTCTCCACCTTTTGTCACAGCACACTCAACTAGAGCCTTATCTACGTCTTGGGCTGAGAGGGCTGGTTCCTCACCGGAGCAAATTTGCAGGGCTGCCACATGGTCCAGTTACTCGACCTTCATTAAACATTATCGCCTGGATTTCCTATCAGCTCAGGAGCAGGCGTTTGGTCGTAAGGTCCTGCAGGCAGTTGTCCCTCCCTAGACTGGTAAGTTCTGGCTCATCGTCTCATGGGCTGTCCTGGAAGACGTTTTGAGAAAAGCTGAGTTAGACTTACCGGTAACTCCTTTTCTGAGAGTCTTCCAGGACAGCCGGATTCCCACCCGGTTTTGTCTAAAGTTATGTGTATTATGCATATGTTTTTCAGGGACGTCCTACGGTTCTTGAGTAGACTGACATGGGGCCTGGAGGACCGCCCTTTTATCTGGTGGGGGTAACGTGTTTCCTGTCCTGGTAGGAGGAGCCCTAGGTCTCATGGGCTGTCCTGGAAGACTCTCAGAAAAGGAGTTACCGGTAAGTCTAACTCAGTTTTTCTCGAAAGGGCGTTTCCTACAATAGGATGATATCTGCTTTCATGCGTCTCATATCATGGAGCATCATCTGCCTTTTTTCTGGTGTTCAATGGGTGTTTAATCCTGGAGAAGATAAAGAAAGAAGAGATTATTAGGCTGGCACTAGGGTGTGCAGCACTAAGGAAGGTACTAAGGTAGCAGAAACCTGCTCCCCAGAGTAACCCTGGGTATGGAGCGACAGTGCCAGGAAGCGAGCTCCCGAACCTCTCTATCCACCCCGGCAATCGTAGATGATGTGTTCTGTACCGGTATTTAGATTTAAGCAAACCGTTAACTTAAAGAGGAAGTAAAGCCTCCTTAAAAAAAAAAAAAAAGGAACCTGCAAGGCAAAGGCATAATGAGCTAGTATGCATAGCATACTAGCTCATTATGAATAACTTGCCTGAGAACGAAGCCCCCGAAGCGACCCTCGTCCACGACCTCTGCCGGCGCCATCAATCCCGGAGTGACTTCTGGGTCTCGCCACTCCAAGGATGTCATTCGATGGAGCAGCGATGACGCCACTCCCGCGCATGCGCACGATAGCGGCACATCGCCGTGATCTCGGCATGCTCAGTGCGGCTGCGCACCGCTGTCTACGGCGCATGCGCCGTAGACAGCGATACCTCTTTTTCTAAATATCTCCTAAACCATGTAGGTTTAGGAGATATTTATTGGACCTACAGGTAAGCCTTAATCTAGGAAGAGAAACAGAAGGCGCCACTCTAAGTGCAATAAATAGTGGAAATCTTAAATGTGTAAAGGGTTAAAAATAGCTGTACTCACAAAAGTACTATGTCCAAGGGCGTGTGAAACTGAGATGGTGAGCCGGATGTCCATGAAGGGTGTAGAACAAGCGATTTCCGTATCCTGGAGGTGCTGTCTTGTTGCTAAAAACGAGCTGGGGCATCCACTGCTGACACTTCCTGGTCAGTGGAGCACACACCAGCAACCAGGTGGATCGGTTTACTTCCGGGGGCAGGAGCCGGTCTCGTCAAATAGGCAAACGTTTTCAGAGCATGCGCTCTTTCCTCAGGCCTAATAGGGGCAGTGATTGTGCTTGGTTTATGTGGGAGATGGTCTGCTGTGATTGGATACTAGTTTTTGTATTGGGATGGTGGCCAGCAGAGGACACATCGAGTCAGTCACATGACTGGGGCTGGCTCTAAAATGCAAAAGAGCAAACAGGAATGGCGATGGATAGTGCTACACCGGATGGGGGACATCATATTTTTTGTGTATACTAGACGGCGCTGCAGCATGCTGGCGCCGCTGTCTGTGTAAAAAAAATCAATTAAATTAAATTGTTATTATTATGGCAAATGTGTGAATTAATAAAAGGCTGATGTTGACATAATGCTGAAAGGAGTATACTGCATCATTGGTCACGGAAAAAAATATTATACTAATGTCTGATATGATAGAGAGTAATGGAAGACAACTAGTATGGCAAAGATGTATAGTGAAAAATTAAATTACTTAAATACTATATATATATATATATATATATATATATATATATATATATATATATATGTATGTACACATATATGTACACATACAGTGGGGCCAAGTTTTAAAGGGGGTCTGTATGGCGGATGTATGTGTACTGGAACCCTGTGTTCATTTCTCTTTATACATATATATGCATATATGCTGCCGGAAAGTCATAAGAAATATATAGGAGTATACAAAATATATAAATATGTATATGTAAAAAAGTGTAAAATATATATGTGTGCGAGATGTTTAAAAATTGGACAAATTTATTTTAATTATATATTCATTAAAAAAAAAAAAAATGCATTTAAAAATGCATGTAAAATGCATATAAAAAAAATGCATGTATAAAACCAATTACATATAAAAAAGTGTGTGTAAAGGGATGCACATGAACTATTATATGTAAAAATATGTAAAAAATAAATAAAATATATAAAATAAAAATATATAAAATAAAAAAAAATAAAAAATAAATAAAAACTTAAAAATGTATACTACTTCTCTGCGGCTACATATATGTACTGTGCCTATATATATATATATATATATATATATATATATATATATATATATACATACATATACACACACACACACACACACACACACACACACACACACATATATAATATATATATATTATATATATATATATATATATATATATATATTATGCACAATAAAAACAATTAAAACAATTAGATTGAGGAGTCCGTATGGGGTCTAAAAAACACATACTATGGTCCTATACATGCATAGGCATTTCTCATAAGAAACCTTCCCGCAAGGTCATCTCTCTGTACAAACAGGTTTATAAGCAGTTATCCTTGTGTGGAGTGGGTAAAAAAAAAACAAAAGAGGAGGGGGAAGACTGGTTAAATGATTAAATGAGGCTACTGATTTCAATGCTCTCGTTCAGGCCCCCAGGGGCCAGAGAGTCCAAAATGTAAATCCAGTACGTTTTCCTCTGGCAAAGACGTTTAAATCGCTCCGCCAGAGGGAACGTACCGGGAATGGACTCTATTATCCACACCTTTAGTCCTGTGGATGATTGTGCGTGTTTTCGCAGGAAATGGAGTGGAACACTGTGGGTGTCACCCCCTGCTTCAACAAGGCGACGGTGTTCCCCAAACCTCTTTCTTAGGGTCCGAATTGTCCTCCCCACATAGTGTAAACCACATGGGCAACTGAGGCAATAGATGACGAACTCAGTGGAGCAGTTATATAAGCTGTTGATCTGGAAAGTCTTCCCATTTTTTGAAAAGTCTTTTTGGCCATGATTGACGTGTTTGCAAGTCAGACAGAGTTTTTTGTGACATTGATACATCCCGACTAGGGGAATAAGACAAGGGGTTGTGGAAGTGGTGGGTCCTTGGTGGACTGCAAGTTTGCTGGGTGCAATCCAACTTTTTATATTTCTGTTTTTTCTGTATGTGAATGTTGGTTTCAAAGGGATGCTGGGGGTCTTGGAGTAAAATGCTCCAGTGTTTCTGCAAAATGTGTTCCATGGCTCTGTACTGTGTGTGAAACTGAGTGGTGAACCTGACTGGTTGTGTCGCAGGCTCATTTGGGTTGTTGGCAGTGGATGTGTGCCCTGACAGGTAGAATTTGAAGGCCTCTTCAATGAGATTGGCTGGAAATGATTTCTCCAGAAATTTTTGTTTTAGAAGGGACCCTTCTGTAATATAATCAGATTGTCTGGTGCAGTTTCTGCGCAACCTACAGAACTGGCTTTTGGGAATATTCGAGATCCACCTGGGGTGGTGGCAACTGCGATGATGCAAAAAGGAGTTACCAGCTGTTGGTTTGGTGTAATTTTTTGCTAAAATTTTGCCATCTGAATGAAACAAGGTTAGATCTAAAAAGGCCAGTTGTGAGGAATCATGTTCAGAAGTGAATGTTAGACCAATAGGTGTTACTGTTACAATGTTTTAAAAATTCTAAAAACAAGGAATCTGAACCATCCCAAATGACAATGACGTCATCAATATATCTTCCATAAAAAATGATATGGGAGGTGTAAGGGTTATTTAGCCAGATGTAATTTGCTTCCCGTGACCCCATAGTTAGGTTGGCATAGCTGGGGGCAAAATTTGCCCCCATAGCTGTGCCTCTAATTTGGAGATAAAATTCTTGATCAAATTCAAAGTAGTTATGTGTCAGGCAGAATTCAGTGGCTTCTAGTATGAACTCTGCCTGACCGGGATTGAGTAGAGGATTGGAGGATAAGAAACTTGCAGTGGCTCGAAGGCCTATGTCGTGTGGAATGGACGTGTATAGTGAGTATTTTCTATCCACTTAAAATTTTTATTTTTACTATCGCCCAAACCGTCCTCTCCACTTCTCTCAAGATCACCTGCTCTGAATCTCCCTTGTCTACTCCTCCCAACCTCTTGTCCAGGACTTCTCCAGAGCCTCTGCCATCCTCTGGAATCCTGCTTTTTCCTAGTCTGGCTGCCTTTAGTCGATCCCTGAAACCTCATCACTTCAGGGAAGCCTATCATGCCTCCAACTCTTCTTATATCACTTCCATCAGCTCATCCCACACAGTTACCACCTTTTGTACCACTTGCCCCACTCTATTAGATTGTAAGCTCTTATAAGCTGGGCCCTCTTAACCCTCTTGTGTTTTTTTGTATTGTAACTGTACTGTCTCCCTTTTATATTGTAAAGCGCTATGTAACCTGTTGGTGCTTTTTAAATTCAGTATAATAAAAAATGCAATGCCTGTAACCTAATCTGTGAATGGCAGAGAGTCTGATGGGTCACAGGCTTCTCTTCCTTGTTCACATACAGTATGTGTTAGAGGCAGTGTAATTGGTGAGAGAACACTAAGATGTAGGGAGCTGTTAAGCCTCGCAGTGCTGGAAGTTCATAGCCAAGAAGACGACCAACCTCCCTGCTGTAAAGATTTCAGCAGGATCCAGCTGTGCATGCGCAACATCCTTTCATAACAGGTAGGAAATGGGACTAAAGTTGTAGGGTAAAAAAAGGCTAATCTTCTGGTTTAATTATTTTAATCTATTCAAGCTCGTTATTCGGGATATCAGGTTTTTTCAGTACATATTCAAGGGCCCTGCTGTGTAATAGATGGCTGCTGTCCCCCTTGGTCGGTGGTTTAGCCACAGTTTGAAGTCTAAATGTGGCAGTATTAATAGGTCAGTCTGTTCACAACTATTTCAGTTTTTCAGAGACTCTAGCCAGTTGCACCTTCCTTGGCTAAATCCAATTTGGAACTCCATCAAGATCCCCAAAAATGGCAATATCACATCTAACTGTGCATGCATTTCTTTTATTGTATCCCTGTCTCTCAGAATATGCTGCCCCCGTTATGGTGAGAGGAAACAGACAGAAATTGACTGGGGTAAACGCTGCGTGGATAAGTTTGATATCATTGGTATTATTGGTGAAGGCACATATGGACAAGTTTACAAAGCCAAGGACAAGGATACAGGTATGTTTTTAATATCAGTTGGTTTAGCTCTCAAACTTTTTTGTGGCTTTACATTAGGTTTTTAAATAAATATGTCTAACCCTTTCGCTGCCAGGCCCTGGGCTCCACTTTTAAACTTGGCCGGGCAATTTTTTGCACTTTTTTTTTACAGCTTTCAGAGTTTGTAAAAGACCCCCCAAACCATATATTTTCTAAAAAAGCAAATGACCAGTAGAATAAAAAGAAGGTGCTACTGATTAAGGCCCCCGTTATTTGCGTAAATGTTTAGCAAAACAATATTTTTTGCTAAGAATACACTAAAATATTGGTAGCTAAAAACACAGCAAAATTGACAAAATTCCTGCTAAATATAAAACCTTAACCTGTATGGAGTTAATAAACAACAAATATTTGTAAATTTTAAATTGTGGCTTTTTTGCAAAATGGTGATAATTGAACATACGCAAAAATTAGAAAATCCTAATTTTTCAATTTGGAGGTTTTCAGTTTTCACTTACAACTTTCAGAGTTTTTAAAATACCCCCCCCCCCCCCCCCCCCCCCCCCCCCCCCCCAACCCCATACCATATATTTTATGAAAGCACATGACCAGTAGAATAAAAAAAACACAGATTTTAAGGGCCTGCCATATTTGCGCAAATATTTATCAAAATTATAATTTTGCTAAAAATACACTAAAATCCTAACAATTTACAAGATTCCTACTGAATAGAAAAGCTTAATCTGTGTTGAGTAAATAAATAACAAATATTTTGTAAATTTTAAACTGCACCTTTTTGAAAAATGGTGGGGGGGGGGGGGGGGGGCACGTTTGACAGTTGAGCTGCATTTTTGCTGCTTGCCAAACGCCCCCACTTAAGCTGCAATCGGCAGTGGACAGGGTGCTGTTGACGTGATGCTTTGCGTCTGCGGCAAAGTTGACCCAACTTGTAGCGATGTCATCAGGTGGACACTACAAATGCCCCATAACCTCATGCAATGCATACGGGTGCAGCATATTTGTTGGTAAAATGAGGTTAAAGCAGGAGGCTTCCTCACTGCCTGTCAGTAGCCACTGGAGTGCGATTTGAATGTGGATCGTGCTTCAGAGGCAAGGGAGATTTAGATGCATTTCTAAATCTACCCTTACTATGTTTTTTATTTTATTACATTTTTTTTACAACCTATTTTTTTATTTTGTACAGTTACATTTTTATTGATATTTTTTTAAAACCATTTTTTGGCGGGGATGGAGGGGCATCATGTACATCGACTACACTGTGTGTACTATGTTTCATTCACAAACTGACACACAGTGAACAGTGTACTATGTGTCAGTGATGAAAGAATACAGAAGCTATCTATCACTGAATGCATTCTTTTAGAAAAGGAAGGGGGCTGGTAAACACGTGTCTAACAATGGGGGAGCAGTCAGCTGTCAGCGGGTTTCCCCGCTGACTGTGAAAAAAAAAAATAGTGTGGACCCTCCCCCCCAATCCATACCAGGCCCTTTGGAATTTTGAAGGGCACCGCTACGCCAAAATAAAAAAAAATTCTTGCCCCATCCCAAATCCATTCCAGACCCTTATCCAAACATAAGGGGGACCCCCAGATCCCGCCCCCCTATGAGAATGTTTATGGGGTACATAGTACCCTTACGCATTCACCCCCCAAAAAAGTGTAGTGTCAAAAAAAACAAAAACAAAAACACAGGACCGTTTTTGACAATCCCTTGATTAAAAAAACAAAACAAAAACCGTATTCCCCAATGTAGAGCCATTATCGGTCACGAACATGAACGCTGGCCGCTGACCCGAGGAAAAAAGACGGCTCTGCCATTACGACAGTTCTTGAAAAAAAAAAAAAAAAAAGGGGCAAGGCCACCTGGTGACATCACCTGATGGCCCTGTCCTTGTCAGGTTACCGACCCAGCTTTCCCCCAATCGGTGGTGCAACCCTTTCGTTATTGAAGAACTGTTTGCACAGCATCCCTCCAGTCCTTCTGGAGAGAGGCCGGGGATGCCGTACAAACATAGCAGCTGTGGCAGCCTACAAGGCAGACAAATGCACACCTGGAGGGATGCTGTGCAAATGTAGTTGATTAGTGCAGGCTGTGTGCGCTAATGAGGTCAGCTGGCAAACTGCTTCCTGTGTTTTCTATGTCCTAAATCTACATACCAGGAAGTCATGAAGCTTTCTATAGAACACGGCAGGGCTTAGGTAAGGCCTTGTTCTAAAAATCCAAAAAAGGTTTTATTTTTCTGCAACAGAGGTACATTAATGGTATGTTGGTAAAAAGGGGAGCTGGAATTTAGAAAACTTTTTTTTTTTTTTTTTTTTTTTTAAACTTGGCCTTTAACAGTGGATGCATGTTGTAGATGTAAACCCTCTGTATTCACTTGTCTTGTTTGTGGACTTTGGCTCCATGAGGCAGGTGCATCATTATCAAAGTAAGCCAATTCATACACAGGTAGTTTTTTGTGGGTGCAGGCTCACACCTCCACGCATCCAAAAATTTCTCTGTACATAAACTTGAACACTTTCTTTATCATACATCCCCTTTTCAGTGCTGTCAAATATCAATAATCAGTCCTGCAACACTGTACCCAAATTAAATGTTTGTTAATTTTTTTTTTTTTTAAGGCAGATGGCTTTCTTTGGTGGTATTTAATCACCCCTGGGTTTTTTATTCTTTGTTAAAGTATTTAACAAAAGTGAGTACACCCCTTCACATTTTTGTAAATATTTTATATCTTCACCTGACAACAGATGCAACAATGTAAAGTAGTGAGTGTACAGCTTGTATAACAGTGT
Source organism: Lithobates sylvaticus (assembly GCA_028564925.1). Classification (NCBI taxonomy): domain Eukaryota; kingdom Metazoa; phylum Chordata; class Amphibia; order Anura; family Ranidae; genus Lithobates; species Lithobates sylvaticus. Next base: position 99,553,042 of record CM053037.1, on the reverse strand, counting down.
AAATTTGCTGTCCCCTCAAAATAACAACGCACAGCTATTAATGTCTAAACCGCTGGCAACAAAAGCGAGTACACCCCTAAGTGAAAATTTCCAAATTGGGCCCAAAGTGTCAATATTCTGTGTGGCCACCATTATTTTCCCACACTGCCTTCAACCTCTTGGGCATGGAGTTCACCAGAGCTTCACGGGTTGCCACTGGAGGTCCTCTTACACTCCTCCATGACGACATCACGGAGCTGGTGGATGTTGGAGACTTTGCGTTCCTCCACCTTCCATTTGAAGATGCCCCACAGATGCTCAATATGGTTTAGGTCTGGAGACATGCTTGGCCAGTCCATCACCTTTACCCTCAGCTTCTTTAGCAAGGCAGTGGTCGTCTTGGAGGTGTGTTTGGGATCATTCTCATGTTGGAATACTGCCCTGCAGCACAGTCTCCGAAGCGAGGGGGATCATGCTCTGCATCAGTATGTCACAGTACATGTTGGCATTCATGGTTCCCTCAATGAACTGTAGCTCCCCATTGCCAGCAGCACTCATGCAGCCCCAGACCATGACACTCCCACCACCATGCTTGACTGTAGGCAAGACACACTTGTCTTTGTACTCCTCACCTTTTTGCCGCCACACACGCTTGACACCATCTGAACCAAATAAGGTTATCTTGGTCCCATCGGACTACAGGACATGGTTCCAGTAACATGTCCTTAATCTGCTTGTCTTCAGCAAACTGCAAGCTTTTTGGTGCATCATCTTAAGAAGAGGCTTCCTTCTGGGACGACAGCAATGCAGAACAATTTGATGCAGTGTGCGGCGTATGATCTGAGCACTGACAGGCTGACCTGCCACCCTCCAGCCCTTCATCCTCTGCAGCAATGCTGGCAGCTCTTATACTTCTATTTCCCAATGACAACCTCTGGATAGGAGGTATCCTCTGGATAGGACGTGAAGTACGTGCATTCAGCTTCTTTGGTTGAACATGGCAAGGCCTGTTCTGATTGGAACCTTTTCTGTTAAACCGCTGTATGAATTTGTTTTTTTCTGTGGCCACCTTGCTACGCCTCAGTTCCAGGTCTTGGCAATCTTCTTCTAGCCTAGGCCAGGGGTGTCCAAACTTTTTTTCAAAGAGGACCAGATTTGATGAAGTGAACATGCGCGAGGACCGACCATTTTGCGACGTGGCTCCCAAACAAAATCAATGTCCTTTTTTTTCCCCACAAAAGAGCTTTCTTTTGGTGGTATTTGATCACCCCTGTGGTTTTTATTTTTTACGCTATAAACAAAAAAAGTGCGCCAATTTTGAAAAAAACGCATTATTTTTTTCTTTATGCTATAAATAAATATCCCCCAAAAATATATTAACCTTTTTTCCTCAGTATAGGCTAATACGTATTCTACATATTTTTGTTAAAAAATTAAAAATAAAAATAAAATAAAACGCAATAAGCGATTGATTGGTTTGCGCAAAAGTTAAAACGTTTACAAAATAGGATAGTTTTATAGCATTTTTATAATTTTTTTTACTAGTAATGGCGGCGATCAGCGATTTTTTTTAAATTTTTTTTTTTTCATTTTTTTTTTTTTTTAATTGCGACTGCTACATTATGGCGGACACATCGGACATTTTTGACACATTTTCGGGACCATTGTCATTTTATACGGCAATCAGTGCTATACAAATGCACAGATTCCTGTGTAAATGACACTGGCAGTGAAGGGGTTAACCAGGGGGTGGCAGTGTAGGGGTTAAATGTGTCCTAGGGGCGTGTTGGTAACTGTGGGGGGCGTGGCTGTGTGTGACAGTCGCTGATCTCTGCTCCAATCACAGGGAGCAGATTTCAGTGTCACTTGTTAATAGACAGAACGGGGAGATGCTGTTTACTTCTGCATCTCCCCGTTCGTCCTCCCCGTGAGACTATAGCGGGTAACCCTGCAGCGAATGATTCCGTGGGACCCGCGACCGGACTCACGGGGTCCCGGCTGGTACGCACGCGATGGCACGGCGGCATAGTCAAAGGGACGTACCTGTATGCCCTTATGCCTGTCCATGCCATTCTGCCGACGTATATGTGTGTGCGCCGGTCGGGAAGCTGTTAAAATGAAATGCAAATTAACTAATACACTGCCCAACAAGATTTTTCTTGCCTTTGCCCATCTACAGCCTCAGAGGGGACGGAGGAGGACAGGACGAGCACAAACGGATAACATACAGGAGTAGCTCCTGTTTTTTCGGCGGCCTCTTTAATAAAGTCTCGCCTTCTATGATAGACAGAACCGTCTTCCAATGCTAGCCCAGTAGACAGCACTTCCTATTACAGAAGCTGCCGAGTAAACAGAAGATTCTCCTGTATGTAATCTGACGGCACTCGTCCTGTCCTCCTGAGGCTGCCAGAACTGAACGATAAATACGTTAAGTATCTTTTGTGAGCCAACGAATCCCCGAGTGCTCAACCACAAAAGATATACATCTCCAAATTACCAGTGGGGCCGTATTAAACCAGAACCGGACTTTGGACATGCCTGGCCTAGGCCATCTTTATGTAGAGCAACAATTCTTTTTTTCAGATCCTCATAGTTCTTTGCCATGTGGTGAAATGTAGAACTTCCAGTGACCAGTATGAAAGCGAGAGTGAGAGCGATAACATAAAATTTAACACACCTGCTCCCCATTCACACCTGAGACCTTGTAACACTAACGAGTCACATGACTCCGGGGAGGGAAGATTGCTAATTGGGCCCAATTTGGACATTTTCACTTAGGCGGTGTACTCACTTTTGTTGCCAGTGGTCTAGACATTAATGGCTGGGGGTGTGGCTATTTTGAGGGGACAGCAAATTTACACTTATACAAGCTGTACACTCGCTACTTACTGTATTATGCTGCGTTTCTTTGGCAAAAATAGCTCAAATCAGTATACATTATTTAGTCTGAAGAAAGTCTACAAACTATGTGTGTGTATATGTGTGTGTAATAGATAGATAGATAGATAGATAGATATATATATATATATATATATATATATATATATATATATATATATATATATATATATATATATATATATATATATATATATATATATATATATATATATCTATCTATATATATCTATATATATATATATATCTATATCTCTCTATCTATCTATCAGTGGTTTGCCACAGCAATCGCACATGCCAGTGCTGCTCTGAGCAGCTGGGTACCGTACAATTGAATGTGTCTGGTGGTCACAGCCGGTTACACATTGTGCTGCTGTGTGCCCCTTGGGGCTCACACAAGGGCACAGTTCTGGGAGGACGTATTGGTACATTGCACAGCCATTTATATGTGGCTGGACGAGACTGGTTAATCATTCAGTAAAGGATCTGTAGTCCTAGTCCACGTTTATATGCCACTACCTTCAGGTGATTGGACACTGGCAAAAGCTTTGCTGAAAATGCCCCCAGTACAATCTTGTATAAACCCTCATACACTAACATTTTTTTGCTTGTGTTCTTAGGTGATGGACAACTTTTCCTATAGAGAAGTTACTAAAGTTTTTTTTTAAGATTTTATTTTTCTTCATTTCTTCAACTGACACTTCTGTCAAAATCAGACTGCTTATTGCCTCAGGGCACACTAGCAGTTTCTGGATTGGTTATCCTCGAGGTACATCTTGGGAACCATACCCAGAGCCAACAGCCTGCGCACACCTGGGCACATGGTGCAACCGAATGTTCTGTAGTTAGCTGCTGGGTGCTATACAAGTCCAGGGTTGTGTTCCATTCCAATGCACCCAGACGATGAGGCACCCTTTGGTGGACTATGCCCACCATGATGGGTGAAGTTTGGTTCCAGGAACCTGCAGAGTGGCTTTAAAAACAGGGTTTCCCCTGTATTCAAACCATCCGGTTTTTAGTGCGTTACCCCCCTCCTGTAAAAGTCTCTACTACGTGGGTGATGGTTTTATAATGTTCACTTTTTAAATTTTGGTGGGCTTCCTGCTTAATGCTGCTGATTGGGTGGTGGTGGTGATGTTGCAGTACGGTTTCCGGCTGATGCACATCCTTCCGCCATTTCCTTTGGGAACTTAAGGAGCACCTACCTTGCAGAGACGCAGTAACAGGGTACCAGTCAGCTCTCTTCCCTGACATGCAAATACTCTCTTGTTTCATATTAATTTTGTGAGCATCCCACAGGAGATCCACTTAGCAATGGCGCAAATGACTGGTGCTATAGACGGCCCTGAGGAAAACCAGCAAATGCTCAGGATGAATATATAAATCTAGCTAAATGTCCTGCTCTGAAAAATGAATAGAAGAATTTTCAGTAATAGCAGCACTCACTGGTAACTAAATACAATACTATCAGTATTGGACTAGAACAATTGTGTTGTGCTAAACCTTAAAAACTTAAAGCTCAACTCCAGCTTTTGTTAAACTTTACATTAGTTTGGGCCAAGCTTCCTCTGAGAGGTTGCGACATCGTCAGCCCACCTCTCTGACTCTCAGCCAATCAGAGGAAGCTTTGTATTCATTGCTAGACTGCATTGCTTTCTGTGAGCGCCACTTAGACACTCTATTGTGTTCTTAGTATGAGACTGGAAGGTCTCGGCTTGCTCCCGTAACACAGTGCTCTATGTAGCCTCAGCTGCATACAGTTTATACAGCACATCCAGCGGCCACACATGTTAGTTTGGGCCAACTATGTCCCTCACTATGTAAAGTGTAAAAAAAAGCTTAAGTTCAGCTTTAATAACAGTAATATAGTTCAAAACAGTGAAGCCATGTTTCAGTATGCACAAACATGAATAGTAGTGTCATAACAATTATGAATACGCGAGCGCAGCAAGTATCAATTAAAACATGAACCAATAAACACTATATAAATTGCTACAAGTCTATACACTGATAAATAGTGTAAGTGCAATAAACATCCCAATGTGCCTCCAAAAAAACTTTGTGCGTTTGTGCTAGGTCTCCACCATCACTTATACGAGGGGGGTGCCAAGTATTGAGCCTTACCCAGAAGAACTTGAGCTAGAAAGCTGTACTGCCACACTATTCTACATGTTCCCCCAGGAAATCAATGCACTTGGGGCATCTGTCCTGCAGCTTCTTAAGTCCCTGCAAATAAAATTCTTCCGGCAGTTGGTGTAATCACTCATTTGTAGCATTAGTTGCCTCTGGAATGCTCCCAAATCATTGTCCCTTTTAGGTTTTTGAGATTGGGGAACTGATGCTAGTCAGAAGGAGCCAGGTCGAGTGAATGGGGTAGATGGGGCATTGCTTGAAAGTCTAAGGAGGCTGCAGTGTGTGATGTGTCATGTAACAGGATGACACCTTTTGGAGAGCTTTCCTCTAAGTTTTTTTTCCTTGATATTTTGCTTCAACTTCATCAATAAAGCACAGTAATTTGTTGCATTGATGGTTGAACCCTTTTAGAATTAGTTCACCAGCATAACTCCATTCTTATCCCAAAAAACTGTTGCCATTTGTTTCTGCACTGACCTTTGCACACATAACTTCTTTGGCCTGGGGGAACCGCTGTGCCTCCATTCTTTAGACTGTTCCTTTGTCTCAGGATAATAACGGTAGATCAATGTCTCATCAGCAGCTACCAGTTTGTCCAGGAAATCTAAATAATTTCTTGCAAAATGTTCCCCACAGCCACTGATGTCTCCACACGTTTCCTCTTTTGTTCTGTTGTCAAACATTTTGGGATCCACTTTGCTGCAAGCTTTCTTATTTCCATGTCTTTGTGGATAATGACAGTCTTCGATCGGCTAATCAAAATCTTCTCCTCATTCCTAAATCCCGCTACAAATCAAAGGGGGAACGGAGATTCGCTGTCCAAGGTCCACGGCTATGGAACGCTCTACCAACCGACATTCGCATGGAAGAAAACCATCAGGCCTTCAGGAAGAAACTCAAGACCTACCTCTTCTAGAAGCTCGACAACCAAATGCCAATACAGCGCCTTGAGGCGATTCAGTTCGCATTGTAGCGCTATACAAGTTATTCATTCATTCATGACACCAACTCTCTCACGTGATAATCCAAGATAAGTAGCAAAACTTTTGTCTGATATTCAGCAGTTCTCCATGATCATGTCATGGATGGCTTTCACGTTTGTAGGCACAGACAAACCGGCCTTTCACTGGGTTTCTCACTATCAACACCAAAATGGGCAGTTTTTAAATTGACAACCCAAAGTTTAACTTTTGCATATCAAGGGCCACTGTCACCCAAAGTTTGTGACATTTCATCACAGATCTGATTCGCACCTTTCTCTTGTAGAAACAGGAACTTGATTATGGTCCTATGCTCTTCCACATTGAATTTCCCTGGAGGTGCTGCCATGTTCCCTTTAACCTGAAAAAGAAAGATATGTTAAAATCATAGGTAATGTTTGCACCATTGAATATAGACAAATTGGCCAGTACACCCTGCAATTTACAGATGCTTAGCTCCTTTTTTTCTTCTGAGTAAGGCTCAATACTTATCAGCAACCCCCTTGGAGTATCAGACTTCAGTATAATGGAGGTCAGCTCACACGTTGTTCTAACCATAGGGTACTGCTTTTTTGGGCACACATTCTTCCAATACTGTATAATGTCATTGGTTTTCTCTTAATAAACAAGCCAGTACATATACAGGGTATATAGTGGGGTATTTTCTAAAATCTTAAATTTTATTCTTTAAAAGCAGGTACTCACAAGCATAGATTAAGAGCAAGCATGGAAATGCTGCTCGGCTCCAGTGCATCGGCGTGCGTGATGACGTCACCACTATCACCTGCACCAGAACATGGTCATACGTTGATTCTAGCTTCCTTTCAGGCTGTCTGTTGCGGGCCTATCTAAGGCAGATTTCATCTCGAGTATGTGTAATTGGCTTTTGAAAGCATTTTGCTCTTATAGAATATTTGGTCTCCAGGCCCCAAAAGCGCTCTTCTGCCTCTCTACCACCTGAATCCATTCAGGAATATAAACCTGATCCTCCTAACCCCTTGAAGATATTGAGGAAGGTGGTGGACACAGAAGAGTATCCTGCAGAAGAAATTTCAGTTCATGCATGTTATGAGACCCAAACTAAGGCATCACAACATTGTGCTTTCTACTGTGAATTCACCTATTAATGCAGTGCATACAGGCCTTTGCCTAGCAGCTTAGGAATCGCCTCAGCAAGCTCCTATGGACACAGAAAGGCTGGTGAAGTCTTAAAAGACTTTTACCTTGCACTCTTAAATTAATTGTGCATTTGCCAAATTCTGAAGAGCTATTCTTCTAAAATGCTTTGATAAATTATATCCTATGGAGAAGGAAATTATGAAATGATGGTCTGTCCCAATAGTGGATACTGCAATTTCTGTACCCAACATGCATGTCTCACTGTTCCTGTTAAGAACGTTCCCTCCTTTTAATGATTCTGCTTGCAAAAGGCATACATGGACCAAGGAGGGAATCCGTCCCCACTGGGAGATGACAGTGATTATTGCTAGCAGCTAAAGCAGCCGCTAGCAATAATCGCAATTGAATCCGGCAGGCTGGTTTTATCCAAGTTGCTTAACTCTGTACATTCAGCCTGCCCACACAAAATTCAAACCGTCTATGGCCAGCCTAAGGAAAAACCATTGTTTGTTTACAAACGTCTATCTGTAATTAAAGTGATTGGAAAGTCTTGTGTTTTTTTTCCTATAAAAATAACAAACCTCTTATACTTACCTGCTCTGTTGCAGTGAATTTGCATGGAGTGGCTCAGATCCTCCTGTTCTCAGGTCCCGCTTCTGTGATCCTTGCCCCTCCTTGTTCAGTGCCCCCGCAGCAAGCAGCTTGCTATGGGGGAACGGGAGCTGAGTCAAAGCTCCGCTCCCTGTGTTCATTCAGACACGCATACCCCCGCCACCCTCTCTCTCTTGATTGGCTAGCTATCTTTTATTGACAGTAGTGGCAGCCAATGGCGCCGCTGCTGTGTCTCAGACAATCAGAAGGGAGATTGATTCCTAGACAGAGAGGGGCCTCAGGTAAGTGTTGGGGGGCTGAGGGAGGTTGCTGCACACAGAAGGCTTTTTATCTTAATGCATAGAATGCTGTAAGATAAAAAACCTTCTGACTTTACAATCATCAGGGACAGTACTGAAGTGTCAAGCCATGGGGCCCATAACACTGTATGATCATAAGGATACCTTTCGAGCCTTTGGTTATCACCCATTAGGGTTACCCTTTCTTTCAATGTAGGTGGGTCAGCAGATTCCGAGTTTATTATCTTTTTAGGGACTGTTTCAGGTGTTTCTCAGCCTGAATGTCATTTAGAATACCCAGGAGACATTGTTTGGGGTCCTCTCAAATTGTGACCTGAAAGACCCTGTCAAGTGTGCTCACCATCATCAATAGATATGTCGTTTTGGGCTCCGCCATAGATGGGGGTATTGGATTGCCATGCTCTCTACAGCATCTTGTACACATTGGACCGTCCCCAACCCCTCTTACCTAAATCATCCAGTCAGGTTACAGGCGGAAAACTGACTGTGGCCCTCATAAAACTGCCAAGGTGGGAAGCAAGCCGATTTTCTCCTGGGCGGAGAAACACATTTCAGCTCTCTTGCGTTTACATACCAGGACTGAAAAATTGGCAGGTGAACAGTTGTAAAAAATCAATCCCCCGCGCTAAAGGTACTAATTAGTGATCAGGCCTGCTGCTGCTGTACATGACATAAATCAAAACATGGAAAAGAGGGTGGGTACCACATTGCTGTCAGTCTGAATAAATACAATAAAGTTTAACTGTAGTGCATACAAAATTAAGTGCAAAATAATCCAAAAATACAAAAATTATATCTAGCATGTAGCCAGTGAAAACTTTTAAACACGTGCAAATAAGAATATACTTCTAGAAAGGTTCATTTCACAGATGCCTTCCACAGGTGCTGCTGTGCTAGAAATAGTGCAGATCATTTTATTTTAAATTCACATATTAAGTATGTGATCAGTGAAAGTTCCAAAAAAGACGTGCACATAAACATAGCAATTCTCAGTTAATAAGTTCCTTTCAAAAGTGCTGCTGTGCTAAAAAAAACATATGATGCTGTAAACGGGTGCATACGGGATCCAGTAAGGTATACTGCCTGAGCTGGAAATACAATGTACATTCCTTCAGCTGGCTCATATACACTGGATGCGCCCTTTCTGTGTGGTGATACTTTTGACACGTTCTCTCCATTTGATCTGATTTAGCCTGTGGGTCTGTTTAGACCTTCACTGGGGAATCTGTGCCGGGCACCTTGGGGTCACACACAAGCTGCTTCTTCCTGTAATTCCCTAAGAAACTTTTTATCTCCTAGTTATGGGGACAACAGTGTCACCTGACACTGAGCTCTGGATGTTAAAAACCCTGAAGAAGGACATCAAGCCAGAAAGATTGGGTTCATCCAAACTAGCATATTCATGTCTGCTCATATTATGCAATATATCCCTTATATGTACTATATTGATGCGCTTTTTGTTGCTTCTTGACTTGTCTTTTTTATTCATTATATGTGTTATCAAAAATATCAAATTTATTAGATAAAACTTATTATTCTTGGTCACTTTTAAAGTCCCACCCATCCATGGGGGTTCTGTTCTTTCTACTTATTTTGGGATGTGGTGACCTAGAACTTATGATTTCATAGATCTTGGAACTCTTTCAACTGCAATTGAACGGGCATTGGACATGTCACTGTGGTGCTGCAAGGTGCATCTGACTCTGCGATTCGCCCTTCCCACAGCGTGTTATCGAAGACTTATAGACTTCCTGAGTCACCAATGCCTGGACTAATGCGAGTGGGCTCTCTAGCCAGAGATCTTCATGATCCTCTGTCAGAAATTATGAGCACCAGATGTAGACATCATGTCCTCTAGATTCTACAAAAAAAACTCAACAGGTTTGTGGTCAGGTCCAGGGATCACCTGTTTTTTTGCAGTGGGTGCCCTGGTGATTGCTTAGCCCATGGTTAGACTGGTGAATGCATTCTCCCCAGTGAGGATCCTTCTTTACTCTGCAAGTTCATGTAAGAATGGATTCTGGTGATCATTATTGCCCTAAAATTTGCCTAGGACAACTTGGTACACAGACATACACTGACTCATGGCAGATGTTCCTTGGCCTCTTCTAAACAGGTCGGACCTCCTGTCCCAAGGGACTCTATTCCTCCTGCTTCTCAGTCACTTCCTTTATTGGCAATGCTGTTGACACTCGTGCTTTTAAAGATGGGGACAGTTCTGATGCTGACATTCCCACCTTAAGGCAAGAAAAACTACCTCTCGTAGGATCTCTCTCATCACCAGGCTTACTTTTTACTGGTTCGAAAAAACAGACAGCTCAACATAGTTACATAGTAAGGTTGAAAAGACACCAGTCCATCCAGTTCAACCTGAGTTAGTGTACCTCCAGGAATATGCTATAACTTGCATCCTAGCCTTTCTACTCTCTGGCCCAGACCAGCGTATGGCTCCGTTCTCTGAAGGGACAGGTTTCTGCCTTATTCATTCTATTTAATAAACTCATGGCTTTGAAGTCGCTTGCTCAAACCTTTGTACAGTGAGTTACTCCTATCAAACCCTCATTCTGGCCTCCTGTGTCTACTTGGGATTTGAATCTGATACTTTCTGCTCTATACTGATCCCTCTTTGAACTGATTCAGCAACCCTTTCTTTTTTTGTATAGTCAATGTGGTTCTGAGACCCACACCCTCCTTCCTCCCCAAGGGTTCTCTTCATTTTGCTTCAATGAGGATATTACTACTGTTGGGTGTCAGTGAGTAGAGCCTTCTGTGGGAGGAAAAGTGCCACCTATCAGTGAAATGGAAGCCCCAAGGTCCAGATAAAGGCAAGCAAAGGGCCGCGGTTTGGAGACCACTGGTCTGTGACTACAAGTCCTGTATTGTACAATTGAGATAATGGGAATTTTGGCTTAACTGTAAATTCAATATCCTGGAGTGCAATACAGGACACAGGTTCCTCTCCTCTGACCACTGCATCTTATTTCTTGCTACAAAACTGGAGTATGAGAGTACACTGGGGGCATTTCCAGCATCGCTTTTGCCAGTGTCCTGTCACCTGAAGGTAACGGCATATAACCTATTGTCATGGACTACAAGCCCTGTGTCCTTTACTGTACTCCCAAGATATTGGTTTTACAGGTAAGTTAAAATTCACATTCAATACATTTGTTAGAGCAGAAGCTTAAATTACTCTAATAAAATTATGAGTTCGTCAAGTGCATATAAAGTAGTAAAGATCAAAACCTTACGAGGCATGTTCTGAATGGTAGTAATCTAAAATTTGAGTCCTAACTTATACAAGTTTGTGCATTGTTGACCATTTTGAAAGCGCGTACATAACTTATTTTTTTTCACTACCACATTGGTTAATGGTATTAGTAGTTGCTGCAGTTAACAGACTTGAAGACAGGAAAGTCTAACTTGATCTTCAATGATAATCTGCCAGGAGAACTTGTGGCCTTAAAGAAAGTGCGTCTAGATAACGAGAAGGAGGGCTTCCCTATTACTGCTATCCGGGAGATAAAAATCCTTCGACAGCTCATCCATCGCAGTGTTGTCAATATGAAAGAGATTGTTACTGACAAGCAAGATGCACTGGACTTTAAGAAAGACAAAGGTGACTTCCCAAAAGAATCGCTATCCTCATGTGGTTGCTGATTATTTGGTCAGGATTTCTGTAACACTGTTTCTGTGAATTAGGTGCCTTTTACTTGGTGTTTGAATACATGGACCATGACCTGATGGGTCTCCTGGAGTCTGGGCTGGTGCAGTTTTCCGAAGACCACATAAAGTCATTTATGAAACAACTTATGGAAGGACTAGATTACTGTCACAAGAAGAATTTCCTGCACAGAGACATCAAGTGTTCAAATATCCTGCTGAATAACAGGTGACAACTAGTAAGGAATTATTTCTCAAACTGATGATTGTGCGAAGAGGTCGGAAACTCACATTGTGTTTTTTTTTTTTACAGTGGGCAGATTAAGCTGGCAGATTTTGGACTGGCAAGGTTATACAACTCAGAGGAAAGGTAATCAAGAGCTTAATTTGTTACTCTGTACGGTTTTGTTTGATAACGCATCAGGAGCAAATTCAGAAAATACAATAAAGTTTAAAGTATATATACCATATTTAAAATCATGGGAAAATCGTGGGTGCGTGTTATACGCCGATTCCCCACTGATTGTGAGCGGAGCGATCGCCACCGAGATACACATAGCCGAGTGCACTCGGCTCCGCTTAGTCACGCCCAGTCCTGCCATTGGACCTGTGTTATGTCCATCATAGGGTGGGACTGGGCGTGACTGTCTCGGCGGCGCCAATTTTAAATACATGACAGGGCTGCACTGGACTCTGGGGGCAAGGCTGCAATGACAAGGCTGCAAATGACACTAATAAGGCTGCATTGATGGGCAATTAAAGGCAAGTTTTTTTCCTTAAACTTCCCTCCCTAAAACGTTTTTTCCTTAAAATTCCCTCCTAAACTTGGGGTGCGTGTTATACGCCGATAAATACGGTATGTATAAAGATTTTAATTTTGTTGTGTTTAACTTATTCATTTTTAATGTCGCATTCTAAGATGTAGTTGAAACTTTTGACTTCATGCGAACAGTAGGAGTCCTCTCACTGGCAGTTAAAGGTGAAGTGCAAAGTCAAAATCATTTCAGCATTAGAGGTTCTTTCTTAAGCTTGATCATATTGCATACACCAATGTATGTGAAAATTAATTAGATGCACACAATGACAGTTCAAACAGTCAGATGGCCAAGTTAAAGCGGTAAACAAATAATTGGAGCCTCAGAGAATGGGAGTCTCAGTAGCTAAGGAATTCATGGACTGGCTACACAGAAAAGGACAAGATTTTTTGGGGTTGAACATTTATTACATATTTTCTTCTGACTTTGCCATATTTCTGAAAAACATAGTGAAATACCTTGAGGTTGTTTGTACAGAAATAGCAGTGCTTTTCTCTGTCCTAATCATTACTAAAATAATTGTGTGATTACTGCAGATTTATAGGTTGTTGGAAAGCTTTTAATTTGTATCACTGGCCCTGTGTATTCTTTGTTTGCTATTGACAGTAATGCCGGGTACACACGGGCTGAATATTGTCCGAAATCAGTTGGTACAGTAGAAACCAGCCGAATCAGCATGTGTACAGCTCCTTGTCCGACAGAAGCTGGTCACGCGACTGGTTTCTCTTGAACGGGCATGTTGGAAAACCAGCATCCGCTCAGCGCTGACAGACAATGGCTGCGAGTGCTGACCTATGTTGTTGCGGGGGGGTGGCGTTCCCTCTGTCAAAACACAATAGAACAGGAGGGCTTTTTGCTGTACTAATATCACTTCTATTAGTACAATGATCTGTCAGTAGGATGCTTTATGCACCATGCATGAAATGTTGTCTTCATAGAATTTAACCTAAAATACTTCCCTTAATTACTCAGTACAGGACACATGCAGCTTATTTTTAAACCATAGGCTACAATGATTGGATACTGGCAAGCTTTTGAGAACATGCCCCCCTCGGCTGTCTCACGAATAAACCTATCCAACGACGCAAATTCTCAGTTTTTCGTTAGTGTCTGAAGATGATGGACTTCTCCTTCACTAGGGAACCAGCTTCACTAGTTTATTATTTTATCTGTTATTTTCTTAGAATTCTTCAATCAACCCTTACTGTTTTCTAATGCCTACACAGAAGCAGTGTAACCGGATCATTGCAACCCTATGTAAAACCTTGGAAACCTGAAAGGTTTTTCACTTCCTCAAAAATCCTTGAACTCTAAAAAAAAAAAAAAAAAAAAGTGAGCTATTACTGATTTATCTTGCTTGTCTGTATCTTAAACAGACAGTTTGCTGTACCTATTAAAAATATTCTTTCTCTCAAAGATTCTGCTGGTTGAAAATTTGAAAGCTCTTTATCCTGGCAGGGCAGGTCCAGCCCTGCAACCAGCTCTTGCTGCCATTTCTGTATGTCAAACTGCAGCTGACAGGACTGGGACAATTAATAACCAACACAATCCCATTTTCTCTTGCGTTCATTGATCGACACATCATCCTCTATTATCGACCATAGGGTTATATCGCCACCTACCGGAGGACACAGGGAGAAAAAGAAGCTCAGCACGACTATGGGCAGTCCTGGCTGATATAAACCCCCTCTGCATAGGCAATCTAGTTCTTTCTGCGTAGTGTAGGAGTAGAGACATAGCTCCCTGCTGGGACCTCCACCCCCTTTTTTTTTTCTCCCTTTTTTCTTTAGATTTTTCTTATCCCTGCGGACATCTTCGATCAAAAGCTAGGCTGGGTGATGGGCTGGATAATATAGATCCAGTGGTCACCCCAGTCGGGCCACAGAGTGCATGCAGACCTTAAGCTCAATGCTGGGTCGGCTATGACAAACCCCCGTCCCAGACTGGGGCAGGCCAGCGAGTTAAATGTCTTGCATGGATATGATCAGACACCTATAGTCTGTCAGTTTTACCCTGGCTGACTGCCCCCCCCCCCCCCCCCCCCACTGTGGTGGTGAGGAGGTTCTGTCTCAGAAGTTCTACCCGCAACTCTCAACAGGCTCTCTCCTTCATTGATGGACCTTATTCGTGCCCCTGGATGGACAAACTGCCCCCTGATCTAAGTCAGGGTCTGTTGGTACCTGGCTGCATGCTGCCTGTGCACCTTCCATCTCCCCTCCTGGCTTGCTGGAGCACTTGAGGTTGCTATGTCGGGTGGAGGATGTGCTCCCAGCTCTCTGTCTCGGCGCAGGTGCCTAGACGAGTCCCTTCGCTTGCATACGGTCCGCTGTCCAGGTCGACAGCCCAGTGCTTTGTTGGATGCCATCATCAGGGACCTTAACGGCAAGAAGGCCATCCTCCCACAGCCTAAGCAGATGTGAGGGACCTGATTCTTGTTTTCTGTCCTTCAAAAGCTTCCTTTTTAAAATATTAGGGATTTTTCCTGGCTCGCTCTGTCCCAGATGTGGCCTTTTAAGTGGCTGTCAACGGCCTTGTCTTGTAGGTCTCCTTATTTTGTGATGCATAAGGATAAGCTGATTTCCATCCATGACCTTCTTTTCTACTGAACTTGGTCTTCCCTTCTTTATGTCCTCACCCATCGCATTCTAACGAGTTCGCCTTGCACGCCATGCATGTAGTTTGGGCAATTCAGGTGTATTTGTCTGCTACAAAGTCTTTTCAGAGGTTTGATTGCCTTTTTTTTTTTCTCTGCTACCATTTTCAGATGGATTAGGCAGATGTTGGTGCAAGCTTATGCCATTAGGGTTAGGCTCCTCCATTTCCTGTCACAGGGCACTCTACTAGGACACATAGTGCCTCCTGGGTCTTCTGTCATCAGGCGTCTGTGTCTTGAATTTGCAAGGCAGCTAAGGTGGATATCTTGGCGTCTTTAGACGCATGTTTTGGCCACACAGTGTTGCAGGCGGATGTTAGAGGTTTCATCTGTTTCCTCCTGGGGGTGCATTTTCTGGTTGAGCTCCTGGTGGCCTTGGTTTCCCACCCCTCAATTGTTGGCACTGTGGCATTTTTTTTTTCTTCTGACACTGCTTGTGACTAACTGGTTTGCCTGTGCAGAGGGGGTTTATATCAGCCAGGACTGCCCATAGGCAGTACCCAGTTTTTTTTTTTCTGCCTAGTGTCCTCCTTACGTAGTTGGCAATTTAACTCTGGTTGAGAATGGAAGACAAAGTGTCCATCAATGAACTCTGAGAAAGGGATTTTACAGTGGGTAACAAAAATCCAGTTTTTAAGGACTGTGCTGTTACAGAACAATTACAACAAATGCCTGTGCTCTTCCGTTTGTCTAGATGCCCTGGAAAACGTCTTGAGAAAAAAAACACCCAGAATGGCTCTAATTGACATTCATTTGTGCAGAATCGTAAAGTTAAAGGTTTGGCAGGGAAAGCTGCTAAAAGGCACCTTATGCTTATGTCCTTCAGGGAAGTCGTCTGTTTGGTGAAACACTTGACCAGTTCACCAGGTCATACGTTGGAAGATTTTACTTCCTCAGAGAAAAGTACCAAAACTGCCCTCATCAGGAGCCTCTAGCTCTTCACACAGAGCACCTGCACACTCTAACCAGACTTCAAAACTCAACCTGCTCTATTTGGTACAAGGCTTGGCCCACAAAGGTCCCCCACCAAGCCTTCCCCAAAGCCCTTAATTAAGACCCACCCTCACTCTTAAGTGTGGTGAAGTCTGTTAGTTTGCATCTTTCTGGGTCACAGATGTCTCAGACCTGTGGGTTCAAATGGTGGTTTCAGAAGAGTAGAAGATGGTTAATACTAACTCTCCAATTTCTTATTTTAAATCAACCAAATACTGTCCAAGAACAGTCATATTTACAGAATGCCCTGATTCTCCTGTTCCGGGAAATCGTACCAATGCCGCCACAGGACAGGTGCAAAAGATACTACTCAAAATGTAAACGGTACCAAAGCCCAATGGGATTCTATTCTGGACTTAAAATCTCTCAACAAATCCGTCAAATTCCAAACTTTTACATGGAATCCACAAGGTCCGTAATTGCCTCTCTGAGACAAGGGGAATACATGCATCTTTGGGCATCTAAGATGCTTATCTGCACGTTCCCATTTACTCACCTCATTAGCGATTACTATGCTTTATAGCAGCAGACAACCACTTCCATTTTGTCAGACTTCCCTTGGCCTATCCTCTGCTTCCAGGATTTTCACAATGGTCATGGCATCCTTGCTTGCCGTCCTTCGAATGTTTGCTGATACCTTTTCATGTGTGGCGTAATTACTGTTTACATGTGTGTATCCGGACCTACCTTTGGAGGGGCTTCTAAATTGTGTGTTTGTTTTTTTGTGTTCTTTAAAAAAAAAAAAAAAAATCTTTCAACTTTCTTGCTGTCACAAGGGGGTGAACAAAGCCCCCTTGTGATGGCTTTGGGCAGGTTATAAGGTACTCTTTTTGGAGACATCAGGGGTCATGTTTGATCAGCTGCTTCCATGACTGACACAACTCTGAAACTAGAGGGGTTGAAATCCTAATTTCTGGCTTTATTCATCTGAGAACTTTTTTTTCACATTTAATGTGATCTATAAACTGTACAACTCAATTTGAAAAACAAGCTTAAATCTTTTATGGGGGAGAAGTTAAAATAAAATAATGTGGTTGCATAAGTGTGGACACTCTCTTAAAACTGGGGATGTAGCTGTGTTCAGAATTGACCACTTGCTGACTGGCTCCTGTAGATATATGAGGGATATCTCGGTAACGGCAGCAGCTGTTGCCACAACCGAAATATCCATCTTTTCCGGAGCCGGTCCTCTTTACATTAATGGTGGTCTCCAAGGCGAGATCACCGTTGGCGGCGGGAGAGGTGCCACTCCCCCTCCCATCGCTTGCCGGAGCCGTCGTTAGCGGTGGAGGCGATCGGGTCCTTCCATGTCTTGGGTATGGAGACGAGTGAGGTTAAGATGGCCCCCACCTGTCTCCATACCTTAGGAGGGCGGAAGCAATGTCAAAAGGTCACTTCCGCCCATACGTCTTAAAGGAACGTTTTTTCTGTTGTCATTTTTTCAAATTACAATTATTTTTTTTTTTTTTTTTTTGCATTTTAGTGTAAATATGAGATCTGAGGAAGTTTTGACCCCTTTTTGACCCAGGAGAGGTCCTGTCATGCTTTTGTTTACATTCCTTGTAATAAGAATAAAAATGACCCAATTTTTATTATTTTTTTTAAACAGTGAAAAATTAAATAAAACTAAAATAAATGAGAATTTTTTTATTTATTTTTTTAAAAGCGATCCGTGCCGACGAGCTCGTGTGCAGAAGTGAACACGTGAGTTACACCTGCATATGAAAAAGGTGGTCAAACCACACGTGAGGTATCGCCGCGATCGGTAGAGCGAGAGCAATAATTCTAGCCCTAGACCTCCTCTGTAATGCAAAACATGCAGCCTGTAGAATATTTTAAACGTCGCCTATGGAGATTTTTGAGGGTAAAAGTTTGACGCCATTCCACGAGCAGGCGGAATTTTGAAGCGTGACATGTTGGGTATCAATTTACTCGGTGTAACATTATCTTTCACAATATAAAAAAAATTGGACTAACTTTACTGTTGTCTTATTTTTTTTAAAAAATGCATTTTTTCCCAAAAAATGTGCGCTTGTAAGACCGCTGTGCAAATACGGTGTGAAAAAAAGTATTGCAATGACTGCCATTCTATTCTCTATGGTGTTTGAAAAAAAAAAAAAAAACAATATATAATGTTTGGGGGTTCTAAGTAATTTTCTAGCAAAAAAAAACTGTTTAAAACATGTAAACACCTTAAATCCAAAACTAGGCTAGTCCTTAAGTGGTTAAGAAATCAGATTCAAACTCATGTTAAATAGGGGTCAGTATACCTGCCATCATGTAAAGTGCCTGTGATTAACTCTGAATAAAATTCAGCTCTTCTAGTAGGTCGCTCCTGACACTGCCATGGTCAGCAGAGAGCTTCCAAAGCATCAGAGGGGTCTCATTGTTAAAAGGTATTCTTCAGGAGAAGGGGTAATTTCCAAGGCATTAGCTATTCCATGGAACACAGTGAAGACAGTTATCATCAAGTAGAGAAAATATGGCACAACAGTGACATTACCAAGAACTGGACATTCCTTAAAAATTGATGAAAAGAACAGATGAAAAGAACAGACGAAAACTGGTCAGGGAGTCTGCCAAGAGGCCTACAGCAACATTAAAAAAGCTGAAGGAATATCTGGCAAGTACTGGCTGTGTGGTGCATGTAACAACAAACTCCCATAGTCTTCATATGTCTGGACTATGGGGTAGAGTGGCAAGCCAGAACCCTTTTCTTACGAAGAAAAAAAATCCACGCTTGGCTACATTTTGAAAAAACATATTTGAAGTCTCCCAAAAGCATGTGGGAAAATGTGTTATGGTCTGATGAAACCACGGTTTAACTTTTTGGGCATAACTCCAAAAGATATGTTTGGGGCAAAAACACTGCACGTCGCTCAAAGAACACCATACCCACAGTGAAGCATGGTGGTGGCAGCATCATGCTTTGGGGATGTTTTTCTTCAGCTGGAAACGGGGGCATTAGTCAAGGTAGAGGAAATTTAACAGTTCCAAAAACAGTCAATATTGACACAAAACCTTCAGGCTTCTGTTAGAAAGCTGAACATGAATAACTTCATCTTTCAGCATTACAACTACCCAAAGCATACTTCCAAATCAATAAAGGAATGGCTTCACCAGAAGATTAAAGTTTTGGAATGGCCCATACTTGAATCCGAATGAAAATCTATGGAGTTATCTGAAGAGGGCTGTGCACAGAAGATGCCCTCGCAATCTGACAGATTTGGAGTGTTTTTGCAAGAGTGGGCAAATATTGCCAAGTTAATGTGTCATGCTGATAGACTCATACCCAAAAAGACTGAGTGCTGTAATAAAATCAAAAGGTTCTTCAATAAAGTATTGGTGTAAGGGTGTGCACACTTATGCAACCATATTATTTCAGTTTATTTTTACTTCCCTCCACCTAAAAGATTTCAGTTTGTTTTTCAACTGAGTTGTACAGTTTATAGGTCATATTAAAGGTGGAAACATTTCTGAAATGATTTATCTTTTGTCTAATTTTTTTACATCACAGAAACCTTTTTTTTTTTTTTTTTTTTTTTTTTAACAGGGGTGTGAAGACTTTTTATAGCCCCTCTAGTTTTGGTAAAGCTAAATCAGACTTTATAGTGTATAGCCTGTTGGCTCTTTGCACCTAATGCCGAAGGCGGGCAGGAAGCTTCCTCTCTGCCCCAGCATTCTCTTTATACTGGCTGAGTTACAGGCAAGGTATAGCTCAGCCAGCAACGTCACAGTAGGGGCAGAGTATTCCCAGCAGCGGGCATCTCAGGCATACCGCTTCCTGGAGGGAGGGCACAGAGCTGGACCACAGGTAGCGGCAGAACATAGTTTTGTGGGACTACAGGTCACAGTACAGCCTGGTGCCTGGTGCTGTAGGATGGCAAGTCACAGCAGAACCTTACTGTGTGGTTATAAAGCTTGCAGCATAACTTACTGTGTGGGAATACGGGTCGCAGTAGAACCTTACTGTGTGGGACGCACAGGTCACAGCAAGTATGCATAGACACGGTGTGTTTTTATTTTTTTTATTTTTTTGGGGTGGCAGGGCATGTGCAGAATGTATAGGGTTCCTGTTCCCTAAAAGGTTACCAGTGCTTCTGTGTTTTTTGTGGGACACTGTGCCTCTTGTCTGATGTGGAATACTAAACATAAGCAAGGGTCGTTGTATGTCTGCTAGTCAGCAGGCAAATGTCTCACGGATGGCGGAGAGGAGGGGATGTGGGGGCAAGGGCTTCCAAATACTTACACATAGCAGCAGTTTCCTGGAATGATTGCTGGCTTGGTCCTCCTGGGTCGCAAATGAAGGTGTTGTACCCCCTCCCCTTCCTCCTTTTACAGAGCAGGAACCAGAGGAGGATGAGGTGGAGGAAGACCAGAATGTTCCAGTAGAAGTGAAGGCAGAAGAATTTTCTCATCAGAGACATCTACTCCAGAAGAACCTTTAGGGGGTCGGAGTTATCTCAGACCCAAAAAAGGACTTGAGAGTTTTCTCATCAAAGGTTTTTGGACTCTTAGTTCTTCACAGCAAAAGTTACAGGATTGGGATCATGGTGTCAACGAATGCATCCTTCACCCTTGCATGTGCACTGTATTTAATGGAAGTTTCGTACTTGCACTGGGCTGATCTTGACAAGGTGTTCATTTTGCCAAAGAGGCTGGCTCAGCAATACGCCATTGATAGTGCATTGACTAAGAAATGGGGTATGCCTTAGGTGGATACAGCATTCTCTTATATCTTTTAGGATCCTCATGTGCCCAGTGGACAAGGTCTCAGATTTAAGGATGCCTGGGAAAGGCCTCATTTTCTGCTGGTGGGAGAAGCTTTACAACTAGCAATTGTGGCAGTTGACATGTGTCCAAGCCTTTAGTTGTTTGCGCTCCTTATGACCAAAGAAAGGAAATCTATTAGTGGAGATGAAAAATCGAGCAGGGAACCTGGAGGATTTTCTATGTGCTCTTAGATTCTTAGTGGACACAATTAGGGACTTCAAACAACAGCTTTTGTGTATTTGGGTCCTATCTGTACACATGCACAAGATCTTATGGCTGAAGTGTTGATCAGAGGAATTGCCCAGCAAGAAACATGTGAAACATTTACCTTTTCATTGGAATATTTGCTCCTTCCAGAATGATTTCTTCCAGGATATGTCTATGGGTACTCTGTTACTACTTCAAAAGATTTTCTTTAGTTTTGGATAGAGTGGAGAGGGATAAAAACCCCTGTCTGTTTTTGTCGCTGTCTGTGCCCCCATTGGGATGGTTCACCCTCTCCATTTGTCCTGTTTAGCATTAGCAGTGAAGTTATAATGGGAAAATCTTCCAATGGGTGTACTTGTTCTGGTGGCCTGGGGGTCCCCCATGGATTCCTTTTATTTGCAAGGATTTCATATCCCTTCCTGTTTTGTCTGTGGGACAGGAAGTAACAGCAAATTTCGCCAGTGTGGCACAGATGGCAAAAAATAAACCAACATTAGTTATAACTTTCCCTTACTCCTAAATGGAAAATGTGTTGCCTATATCTCTACTTTAAGCCTACGATTCAAAGACATACTGCTGCTCCTACTTCAAAACAGCATTCCCTTTGTCAATCTCAGGCCTTGGGCTTCAGGCCAATAACTCCAGTCCTAGTTGCAAAAGAACCCATGGACTCCTAAATTCCGCTAATCTGAGGGACAAGCCCTTTTCACAATGAAGGGGCTTCACCACATGTTAAGGTAAGGATATGTTTGTAGGCCTTCGTGGATGTTTGGCAGGGAGAGATTGCAGACAAACGAGTCCGTAATATAGAGGTTTGCTGCTGCAAGCTGGAATTAGGAGCTTTCTTCCCCTGCACTTTATAGCTTCAAATGTTTTTCTTTGCATTCACAAAGTTTTCCTGCAAGCTCTCGATCATCTTGTGTCTCATGGAGTGATCATTTCAGTTCCAAAGGGCAGTAAGTTTTGCAGGTTCTACTCCAAACCTTTTAATGGTTCAGAAACCAAAAGTTCTGCTCATATTTGAGACTCAGCAGGTTTCTACAAGTGCAGAAGTTCCAGATGGAATTGGTGTGGTCAGTGGTGACCTCACTGCAGCAGGGGACTTTTTTGGCATCAGTGGATATCCTAGATGCTTACCTGTATGTTCTGACTTTTCCTCCTCACCAAATGTTTTTTCAGCTTGTGGTGGAAGGTCATCATTTTGTTTTTGGCCATGCCATTCAACCTGTCCACAGCTCGCAGAGTGTTCGCAGTTTTGGCTCCAGTTCTGAGCCTCTGTACCCAGGGTAGGCCTCTTATAGGATGCGTGGACAACTTCTGAGGGAGCATTCTGCTTCACTGCTGTCTCATGTGGTGTACACTCTGGAGAGGTTCCAATAGGCTCTGAATTTGCAAAAGTTGGTATATTGGATGATTTAGGAATATTTAGGCCTGACCCTGGATACCATGTAGGCAAGAGTTATTCTTTTTGTCAGAGGTCTTGCTTGAGATGCAAATCCCTTGAATAAATTGTAAAAAAATTAAAAAACAGCCTTCTTTGAGACAGTGCCCTTTGCTTGGTGTTCATTTCAAGTCCCTTCAATGGAATGTCTTAGCGGCATGGAACACATAGGCGCAGTCATTGAATTGATTGTTAAACCCCATCACAAGATTGGAGATGGGAAAAATCGTTCCCAGCCTTATCTTGGAGGGTCAAGAGGCCGGTCGTCAGCCTGATAAACTGGGTTGGAGTTCTGGAAATCTCTCGGGCAAGAAGGATTGCCGCAGGAAAGGTCGTTGCTCATCACCAGCCTGGAATTGAGGGTGATTCACTTTGTTCTATGCCCTACTACGTTGCTCAGTGCAGCTCAGGGGAATTTCTGTAATGGACTAGTCCAGTGGTTCTCAACTCCTGTCGTCAGGACCCACTAACAGGCCAGATTTAAGTATTACCTTGGGGAGATGCTGACTCGAATAGCAGCAAATTCTATCACCTGCGATGTATTTCAGTTCTCTTTCAAAACTGGCCTGTTAGTGGGTCTTGAGGACAGGAGTTGAGAAACACTGCACTAGTCGGACTACGCCACGACAGTGGTGTGCATAACTCGACAAGGAGGTACCAGATGTCTGGATGGATTTCAGACTGTCTTTAGAGGAACTCCTTGTTCCTGCACTGTCCACCATCCACGTCCAGGTGTGGCATTTATTTGTGCAAGTGGATTTTCTCCTCCGTCAACTGTGTGGTCTGGTGACACCATAAGACCAGTTCTCCTTCATTTATGCCTTGTCTGCTTGACAGGACACGAGTGAATGGAACCATTCTTATAAAACTGGCCATATGGATTGAAATTCTGGTTCAGCTGACAGCTAGACAAAGTTCGATGTGTGGCCGCTACCGAGTGGGCTTATTGGAAATTTTTCTTGATCAGCGGCTGCAGCCAATAGGCTCCCATCACAGGACACAGTGAACTCCACTCCTATTGATCTGTGGTTCATGACTTTCTACAAAAATGGAAGGATTGCCTATGCCTAATTGAGAGGGAGCTTCCTTTCTTGTTTTTTGGGTAGTGTCCTGTCGTTTTTTGTGTAGTTTTTAATAAAAAATAAGAGTACGGGAGGTTTCTGAGGGGTGAGAAGCCAATGTTAAAACATGGACTTTTTCTATTGGGTTACAGCTCTTTTACTAGAGAAGGTGTTGAATGTCATTTTTTTTTTTTTTTTTCTCCAGCCGCCCATACACAAATAAGGTGATAACACTGTGGTATCGACCTCCAGAGCTGCTACTAGGGGAGGAAAGGTATACCCCTGCCATAGATGTGTGGAGTTGTGGGTAAGTAACATCTGTGCCATTGTTTCCAGCATGGAGGTAATGTGAGTTTTTGCTTGGTATTAATTTTATTTTTCCACTGTGGGTACCTAGGCTAGATATGCTTTCAACCTTTATAGTCAATGCTTTAGGGGTATATGGGCATGTTGTAATATTTACTCCATGTCTACACATGATATTCCTAGAACAAAACACATGCCATGGTCTATAAAGTTCTTCTGCATTAGACTCAAATAATTAAACTCCCATTCCATTAAATTTACCTGCGTAAGCATGTCTATTGAACTGCATTTAACAAAAAAAAACTCCAGTGATAACTGCATTTTTGGAGGCCTTGTGCTTTTATACTTTTAAGTTTGTAGCTTAAACATATCCATATCATTTAGCTTCAAAATTCTTGTTTGAGCTTATTAAACCCCCCCCCCCCCCCCCCCCCCCCCCCCCCC
Organism: Lithobates sylvaticus; assembly: GCA_028564925.1. Lineage (NCBI taxonomy): Eukaryota > Metazoa > Chordata > Amphibia > Anura > Ranidae > Lithobates > Lithobates sylvaticus. The sequence continues at coordinate 99,528,669 of CM053037.1, read as the reverse complement.
CCTGTTTTGTTCCTTCAGATTTTATTTGAAATGTAAAAGTCTGGGTCCTTGCAATAACTCAATCTCTGAAAATTGGTTGAACATTCTCCACAATCTTTTAGTTATTCTTTTGTTTGAAATATTTGTGTTTTTTTTCTCCCCTAAGGCCCCTTTCACACTGGGGCGGTTTTCAGCGCTAAAAATAGCGCCTGTATACCGCCTGAAAAAAACGGCCCCATTCACTCCAGTGTGAAAGCCGGCGGGCTTTCACACTGGAGCGGTGCGCTAGCAGGACCGCAACAAAAGTCCTGCTAGCAGCATCTTTGGAGCGGTGAAGGAGGGGTGTATTTACCGCTCCTATACCGCTCCCTCCCATTGAAATCAATGGGAAACCGCGGGGATACCGCCCGCAAACCGCCGCTGCAGCGGCGCTTTGCGGAGGTTTTTAACCCTTTTGCGGCCGCTAGCGGGGGTTAAAACACCCCGCTAGCGGCCGCATACCGCGGGTAAAACGATGGTAAAGCAGCGCTAAATATAGCGCTGCTTTACCGTCGCCGCCCCGCACCGCCCCAGTGTGAAAGGGGCCTTAGGGTCCTTTCACACATGCCACCTGTCAGTTTTTCAGGCGACGGATGTCAGTGGTGACATGTTGACATCCGCTCCGCTCTGCTCTGCTAAATCCAGATGGATGGAAACCCTATTTACCATCCATCTGACGTATCCGATTGGATGAAAACGGCCAGGGGGATCCGTTGTCATCCGATTCCCCATAGGAGAGCTCCGTCTCTGCACAATGAGCAGCAAGTTCTCTGTGACGGAAGGGTGGTAAAGTCCTGCATTTTTTTTTGTTACTCGGTCTGCCTCAGACCTTATGTAGAAGTTAACCAGCTGGCTGTACAGCCACCTGTAACCTCTGCACTGGTCTGTGATTCTGCTCCTAACCCTCCAGGGCACAGCTGGCTCCTTAATCAGGCAAGGACCAGTTCAGGGAGCTGGTGGATAATAACCAGATCATCCATTTCCAGCCCTCTCCATTGATAGCACGAAAGTACTCGCCTCTGAGTACATTCAAGGTCATAGTTCTCAATCTCAGTCTAACCACAGGTTTCAAAAGCGACCCTCTCCACACACATACACAGTCAGTATGCAGGTATATGCATAAATACATAATACAAATTAATAAATTACATGTTAGACATCCCGCACACGCCAGAGGTAGATGAAGAATTTTAGGGCCATCATTTTAGCTTGATTCTCATTTGGTTTGTAATGGTTTTTCATCTGTTTTCCTATTTCGAATGTTGAGTATCTTCATATTATTGCATTTTTACAAATGCATTACATTTTAAGCCTAGCTATATAAAATAGACAGTCCGTTTGCAGTGGCCCTGCTGTTTATTAAAGTCGCTTTAGGCTAATTGGTAATTTACAGCCACTGTACATTGCATGTCTATCTGAAAAAACTCAACTGTATGGCATTTGTTAATGTATGCATTAAAACCTACACACTTTTGGGGTTCATGTACTCTTGGTTAATAGGAAATAATTTAGGGCTTGTTCACACTTGTGTGGACAGCTGCGTTTTTTCAGCACAGTTATTTTCTACGTGTCCTATTCACACTTCAGCACTTGCCGATGGCAATTTATATATGCACTGGAGATCAAAATTAAAGCACAATTTTATATACACTTGATTCTTTCAGAAATAATGTAATCTTCGTTGATCAACTTCTGGTGGAATTTTGGTTGTGGTTATACCATGCTAATAGAACAGTGTTTTTCAAAAAACCAAGGCACGTCAACAAAAAATCCTTTATTTTGTAGAAAACTCAATGATCAAAATTAGAGAACAGCAATGACTGTAGCATGAGAAAGCTTACAACTAACATTTCTGAAGGTTACAACAATCAACAATTAGGAAGTGTACAGGCTTTACTTTAAATTACTTCAGTAAATCTACGTTCATAGGACATCACTAGTCTCTCACTGCTCTGGTATGATTTTGTTCCACTCCTCCACCAGTCTCGCCCCCTCCCGCTTCCTGCAAGAACGATCAAATGGCTAAATAGCCGCTATGATTTTTCTTACAGTGAAGGGAATCGCCAGCTAAAAAATGATATCTGAATGATGCCTGTAACTGCAGGCAGCATTCAGATATCCTCACTGGAAGCCGCGGACGTCATATGACATTTTGCGTTATGGAAGTGGTTAAAGGTGAATAAGAGTTTTGGGGTCTTTTTGACCCCAGATTTCTCCATAAAGAGGACCTGTCATCCTTATTTCTATTAAGGAATGTTTGCACTCCTTGTAATAAGAATAAGAGTGATCCAAAAAAGTTAAAAATTTAAAGGTAAAGTATCCTCATCCCCCGTGCTTGCGCCACATTTGTGAGGTATTGCCGTAAATGTTAGAGCAATAATTCTAGCTCTAGACCTCCTCTAACTCTATATAGGTAACCTGTAAAGGTGTTTAAATCAGCGCTCATGGAGAGTTTTAGGTAACAGATTGTCTCCATTCCATGAGCGTGCACAATTTTAAAGCATGACATGTTGGCTATCTATTTACTCAGCGTAACATCTTTCACATTTTACAAAAAAATTAGGATATATATATATATATATATATATATATATATATATATATATATATATATATATATATGTATTTAGATTTATATATATTTTAGTTTATTTTTTCCAAAAAAATTGCGTTTGAAAAACCGATGTGTGACCTAAAAAAATTGCAGTGATTGCCATTTTATTCCCTAAGGTCTTTTTTTAATTAAAAAAAAAAAAATGTATATTTGGGGGTTCTATATCATTTTTTAACGAAAAATACTGATTTAAACTTGTCAGCAAAAAGTGCCAGAAAAAGACTAGTTTTCATGTAGGATAAGGATACGTTCATCTTCCTCACATTTTACACACTTAACCGCTTCCCGACCGGGGCACGACGATATACGTTGGCAGAATGGCACGGACAGGCATAAGGGCGTATATATACGGCCCCTTTAAGATGCCGCCGTGCCATCGGGAGCGAGCGGCTCGCGGCGGTCGGGACCCCTGTGAGGCCGGTCGCGGGTCCCGCAGACTCGATCGTCGCGGGGACACCCGCGATCGTCTCACGGGAAGGCTGAACATCTCCCCGTTCTGCCTAGCAACTAGTGACGCCGATCTCTGCTCCCTGTGATTGGAGCAGAGATCAGCATTCACTAGCTGACAGCCACACCCCCCCACAGTAAGAAACACACCCCTAGGCATACTTAACCCCTACACTGCCACCTAGTGGTTAACCCCTTCACTGCCATTTATACAGGAATCAATTCATTTAAATAGCATTGATTGCTGTATAAATGACAATGGTCCCAAAAATGTGTCAAAAATGTCCGATGTGTCCGCCATAATGTCGCAGTCACAATAAAAATCGCTGATCGCCGCCATTACTAATAAAAAAAATAATTACTAAAAATGCTTTAAAACTATCCCCTATCTTGTAAACGCTATAACTTCTGCGCAAACCAATCAATCGCTTATTGCGATTTTTTTTTTTTTTTTTTTTTTTTTTTTTTTTTTTTTTTTTTTTTTTTTTTACCAAAAATATGTAGAAGAATACGCATCGGCCTAAACTGAGGAAAAAAAATGTTTTTTTTTATATATATTTTGGGGAATATTTATTATAGCAAAAAAGAATGCGTTTTTTTTCAAAATTTCGCTCTATTTGTGGGAAAAAAAAAAGACGTCAATTTTGTTTGGGAGCCACGTCGCACGACCGCGCAATTGTCAGTTAAAGCAACGCAGTGCCGAATCGCAAAAAGGGGCTGGTCCTTTGGCTACAAATTGGTCCGGTCTGAAAGTGGTTAAACCTGTCTGCTTCCAGACACCCCCCCCCCCCCCATCCCTCTGTGTCCCCAGTTCTCTTCTCTGTCTCAAAAGTGAGACAAGAGTGGACCCCTGATATTCCACTAAAAATTTGGTAAATATTTTAATATAATTGGAAAAACGAACAGTGTCCACTGTTAAGGTAGTGCAAGTTTATATTTTTACAGTGACATTTGTTTTATTGATTATTTCTAAGTTTTCCTTTTAATAATAAGTAGAGCTGCATGATTATAGGTTAAAGAATCAAGATTGAAAATCTACCCCCTCGTGATCTTAACACAGTATCTCCTCGATTAAGTGCAGAGAATTCTCTGCTCAAGCCGACAGCTGTCAAACTTGGCAGGTTGCCTGTTGTTTTTTTTTTTTTTTTAATACAACATCGCTTAGGCAGAGATAAAGAGAAACATTGTAACATTTAGTTCTTTCAGATGAAATTAATGAACTTCTGTCTGTAGATGTGGGCAATTTAACCTATTAAAGAGGAACTGCAGTTTGCTCACATAATTTGTAATAAAAACAACATCTTTGCCATTTTGAAGCTTCCCTCCAAACACTTTGCATATTTTTTATTTATTTTGGATTTTTCACATATACAGCATTGTGCCCCAAAGGGAGGACATGAGAACAATATATAGCATAACATATGTAGTGGAAAAGTGACAATTATTACATTGTATAATCTCCAGTTAGTGTGTAGTCAAAGCAGATCAGCATAGAGAGGTACAGAAGTTAATAGTATTAATAGGCATTATTGGTGAGAAGTGGTACCCTGAGGAGGATAGGCTATCGTGACATCGCCTATGGTCCGTAGAGTGACATCAATGCAGTGTCAAAAGGCCGCACCAGGGGGGGCACCTTGTAGGCAGTATACATAAGTAATATATGACTGACTTTTTATCGATTTATCTAAACTCATTGTAAACAGTGCAAAATTTGGTAAAGCTCCAGATTGAGAGGGTCATGGTTTCAGACATGATGAGGTCAGTTTAAGGGAGAGGGTTACCTCTTTTATCTTTAAGCAAAGGCTCCCATTGGCTGAAGAATCTGGATGTCAGATGTGCTTTAGCTAACATATATACAATTAGGCATTGGTTGTTGAGCAGGGAGATTACTAATTGGATGATGGGTGGGATAGTTATACTGTGATTTTGTACTTGCCAAATATGCTGCAGAAATCTCCCTCCACTTAGTCTGGCTGCATTCATTTTAACTGTGGGCAGCTGAAGCTGCTGCCTGTTCACTTCCTCTATTTACACAGACTCTGCAAGCCTGCCACTCTCATTGGCCCTTTTATGACTCACCCCCCCTCCCTTCCTAGCAAACTCTCAAGAGAGAGCGAGCTATGCATGATGCCATAAGCCTAGGATTTTTACCAGACATACAGGAAGTGTTTGGCTAGTAAAAGTAAAAACAAAAAAAGGCCTTTGTCATACAAGAATTTTTGGACATTATTGCTCCTCCATTCCGACTTTCTGTGAAACATCGAAGAAAACCATTCGATCGTTCGCCCGATTTTCTCAGTGTGTATGGGGCTTTAGTTCTATTTCATGTTATTCAGGTGGATCTCTGCCTCAGAAAGGTTGTCTACCCTGGACTTATATTAAGTAATGACAATTTTATCGCTGAATAAACAGGCCCAGGAAATGTAAAAATTGCTTTGGTCCAAGAAATATTAAGGGTTTAAATGATGCAAAGTCATGCAAAGAGCACTGCACCGCTTTAACTGTAATTGCGCGGTCGTGCGACGTGGCTCCCAAACAAAATTGACGTCCTTTTTTCCCCCCAAATAGAGCCTTCTTTTGGTGGTATTCGATCACTTCTGCGTTTTTTTTTTTTTTTTACGCTATAAACAAAAAGAGCGGCAATTTAAAAAAAAAAATTTTTTTTACTTTTTGCTATAATAAATATCCCCAAAAAATATATATAAAAAAAGTTTTTTTCCCTCAGTTTAGGCCGATATGTATTCTTCTACATATTCTTGGTTAAAAAAAAAATCACAATAAACGTTTATTGATTGGTTTGCGCAAATGTTATAGTGTCTCCAAAATAGGGGATACTTTTTTGGCATTTTTATAAAAAAAAAATTATTTTTTTTTACTAGTAATGGTGGTGATCAGTGATTTTTATCGTGACTGACATGGCAGACACATCGGACACTTTTGGCGCTATTTTTGGACCATTTATACAGCGATTAGTGCGATTAAAAATGCATTGATTACTATGTGACTGGCAGTGAAGGGGTTAACACTAGGTGGCGCTTTTAGGGTTAAGTGTGCCCTAAGGAGTGATTCTAACTGTGTGTGTGGGGCGGGGGGCTGTGTGTGACACATCACTGATCGTCGCTCCTGATTTCAGGGAGCTATGATCAGTGACAGTGTCACTAGGCAGAACGGGGAGATGAAAATATATGAGGTACCGGCGCCAATTATTGTGTTTAGTAATTGTATTAATATTTTTTTTTTTTTGTTTTTGTGGTGTGCAGCAGTTTTGTGAATAATATAAACCCACCAGTGATTATTTAAAACATGTAATAAAGAAAGAAAACCGCGCCACCCTTTATTGTTGGTGCTGTTACCCAATTTTTACATCCCTTTGTTGCTTTAAAGGTGCTGTATGTACAAAGATCTACTTTAATTATAATTATTTATGGTGTGTTTTTACCATCCCTTTGTATGGTTTTAGAGTGCTATGTAAAAAAGTGCTCTGTGCTATTTTCTAATTACAAATTCCAACCGCAACAATCATGCGTTTCATAGAGAATATTTCATCATAGTGTTTTTACAATATTTCAAGGTCCATACATCTATATCAATGGTACCGTCAATAGCATTAAATATTTCAACATTCAATCACGGTATACAAAAATACAGATAAAATATAAGTGAAAAATAAAAATAAATCCGTGACACCACCGTGTGTTTGCAGTGCTTCTATATTCTAAACATTCGTTGTGCAAGTCCTTCTAGTGCATCCACCACCTATTATGCAATGGGTCACTCACCACATCAAGGTGAGTATGGGGCGTGTGGTTTATTTCTGGATAACCAATCCTATCTGTAGGTTCCTGCACGTTCCTATTTCCTGGTATAGGGGGTCACATATGCTCCACTCGACAAAAAAAGATAATGACATATGCCTCCAATGGTGAAGTATGTTTTTAAAAACTTTTATTTAAAAAAGAAAGCATTTATTAAACTCACATGATCAGGTGCCTTGCGCTGGCACTGAGCGTTTCCAGCCGTGTGTGTGTGAGACCCTGTCGCTGGTATCTCTTTGCTGGTTTCTCGTTTGTGTGCGTTCCAAGCCTCTTCATCGCCTGAACAGCCTCTGCCGGAAGTGACGTATGTGCGAATTACCCAGCGGCCTCGGGGAGATGCTTGTTTAAATTATTATCTCCCCATTCTTCCTTTCCATCGAGTCCGCGGGATCCGCTGTCAGACTCGCGGAGCTCGCGGCGGGCGTGCGGCCGCTAGCCATGCTTTGCAAGATCGCATACAAATAACGTGATTTCGCGCAGCGGAGCTAACTTGCCGCAGTAAAACTGGTCCGCAAGCGGTTAAACCCCTTTGATGGAATAACCCTTTGCTTATCTCTGATGAAATAAAAAAATGTTTGGACTTCAGGGTGGAAATTGTTTTGCAACAGAATTGGTTGAATCCAAAAGAGTATGAAAAAAATGGATAATAGCATACACAAATAATAAGCACAATACTCAAGACAGAACAATTATCACAAGGCAGAACGAGTACAAGTACAGAAACCTCATACACATGAAAAACAAGGCATAAGAAGATAGTCGTAGTATGGTGTGACAGTTAGCCCTCGTTAATATTGACTGTGGCTTTGAAATCATGTGACTTCTTCTGAAATCGCACAATTTCAAAGCCACATAGTGCAATCTGTCCAGCTTCATGCACAATGTCTATGCAAGTCGCACCAAAAATGGCCAAAGGTGGGGCAGGAACTACTTTTTCAAATCGATGCGGCACTGCAAAGTCGGTGTTGCACCGATTTGAAAAGGGCGATTGTCTGCAAATCCAATGTGAATGTCTTTAAGCCTTCAATCTATATGTCTAAAAAGCAGACATATATCTAATATCACTTGAGCACTGCTAACCATCATAAATCCTACTCTAGAAAACATGAGGTCTGCTTGGTGAATAGTGTAAGCAGTTGTTAGGATTATTCTTCTATTGTGATCAGTCAAACTCCAGATGTATTGAGAAGCAGACAATTTATTTGAGATGTCACACAAAAGGATGATGCTTACAAGCCAAAAGATGCAGTAAGAATCACACAAAGATGTATATCCTCCCTTCTAATATCTACAATAATACAGCCTCAACGCTTCAATTCACTGAGGAAACACAGATAGCGTGCCTGGTACAAAATGGTACTTTATTTGGCTAATTGGTGTTTCCTGTACAGTCTTGTGCTACCATATATGGTTAAGCTTAATCATCCTACAACTTACTATGGAGTTAGTTAAAGCAAAACGATACAGCAAGTTAATGCAACGTGCTCAGAAATCGGTTTTAAAAATCAGTCTCGGGGTTATTGTTTTTCTAATAATTTTTCAAATAGTCACACAATAAACATTTAAAACGTTTCTAACATTCCCTCTTTGTGTGACTATTTTATCTCAACACATTTCGATGATAGTCCCTGTGTTATACACTTTCGAAACTGTATGTCATTAAGTTCTCCTCAGAGGTAGGAAGGGTTTGATACATTGTTTTGAGACTGCGGTTTCAATCAGTTTTTGTGAAAGTCCTTGAATACAGGGAATGCAGCAGGATCCACAAGTGACCAAAACAGCCAAAGCCAAAGCGATTGAGATCAAACATGATGTGATAAGTCCAGTCTATTTACCAAACCATCCTTCAAGCCAGTTTGTAAATGGATCATTAATACCCGAGTTTTCCGCTAATTCATTCGATAGAGCAGCCAGTCCTTCCAAGGCTCTGGTCACGGTCCCTCCAGGAGCTGTATTGAGATAACTGTATTGAGATAAAGGTGCAACACATGCTACCAAACATTTTGCATGCCCCTCCTCTTTCAACTAGGACCATATCTAAGGCCATTCGGTTCTGCCATACCATTAGCGATGTTGGGACCAACTGTTCTGCTAGGCTCTTCACAACGTCCCTAGTATAGTTTACAAATCGTTGCTGGTTATAGTATATATAATTAATCCAGTCAACAACATTTTTTTTTTTATAGTCACCCACCAGAGAAGAGACTCGAACCTAGCTGTCACCTGATTCCTGGCCCTAAACTCATCCGGCACCCCGCGAAGAACCCCAATCTCTATGTAGATATGAGAGTCAAATGACCCCATGGGAGAGGTGTCCCTCCGATACCCTTGGTGACTCTTAGTCCACGGGTGTTCTGACAGGATCCTCAGGGGCATAGCCAGCTGGACCATAGCGCAATCCCCTTTGGCATTGGCCGGTATCCTAGCTCGCAGTTTCTTATCCCCACACATCCACCAGACATCAGCTCTCTGAATGTCATGTTCAACCCAGTCACCTTTTGCCTGTGTTAATCCTCTCCACACAGTAGTCATCGGGTAGTGACCCAAGATCCACCCCGCTACGGTTCCCTGGGAGTGCAAAACAAGTAAAGTTGCCCGGATAAGCAGTAACTGCCAGGGTATCTGAGGTCTTTGTACTGAGGGAAACCGCAAACTCAATGTGTGACAGGTAGAGTTTGTTTCAGGTTTATAGCTCTTATTATATAATCGCAACATACATTTTAAACCTTCTGTATTGTGATCTTGAGGAAAAGGGACCATTGCTAAATGTGGTCTGGCTCCAGCACAAACTAAACAGTTTTCCTTTTTTAGAGTTTTAACTGTGTACCTCAACCATTCTAACCACTCATTTTTTTTCTTGGTAACCTGTCGCCAAAGCTATGGTATCTTCTACTGTTAGGTTAGTAAATCTTATATTTTACTCAGAACTTCTATTTTAGTATGGCCTCCTTCTTTCCCTTCTGTGTCTACCTTTTCCTGTTGTCTGGTTTTATTAGGTGGTAATACCTCGAGGAAAAATTTGCCTGAGGGGTCCGTTCCGGACACCCATGCTCCCTTGGAGTACAACCACTGATTTTCCTGCCTCGGCTCCTTTGAGGTTATCAATAATTGGTTACAGTTCTTACTATGTGTGCAGGAGGAGTTGGCCACTTCTGTAATTATGAGTCTTTCCTTTTATTCCCCTCTTTTTAGGCCCTGGTAGATTATACCCCCAATCTTAATACACTGTGGTCCACAGGGCCTGATTCCATGCTTGACATCCTGCCCTATTCCAGAGCCAGCAAATGTATTTATCTGCCAATAGAAGTCCTCTAGCCCCAGTTGTATCCCCACAATCTGCAATCTGACAGAGGTCTACCAGTATAGTGCTAGTTAATCCCTCTATAAAGGTTAGATTCAATTCTTGTCCTGTTCTTTCCCAATCCAAAGGTTCCTCTGCTCTACCATAACGTATAACCCCTCTTATGGATGCCTCTCCAAGAGTCACCAGTAACCCAAGGATAATTACTGTCCCTTTCATCCTAACTAGCTACAGAGTTCCAGCGGATAGGGTAGGTGAGTTGGAAGGGGATCGAGACTTGACCGGTTTGAGACAAGTCCCACCTTGTGTGAGACCTCCCTTTTGTAGCCGGATTTTCTGAACCTCTTGTAGCCAACTGGCCCTATTCTGCCTGTAAAAAAATTTTGTAATGGGACTGGTGAATCCAGGTAGACCTCTCTGCAATCCTTATCAAAGTAGGGGTAGTTAAGAGAACTGTGAAAGGACCATCCCATCTTGGGGAGTACTAATGCTTTTTCTTACTTTTTTGTTAAGACCCAATCTTCCCATTTTCTTGTTTTTTTTTTTTTTTTTTTTAATCCAGAAAGTTTATTAAGAAAAAAAAAAAACAACACAGTAAACATACACAAGTTTTACATATATCTTTCTACACCTTTACAACCATCATATACAATCAATTTGTACAATCTACAGAACAAAATAGATATTCCTTGGCTGCATGATCTTACCCCTGATCCCGCTTCAGCCATATTTATCATTGCCCGAGACACATTGCTAAATAGTGACCAAAACCCCCTGTTCAAGTCAATAGCCTGCCAATGACTAGATCCACGGGGCCGAGCCCCGATACATACATCCACGGCCCCCATAGCTTCTCAAATTTCTGGGCGCAGCCCCTATGTTTGTAAATTGTCTTTTCCTTCCGGAGCATATCTCCCATTATGTTGATCCATTCTTTAAGAGTCAGGGGATCCTCCGATAGCCAGTGGGACATTATTAGCCTACGTGCTAAAAATAGAGATCTGATAACAGCCACCCGTGAAGAAGGCAGTGTTTTGGGTCTGCGGGTAGCAAAACTTGAAATACTCTGTTTATTGGGTCCACCACCCCCGTCCAGTAGGGGTGGAGTTTCGGACACCTCCACAGAAGGTGGATCAAGTCTCTGTGATCCCTCTTGCACCTAGTACACAGTGGGGTAGGTCGCAGACCCATGGCGAACAATTTGTGGGACGTATAGTACACTCTCAGCAATAGATATAGTTGCGTCATTCTATGATATGTTTAGGGAGCATGTAGGTACCGCTCACAGGGCCTCTTCCCATTGATCCCCATCGAGCCCACCCACCTCCCCCTCCCACTTGGCCAGCATCCGAAGAGGGTTTTTATTCAAAAAATTCTGTAATAACATGTTTTAGCATGTAGATATAAATCCTTTATTGTTAGAAGCTCTTGCAATCAGGTTTAACACTGGAGTTGGGCAAGAAACCCACTCCTAGGACCTGCCTTGGGCCGTTATAGCATGCTTTAATTGTACATAGTAAAATCTCATGGATTGTGGTAAACCGAAAAGACCCTGCAGGGTTTCGAAGGCGTGTAGTTTCCCATTATGGAATATCTGGCTAAAGTAGACCACCCCAAATCTTTTCCATAGTGTACCGTGCTGCAGTTTGGCTAGTTCTGGGTATGAGTCATTATTCCAGAAAGAGCTATAGTCTGTGTAACCCGTCACACCTTGTAGATATCTAGTTTTGTTCCAAATTTTTTGGATGAGATTATAGGTCGGATAAAGTTTTTATTGGGTTTCCCGAATTCCAGTGACTCCAGGGCTGTCTGTACTGAGTCACTTTTTATCGTGTGTATCATCACTAATTCGAAGGAGTCCCTGGTCCCCCCCCCCCCCCCCTCTTTGTCTATACCCGTGCGAAATGTGCCTATCAGTTGCTGTAGCTGTGCGGCTATGTAATACAGCCAGGGCTTTGGGAGAGCGAGTCCTCCCTCATCTTTTGGACGCTGGAGGTGTTCAAGTTTGATTCTTGGCGTGCGATTTTTCCAGATAAGTGTACGGAACAGGGAGTTAACAATTCTGAACATCTAAAGAGTCACTACTGTCGGGGCGTTGTGAAGCACATAAAGCAGCCGGGGCATGAGAATCATTTTTATCACATTCACCCTGCCTGCTACCGAAAGGCAGATTGAGTTCTACGTTTTAATTCTGTCTCTAAACTAAAGTATATCCACATAATGCTTATACACCTCTATGGGTATCCCATCCGCTCCAGGTGCCTTGCAGTTGGGGAACTCTGCCAACGCTGACTGTAACTCCTCCAAAGTAAAGGGGGCATCCAGGTCCCTCTGATCTATCGAAAGTTGTGGAAAGTCAATGCCCCGTAAGTATTCCATAAGCTCTGGTCGTGTGTATTGTTCGGTCGGGAGATATAAGGTCTCATAAAATTTGGCCAGTTCTGCTAAATTTAAGTCAGGAGAGTTAACAATCTAATCTTGCCTTCTGTCGTTTTGATAGCTCCAATAGCAGGCGAACGTTGCTGGGAATTAGCTTTCCTGGCTAACATGCGCCCTGTGCTCTCTCCTTCCTCAAAAAAACGCCAGCTTGGAAAAGAAAAGTTTTTTTTTTTTTTTTTCTCAGCCTTGGAGGATAGCAGCCGCTCATAAGCTGATTGAGCCGACTGCCATGCCTCCCTAACCGAGTCTGTTGGGGTACTGACATATGTCTCCTCCAGAGCAGTTACCTGTTTTTCAAGGACCTCTCTGAGCCCTGAGGATTTCTTTCACTAATCTCAGAAATGAGCAGTCCCCTCAAATAGGCCTTGAAAGCATCCCACTGTGCAGCTGGGTCAACAAAATTCCGGCTCCCCAAGAAGTCCCCATGCTCTGCTCTCATCTCATCATAAGCTAAAAATAATTGCAGCCAAAAGGCATTACATCTCCAAGGGGGTCTAGGGAGTGTAGATGGAGGAGATGTAATCAAGTTGATCACTAAATGAGAGTGATCCGATACAGTGCGGGGCCTATATGTCACATCTTAGACGGATGGGAGCATGGCAGGGTTACCCACTGCAAGGTCAATTCTAGACAGTGTTAGATGAGTTTTGGAGAAACAAGAGAACTGTCTAACCGCCGGATATTTCAACCTCCAGATATCGCTCCAACCCACGTCGTTTAGTAGTCTCAGCAATGGTGACTCCCTCGATGTGGCTGAGACCCCTGAGTTCGGGTGTCTGTCCATGGAGGGGCTCAACCAGCAATTGAAGTCTCCCACTATCCGCAGCGGCAGATCCGGCCTACCTTCCAGATAGGCCAGCAAAAGCCGAAGTACTGCCACCGTAAACGGCGGGGGTATAGGCTAAAATACAGTGCAATGTTCCCACCCGGCAGTGTAAAAAGATAAACCTGCCCTCAGCATCAACACAGACATCAATTTCCTGGAAATCTATTGAGTTGTGAATCATTACACTCACACCCCGGGAGTATGAGGTATGAGTGGCGTGATGGGCACTGCCCACCCATGCGTATCTGAGGCAACATTGCGTATCTTTGGTTAAATGCGTTTCCTGCATGCATAGTATCATAGGGTGATATTTCTTCAGGCAGGAAGATATCATGCGCTTAATTGGGGAGCCTAGACCCCTCACATTACATGACACTACTGGAAATTAAGCCATAGGTTATAGGTAAGTGTACTCTCAGTATGGGGCTTATTAATAAGACAGTGTCTAAAGAAAAGCAGGATAAGTCAAGATCAAGGCAGACGGCAAACAAATCTGTGATGACAGAAGTTACCAGGTTGCAGATCAAGAATGTAGAATTGTGCAGGTGTAACTTTCGGTGCAAGCTAAGTAAATGTAGAAAAACGAGGACCCAGGCTGTCAACAGGACAAGTTCCTGAGTGTGAACTAAAAACAAAAAAAAAGGTGATCGTGGGTTACCCCTCACCCAGGGGGGAAAGCATTTCTTCTTCACAAGATAGCTTGTGGGTTGCAAAATAGTATAGTGTCTCCCAGCAGCATAATACAAGGGTGGTTCCCGTAAATATAGATCGTCAGCCCTATCAGTGAATTCCAGAGGAATTGGGCAGGGATAGAGAAAAACAAAAAGTAGCTAGAGGCCCATGCCACTGTTCCGCCGCTTGATCGTTCTTACGGGCGGCGGGAGGGGACGTCCCCCCCCCCTCCTGCCACCCTCCGGTGCTTCTACTGACTCACCGCTTCCATCGGTGAGTCGGACACAGGATCCGCCGGCCCCCAGGTGGTGATCATAGAGATTTCTGGCGGACCAGATGGTCGTCGGAGTCTCTATGATCGTTCGGAGGCTGGGCGTGATGTTATGACGTCACGCCCGGGCCTCTGCATTCAATTAACAGCGGCGCCTCGGCTGGGAAGCTGTGTTTTTTTTTTTTTTTTTTTAAGGCTTCCCAGCCTAGTGGGGAGATGTGGGGTCTTATTGACACCCTATCTCACTGTAAATAGGTCCGATCATGCCATATTCCTATAAACGGATGTTTACATTCCTTGTAATAGGAATAAAAGTAATAAAAATGTTTTTTTTAAAGTGTCAAACTAAAAAAAACTAAAAAAATAAAAGTAAAATTAAAAAAAAAAAAAAATTTAGAGCGTCCCTGTCCCCGTGAGCTCGTATGCAGAAGCGAACGCATACGTAAGTCCTGCCCACATATGAAAACGGTGTTCAAACCACACATGTGAGGTATCGCCGCGAACATTAGAGCGAGAGCAATAATTCAAGCCCTAGATCTCCTCTGTAACTCAAAACATGTAACCAGTAAAAAATGTTAAAGCGTCGCCTATGGGGATTTTTAAATACCAAAGTTTGGCGCCATTCCACGAGCGCGTGCAATTTTTAAGCGTGACATGTTGGGTATCTATTTACTCGGCGTATCTTCATCTTTCACATTATGCAAAAAAATTGGGCTAACTTTACTGTTTTTTTTTTTTTTTTTTTTTAAGCATGAAACATGAAAAATTGCTGCGCAAATACCGTGCAAGATAAAAAGTTGCAACGACCGCCATTGTATTCTCTAGGGCCTTTGCTAAAAAAAACATATATAATGTTTGGGGGTTCTATGTAATTTTCTAGCAAAAAAAATTATAAATTTTACATGTAGGAGAGAAATCTCATAATTGGCCTGGATCTCAGGTGGTTAACATCTCAGTCATCCCCCTGTTTGACACGTGTTACTCCATGTGTCAATACAGCTGCATACCTAAATAGGGATTTTGGCAATACTGGTTTTCAATCAGGTGACATAGATGTTATCTATTATTGTGCAACCTTTTGTTTTCCAATATTGTTTCTCCCCGGGGGTGCATTCTGCTGCATATCAGTAAGGACTGTATGATCTATCTCTATGGGTCTCTTGGTCTGTCAATATTTGTGTTTCTTGTGTCGCTATTTTGGCCGCTTCATCTGCCCTTTTATTTCCCTTTGAGATGGGGTCTGTATATTTTGTGTGTGCTTGACATTTGCAGATTGCAAGCTCTTTTGGTAACTGTATTGCATCTAGGAATTCTAGAATGAAGTCTGTGTGTGAAATTGGTTTACCACTGGAGGTGAACATCCCCCTGTTTTTCCTTTGTTGTGCAAAAACATGTACTGTTGAAAAGGCATATTGACTGTCAGTGTATATGGTTACGTATTTTTCTTTCTGATAGTATGCATGTGCTTGTCAGTGCTACAAGTTCTGCTACTTGTGCTGAATAATGTTTTGGTAATGGCCTAGCTTCCAAAATGTCATCCTTTGTCACTACTGTGTATGCATTTGCATGTGTGCCATCTGGATTTTTCTTACTGGAGCCATCAACAAAAGTTTAATGTCAGGGTTAGATAACGGTACATGTTTCAAATCATCATTTTGTGGCAGTATCTTTTCAGCGATGGCAGCAGTACAGTCATGTTTATGACCATTACAAGGAAGTGGTATTGGTGTGGATGGGTTTAATGTAGTATATCTCTGTATTGTTAAGTGAGGTGTCATGCTGGGCTCAAATGTGATATCTTTTGTTGTAAAAGGATAACAGATACTGCATGTGGTACTTTAAGTGTCAGCAGGTGATATAGCACTATAGATGCTGAGGCCTTAACTGCTTCAGCTGCAGCTACCACTGCCTATACACAGGGTGGAAGTGCTCTAGTTACACCGTCTAATTTTGTATAATAGTAAGCAATCGACCTCTGGTGCCCGCCATGTGACTGTGTAAGTACCGATGTCATGTGACCTTCCCTTGAGTCTACTGTTTCTTCTAAATGTTTGTCATAGTTTTGGTAAGGCTAGCACTGATGAACTAGAAAGGACTTGTTTTAGGTCAGTAAAGGCTGTCTGTTTTCTCTACATTTTATAGCATCCTGGGGGGCCATAGTGCTCCAATGTATTGCCTGAGCCAACGGGGCCATCAGCATTGAATACCCGGGAATACAAGCTCTACAAAAATTTGTCATACCCAGGAAGGACATCATTTTGTTTCTTTGTCTCTAAGGACTGTGTAGTCTACATTATTTCATACCTTAATTTAATGTTCTAAACTCTAAAATATCTCTCAAGGTTCAATTTTGTACTTATTCATGTAATCAGTAGACACCGAAAAGGGAGCTCTCCTCATTCTTCAGTTGTGTAGAAGGAGGGGGTTGGGGGGTGTAATGTCTGCACTTGTATTGGGGCTGGGGAAAATGGATACTCTTTATCTAACATGAATGAGCACAGGATCACCGATCCAAATACCAAATGCCTTCCTTACCTTGGAGTTAAAAGAAAAAAAAAAACTATTCTTTAATTTATTCAAATATAAGTCCATAAGTCCACCAAGTATGCAGACATAAAATGTTTCCTAGCATTTTCATTGATTGACATATAGATTCAATATATACATATACATACATGCATGCATACATACATGTATATACATATCTCTGAATAGTTTTCCTCAGACCCCAATATTTTAGCAGAATTTAAGAAAACTTAAACCCCCTTTTGTATTGTTCCCCTTATTCTCTGGTCTCAAGTGAAATCCACAGGGTCCCAAAACAGAACTTTTATTTTTTTTTTTTTTTATACCCAAACAAATATTCTGATTCAGAACTTAGCCTTTTAACTTTATAAATGTACCCAAATATAAACAGCATTGCATCATTAACACTTCACAGTTGAAAGTCTGTGAATTCTAAAAGTAACATATCAAAGAAATATTTACTTTAAGACTATTATTCAGACTTTCTTTCCCTCGAAAGTCCTAATATTTTCACAGATGCACAAATTAACCTCTGTGTGCTCAAAGGTTTAATGCAGCCCTACTAGGCATCCATCTCCCTCTCTTTTGCTACATCTCTCAGGCAATCAGCATTTTCTTGTTTCCGAGAAAAACGCCTTCTTGACCATCATTTTTGTGCTATTAAAGCATCAAGTCTGTTGTATTCCCTTCTCTCCTCTCTCCGGGCTTCAATACTACTACACACTTCTCTTAGCAAAGCCCATTCATCTTCGTTTACTTATGGCAATAAAATTAGCACTCACATACTGTCTCTGGACTGGACACATTTAAAGTAATCAAAATATCCTCAGCCTTTTCTTTTCTCACATTCATCAAGCCACTTGATTGATAATGCTACAACATTCTGTTCACTCCACAGTGCAATCCACCTTCATGTCTCCAATCTACCTCCTCAGAACCATCAACAATTTCTGCAACGTGCTTCCTTTAACACCATGGCATGCTAAAATAATAAAGCAACCTGGTGTTATCAGTGTACCTTTTTTATTTATTGTTTTATTTTTTTTATACTAAGTTTCAATATTTACAATATAACCCTTCTGTATTGTCATAGCTGGTCAAGAGTTAACTTTTTTTTTACAGACACAATCTTTCACACACGAATTTGAAACGGAGGAGCAATTCACTCCCTCACAGGAGAGAGGGGTGGGGGAAAACTGCAGGCTCCCTGTGATGATTCCTCACACTTATTTTTGTTTTTTTCTTCACTCGGCCATACTTGGCTATTTGTCTGCTTCTCAAATATTTGTTAAACATTTAGATAACACTTGCGTCTGGTCTAATTCTCTTTTGCTAGTCCCATCAGTGATATGACTATTATTGGATCACCTTTACCTGAAGTTGCAGCTCCAACTGTTTGGTTCCTATGAGTCCAGCTGAGGGTTGTCCCCGAGCAGGCAGCCCAGATGTAGCACGGTCTCCCAGACAAAGTTGTCCAGTGGTACCTGAGACGGTGCCGTAATCCAAGACGCAGGCCCGGTCCAATCCCTATAGGCCATATAGTGCAATGCCACCTGGTATTTTACATATTTACCTGCTTAATACATCGGCTAGCAAGGTGTTGGCTGCCTTAGGCTGGACTCACACCCTTGTGCCCACCGCATCCCTGCAGATCCGCACCACAGAACGTGTTCCATAGGAAACCATGTTAAACGGACCGTAGTGCAAATCCTCAAAACGCAAAAAGCACCAAAAATGCACAGGCGCGAATCCAGCCCTACAGAGTGAAGCCATAAGACAATTCAACCAAGTATCTCTTTAAGCTTTTGCAAAGTTTCCTGCTTCTCTGCCAGCTCCCAATCTCACTGATGGGCAAGCAGGCTACAACTCGGGAGGGGGTGGGGGGGGGGGGAGTGAGTCCAGTGTCTAACTTGCAAGTTTTACAGACACTCAGAACATGGGAACGTGAAGAATGATTTTTATTTTTTTGCAGATTTTTTATTTAAACTCCTATTATCAACCCATACCTTTTTTGATCTTTGGGTCCTAACAATTTAAGTTTATCCATCAAATCCTGACACTTTTTTTTTAGTTAGTTTACTATTGAATCCAAACTTCCCCTCCCATTTGGCACATTAGGAACGCATGAGCAAGCACAAGACATTACTTTACAGAGACTATTCCCCATTGTCAGCATTAGTCTGGTCTCTCATTAACCTATAAAACACTGGGATAGTGACCCTCAGCTCACGGTAACAAAAGGAATACAAGAAGAATATAAACATCAGCACTCCCCACACTATAGGGAGAATCAAAAAATAATTTAAAACGTTTCTCTGCAGTACTGTTGTTCAATAAGCTTTCAACATCAACAGAAAGGTTAAACATGAGAGAGAAGAAAATAAACACACAGAAAAAAATTAGCCTTGCTATCTTTCTAGATCACTTGACTAAATAGCGCTTAAATCGTTGGGCAATCAACCTCTGACGGTGTCAGGCTTTCAACCTCTGATGTTCGGTATACCTCAAACCTTTTTTTACGTCTGTCCTGGACAGCGGGTGACGTAATTTTTTACCTTAGACAACGTCCCCAAATGTCTGTCTACGAGCACTGGATCATCAAGATATTATACGATCAATACCAATGTCGGCAGTTATAACACATTAAACCAGAATCAAACAGAAAGAGAAGAAGAGACTCTTAAAAAGAATTAAGAATAATTTTAATTCTTACCTCTCAAACACCAGAGGATCACGCAAGTTCGTGAACAGACAGTGGATCCGGGTCTTAGGCCCCACCCCTATTTCACCACTAATGTTGTGTAGGGTGACAATTAATTCTCAGTGAGCTTCGAAGTCCAATACTCACCGAAGTCTTGTCGGGACCATCTGACCCGAAATGCACCAGTTTGCCGCATCGAAGGACCAAAAATGTTAGGATTATTCTTCTCTTGTGATCAGTCAAACTCCAGATGTATTGAGAAGCAGACAATTTATTTGAGATGTGTCACACAAAAGGATGATGCTTACAAGCCAAAAGATGCAGTGAGAATCACACAGATGTATATCCTCCCTTCTAATATCTACAATAATACAGCCTCAACGCTTCTATTGGCTGAGGAAACACTGATAGCGTGCCTGGTACAAAATGGTACTTTATTTGGCTAATTGGTGTTTCCTGTACAGTCTTGTGCTACCATATATGATTAAGCTTAATCATCCTACAACTTACTATGGAGTTAAAGCAAAACGATACAGCAAGTTAATACAACGTGCTCAGAAGTCAGTTTTAAAAATCAGTCTCAGGGTTATTGTTTTTCTAATAACTTTTCTGATAGCCACACAATAAACATTTAAAACTTTTCTAACACAGTGAAACCAAACCGTGAACCAACACACTAGTCATAAATTCAATGAACGAAAAAAAAAGACGAGGAAAGTAAATAAATTAAAGGAATGGGGAGGGGGGCAAAAAGTAGAGGGGAAAGGCTGAGGAGGTGCGCAGCTATCAATTTTCCTGGGCATTTATTGTCTCTTTAGGCTACCTCAACCTATGCGCAGGACACAAAGGAGTCAGTCAGATGGAAAAACGGAAGTGGGACCGTACCGTCACATGAGCTTATAACTTAAAATTATCCCTAGCAATCATGTTCCATGTCGTCAATTTTGTCCACTTCGCATGCCTATTTAGCCAGGGAAGGGGGTTCAGTTTTCTGCCATTGTCTGGCGATTACAGACCGTGCAGCTGTCCAATTTTGACATTAAGGCAAAAATTATATATAAAAAAAAACACAATAATGCAGTTTTACTTTTTATTAACTTGCAGAAAGATTTACTTGCAGAAAGGTGTACCTGAGTTTGGCTTGGCATCAGCATCTGGGCTCACAGATTAGAAAATTATAGCACAAGAGCCTAAACAGGTTTTGCTGTGTCCCAATGTACTGACATGGATCAGTCTGGTTTGGTGACTTTTTATTGTGCTGCTGCTCAATTGTCCAGTTATGGGCAGGGTGGTGACACCACTTTATTCCTTAAAGTGGTATTAAACCCAAAAGCAAACATGTATTATATTGCAACTTACCATTTCTTAGATGTGATGGCTGTTTTTTATTTTTTTAGGCTTCTATTTTCATCTGGTGATCCAGCCAGTAAGTCAGTTTTTCAAAAGAAGCAGCTCTTCAGCAGACGGTATCAGTTAAAGATATGAGACAAACCATTTAACTCTAGCAGTGGTACTTACAATGATCAGCATTTATTTTTGCAAAACCTTTATCCCAAAAGGAAAAAAAAAGTGTTTGCTGTAACAGCCTACAAAGGTTTAGCTGGAGTTGGGCTTTAATCTTTGTATTTACATCTGATAGTCCATCTAACACTCCCCTCCCCCCCCCCCCAGACTTACAATACTTCTGTACAAAGGTGCTCTGTGTGCTCATACGTCCAGAATGGGGGCACTCTAATACAGGAGGTGTGTTACTGGCCAGATCACCAGGTGAAAACCAGAGGGGAAAAAAAAGCCTAAAAAGAAAACGAATGCAGCCATCAGATCGAATGAATGGTAAGCTGCAATATTTTACATTTCTGAATTTAATGTCGCCTTATCTCCAGCTGAGAAGGCAGTAACCGTTTCCTCTATGTACTGTCTAGAAGATGTAAGAATTGCAAAAGTGGACAGAATTCCATTTATTTTTTTGGTCTGATATGGCAGTTCGTAGTTTCAAAAGTACTGTTATCTCCCCAACCCCCCCCCCCCCCCCCCCCTTATTATTTTTGCTAAATAGTTCCAATTTGCTATGTTACAGTGTTGAAACTTGCACAAGTAAATGGAATCCACAATTATTTATTCCTTAGTCCACAGAGAAGACAGTCTGGATTTGCTTTTATAACCTATTTTCAGTACCCCAACCTAATATTTTGTAGCATGCCTTGCAATTCTGTAGCTGCAATAGTGCTTTCTATAGCTCTGAATAAGACTTGTATGCTTTTAAAAGAGGTTGTCAACAAAAAAACAAAACAAACCCTTCAAGACAAAGGCATAATGATCTAGCTCATTATGAAATACTTGCCTCCGAATTATGCCCTGAATTTGCGTCGGCACTCTGAGTACATGGCTGACATCTTCCTCGAGTTTCTTCCGGGTTCGCGGCTACTGAATAAACGGCACCAGCGGCCTGTTTCTTCAGTGTGTGCATATACTGAATATCTCCTAAACTGTGCAGGTTTAGGAGATATTCACGGTCTCCTACAGGTAAACCTTGTTTATAGGCTTACTTGTAGCTAAAAGTGGTGCAACAGAGTTTACAACCACTTTAACTGGCAATTTGTTGCAGCCTTCTTGATAAAACTGCTTTAGTGGCTATAGATATGATGGGCTCCTGCTCCTGAACGTGAGTGTTAATGATCTGATTGATTCCGATGTGGGCTTAAAGCATGCCACTTCAGAACAGACCGGTAAATTTGAGACTGGCATTTATAATACCGAACATTATATTTTACTCCAGGACCACTTGATCATATTCTGATTCCATATTGCCTTTTAAAGAGTCCGAGTCAAAAA
The DNA here is from genome assembly GCA_028564925.1 of Lithobates sylvaticus. NCBI lineage: Eukaryota > Metazoa > Chordata > Amphibia > Anura > Ranidae > Lithobates > Lithobates sylvaticus. The sequence goes on along the minus strand of CM053037.1, from coordinate 99,506,207 downwards.
CAACCCCATGATGTTGTGAAGCCTTTTTTATGTTTCACAATAGATTTGGTGTGATTTTCTTTAAAGTCCTTTTATTTTTATTTTTTATTTTTTTTAACATACTGTACATCTAGAGAGGATTTCACTGGTCCCCCTGCCCTTAAACCTGATAATATAGGCATCCGTTTCTCTTTGGAGAAGGCTTTGTTTTTTGCTTTTACCATGCTTTTCTTTTTTTCTTGTCTGTGTTCACTGTGCTACACTCAGTGACGCAAAGTGAGCGCTTATCTCCATTCAAATAGTCTGGCTAGCATATTTACGAGATTGAAGACACACATAATGCTAATAAAAAAAAGACTAGTCTGCTTGGAGGTTTGCTAAAATTAAATATGTTTTGAGTTACATTAATCATGCCCATGTAATTATTATTATACAGGATTTATATAGTTTGCTTTACAACATTAGGGCAGACAGCACAATTACAATACAATTCAATACAGGAGGAATCGGAGGGCCCTGCTCGTTAAAGCTTACAGTCTAGAAGAGAGGGTCAAATGATATGAATAACTGGGGGGGGTGAGCTGATGAAGAAAATAAAAGTGCAGTTGTTAGGTGGAGGCAGGGTAGGCTTGTCCGAAGAGAAAAGTTTTCAGGAATCGCCTAAAAGTAGATTTGTAGATAGTCTGACAGATTGTGGCAGGGTATTTCAGACGATGGAAGGTCGGAATTAGTCCTTGAAGCAAATATTGGAGGAGGTAATGAGGGAGCTAGAGAGCAGGAGGTCTTGAGAGGACCGAAGTTAGCGATTTAGGTTGACTTCGTGTACATTAATATACATATTGAGGTTCAAAGGTTATGCATACAATCCCAATTGGAACACAAAATATTAATACACTATAAGAACACAAGTCAATATACTTGTCCATTTATTCTCGACATGTTTCGCCAGATAAGGCTTCTTCAGAAGAAAAACTTAGGGTACAAGTGATTGGAAATGTTGGTGATATCTTCTTATTCTAAAGTATGCATATGGAAATAATGTGAGATTTAATACATGCAAAATAGACAATATTGTCAAGTATAATTGTGCTGTATGAGACTGCAGTGGTGATTATGCCAAATAGGTCCCAGGTATGTATACGACCTCTTACCTCCAATGATAGTCTGCACTTCCCCAGATTACCAATAAAGAAGGAAAAACAAATTCACAGTAGAATATCGTCCAAAAGAATCCACACAAGGCTGCACCACAAAGCCAAGACCAAGATAGGTGGCTAGAGACCCATAGGGGGAGATAAAGAATCCTATTGTTCTAATATTGTATCAAAGGGGACCTGTAAGGTACAAAAGGTACTTCTTAAGTGATCATATATAATGTTATATCATATTAACCGATAAGGAAGGCGATACAGTTCAGCCAGGCCCCATATTTTGTCAAACTGTACCTACCTCTCCATCGATTCATTAAGAGAATAAGACTATGCAGGAGGCTCGGGTCTGTCTTCGAGACAGGGGTAGGGAAAGCTGTCCCTGGTATGGACAGTGTCTATTTTAATGCTCTGAAAGTATAAAAAGCAAGAAAGGGAAAGAGCCCCAATTAGAATACAAAATTCTATACTGTTTGCACTGGGCTTTCCAGTGTATATGTACACTGTATAATGACTGATTACATTTACCTTTAGTGTTTTTTTGCTTTGACTAATCTTATTGATTTACAGTACTGTATGTTATTGTCATGATTAAATATATTTGCTGTATTGAGTACGTGGTTGTGTGGTTTTCTGCCGATAAAAAATCCCCCCTTTCTTTATTATATTTCAGTCCTTATGCTACTTTCTTTTTTCTTCTCTTTCTGTTCACCCCTTTCAAACACATTTGCAGTGGAATTGATCTCCAAAGCTCTCCCTCACTTAGGAGAGCATTACATCCACATGTAGGGTGCATGCGCAACTGCTGCAGCCTTGGGCTTAGGAGACTCGTATGGACGCATCTGGACGAATGGCGGGGCTCTGCCCACCCCCAATATTTGGGGTGGATCATTCCCTTCCATTCGCCCAGACTGGGGGCCGATCTGCAGTACCAGCTCTGCCAACGCTGCAGCGATACACTCTTGGCTCCGTCCAGTCCACACTCTGACATAGGCTTATTGCCACTGTCAGCAGGGGATGCATTGAGGAGCTCTGCAGCGCTGTGAACCGGAAGTAAGCCCGTTGTGGAAACTTCCGGTTCCGGTGTATGAGCCTGGCGCTCATTGACCCCCGGCCCACGTCCGCGTGACGTCAGCACGGCGTGATGTCACACGCCGCGCTTTTGGCGCCACGGGGGAGACTATTTAAACCCAGTCTGACAGGATGTCAGACTGTGGTGAAGCTGTGAGGCTCGGGAAACGTTGGAAATTGAGACCCAGGTAAATGCATAACTATTATCTTTTAAACATGGACGGACTTCTCCTTAAACGCTTCCTAAAGACACATTATCTTTTATCATTATTTATTTCTCTATATTTAACCCATAGGACTTGGACTTTATCTCTTTGTCCCCTATATGGGGCTCCCTGCATAGCAGAGGAAAAAACTTGTTCATAATACACCTTGATGGTCCGTACAGTCCTTTATAAGGTAGGAAATCCAAATGTATTTGGAAAGCCCAGTGCAAACAGTATAGAATTTTGTATTCTTATTGGGGCTCTTTCCCTTTCTTGCTTTTTATATTTTCAGAGCATTAAAATAGACACTGTCCATACCAGGGACAGCTTTCCCTACCCCTGTCTCGAAGACAGACCCGAGCCTCCTGCATAGTCTTATTCTCTTAATGAATCGATGGAGAGGTAGGTACAGCTTGACAAAATATGGGGCCTGGCTGAACTGTACCGCCTTCCTTATCGGTTAATATGATATAACATTATATATGATCACTTAAGTACCTTTTGTACCTTACAGGTCCCCTTTGATACAATATTAGAACAATAGGATTCTTTATCTCCCCCTACGGGTCTCTAGCCACCTATCTTGGTCTTGGCTTTGTGGTGCAGCCTTGTGTGGATTCTTTTGGACGATATTCTACTGTGAATTTGTTTTTCCTTCTTTATTGGTAATCTGGGGAAGTGCAGACTCTCTATCATTGGAGGTAAGAGGTCGTATACATACCTGGGACCTATTTGGCATAATCACCCCTGCAGTCTCATACAGCACAATTATACTTGACAATATTGTCTTTTTTGCATGTATTAAATCTCACATTATTTCCATATGCATACTTTAGATATCACCAACATTTCCAATCACTTGTACCCTACGTTTTTCTCCTGAAGAAGCCTTATCTGGCGAAACATGTCGAGAATAAATGGACAAGTATATTGACTTGTGTGCTTATAGTGTATTAATATTTTGTGTTCCAATTGGGATTGTATGCATAACCTTTGAACCTCAATATGTATATTAATGTACACAAAGTCAAAATATCTTTTTTAGATTTTGTGTTAATAAAATAACCTTTTTTACTATATTCAAATTTGTTCTGTAATTGTGTACCGTAGACAGTCCCGTATCTCCAACACTCTTATCTTTTATACTAATCTGGGATGATGGTACAATATATATGAATATTATTCGGAAAACATTCTAGTCTAACGAGCTTTAAAAATTGACGATTTAGGTTGGTAATTTGAGACTAGGCTAGTGATGTAGCTGGGGATGGCCTTTTAACTTATTGTTAGTATTTTGAATTTAATTTGTTGGGCGAATGGCAGCCAATGGTGGGGTTGGCATAGAGAGGGGTAGCAGCCACCTAGTGGTTTGTAAGATGGATGAGTCTGGCAGCAGCATTTATGATGGACTGAAGGGGGGCTTGTCTATTTAAAGGTAAGCCAATGAGGAGAGAGTTGCCGTAGTCAAGGCGAGAGATAACCAGGGTGTGAATCAGCTTTGTGGTTTCATTGGTTAGGAAGGGACGTTGTTTGGAGATGTTGAGGCCACAAGCTTTGGAAAGGGATTGGATGTGGGGCCAAAAGGAGAGTTCAGAGTCCAGGGTAACACCTAGCACCCTGGCATGTGGGGATGGGTGGATGGTTGTGCCATTGCTCTTGACAGAGGAGTCAGGGGAAAAGGCACGTGGGGGAGGAAATATTGAGTTTGGTTTTGGACAAGTTGCGTTTGAGGAAGTGGTGTGACATCCAGAAAGAGATGGCTGTTAGTAAGTTAGTGATGCGTGAGGAGACAGAGTGAGTTGAGGGGTGGAGAGAGATTTGTGTGTCATCAGCGTAGCAATGATATTGAAAGCCATGTGAGGCTGTCGGCTGACCCAGGGAAGAGGTGTAGGTGGAATATAGGAGAGGTCCAAGAACAGAACCTTGGGGGGGACTCCGGAGAAGGGAAGAAGAGTCAGAGACCGAGGGAGTAAAGTCTTTTTGAGGAGGAGGGGATGGTCAACCGTATCAAAGGCAGCCGAAAGGTCCAGGAGTATACAATGGTGTCCGTTGGTTTTCGGGGTTAGTAAGTCATTTGTGAGTTTTAGACGAGTAGTTTCTGTTTGATTGTTGGGGGGTGAAATCCAGACAGAAGGATCAAGAAGGATATTCTTTGATGTGGTCACTCAGTTCTAGACCAGACGTTCAAGGAGTTTAGAAGAAAGGGGGAGCTAGGAGATAGGATGTAGATTAAGATTGGTGGGGTCCAAGGATGGCTTTTTAACCACTTCAATACAGGGCTTTTATACACCCTTCCTTACCAGACCAATTTTTAGCTTTCAGCGCTCACACTTTGAATGAAAATTACTCAGTCATGCTACACTCTACCCAAACCAAGTATTTATCATTTTTTTTATCAAACAGAGCTTTCTTTTGGTGGTATTTAATTACTGCTGGGTTTTTTATTTTTTGCAACATAATCGAAAAAAGAGAATTTTTTTTTCAGTTTCTATTGAAAAATTTTGCCAATAAAACATTTTTCTTCATAAATTTGGGCCAAAATGTATACTGCTACATATCTGTAGTAAAAATAATCCAAATAAGTGTATATTATTTGGTCGCAGTGAAAGTTATAGCGTCTAAAAGCTATGGTGCAAATCATTGAAAAATTATCACATCTGATCACACCTGATGCACTGAAGGCCTATCTCATTTCTTGAGACCCTAACAAGCCAGGAAAGTACAAATACCCCCCAAATTACCAATTTTTGGAAAGCAGACATTCCAAGGTATTTAGTAAGAGGCATGGTGATTTTTTTTTTTTTTTTTTTTTTTTTTTTTTAAGTTGTCATTTTTTCCCACAATTCTTGGAAAAATTATAATTCTTTTATTTTTTTTGCACAAAATTGTCATAAGTTATTTCTCTCACACAGCACATGCATACTTGCAACGACACCCCAAAATACATTCTGCTACTTCTCCTGAGTATAGTGATACCACATGTGAGACTTTTACATAGCCTGGCCACATACAGAGGTCTAACATCCAAGTAGCACCGTCAGGCGTTCTACGAGCATAAATTGCACATCTCATTTGATGACAACCTATCACAATTTTATAGGCCCTGGAGCACCAGGTCAATGGAAACGCCCACAAAAATTACCCCATTTTGGAAAGATAACACCCCAACGTATAATCTATGAGGCATAATGAGTCTTTTGAACGGTTCATTTTTTTCCAGAAGTTTTTGGAATATGTGGGGAAAAAAGGAAAACTTATTTTTTTTTTTTTTTATACAAAGTTGTCAATTTATAAGATATTTCCAACACATAGCATGTACATAGCAAAACTGACACCCCAAAATACATTCTGCTACATCTCCCGAGTATGGCGATACCAAATGTGTGAGACTTTTACACAGCCTGGCCACATACAAAGGCCCAACATTGCAATAGCACTGTCGGGCATTCTACATGCATAAATTACACCTCCATTTCTCAACCACTTATTACAGTTTTGAAGACCCTGGAGCACCAGGACAATGGAAACGCCCACAAAATGACCCCATTTTGGAAAGCTAACACCCCAAGGTATAATCTGAGGCATAATGATTTTTTTTTTTTTGGATGGTTCATTTTTTCCCCAAAGTTTTTGGAATATGTGGGAAAAAATGAAAACTTATTTTTTTTTTTTTTTTTTTATACAAAGTTGTCCATTTATAAGATATTTCCAACACATAGCATGTACATAGCAAAACTGACACCCCAAAATACATTCTGCTACTCCTCCTGAGTATTGTGATACCACATGTTTGAGACTTTTTACACAGCCTGGCCACATAGAGGCCCAACAGCCAAGTAGCACTGTCAGGTGTTCTAGGAGGATAAATTACACACATAAATTCCTGCCAACCTATCACATTGTTGAAGGCCCTTCATATTTCTAACACAGCATGTATGCTACATACCAATTACAAACCAAAATACATTCTGCTGAGCAAAGGGTAAAGAAAAGATTACCTGCGGTTTGAGTAGTGGTCCACAGAGGAGAGCATCGGTCCAGGCAGCAGGCAGGAACGTGGACAGCGACAGCAAAACAGGCAGCAGGCAGGATTAGTCAGTACAGGTAGAGATGTTGTCAACACAGCCAATGCATTAGTACAGATAGCAGGCAGGGATGTGGTCAGCAGCAGCAAAAGGATCGTCCATGCAGCAGGCAGGAATACTGTCCATAGTTAGTACATGCAGCAGGCAGAGGTATGGTCTGCACAGCCAGAGTATTTTTTCCAGGAAGCAGACAGGACCATCAAGCTTAGGGCATCGGTCAGGGAAGAATGGGGACAGGGGTAGAGGCTTCTCCCACCCAAATCGCTTTGAAGCCTCCGGACAACCAGACCCTGTTCTGGGAACACAGAAAACCAAAAACTGATTTTCTGAACTCCGAACTCTATTCTGGAGCCCCTCGCATATGTGAGACCCCTGTGTAGCAGGGTAAAAGATCAGTCCAAGGGGCAGGCAAAAACATGGTCAAAAGGCCAAGGTCAGTGCAGGTAAAAGGCAGAAATAGACAGTAGGCAGAGGCATAGTCGATACAGTCCAGGGTCAGTTCACGTGAAAGGCAGAAACCTGGCAGATAAACAATGCAGGTAGGCAGAGGCATAGTTGAGAAACAGGCCAGAGTCAGTTCACATGGAAGACAATGATATGGTTGGTTGAGGCAGGGAAATGATCATGACAGAAATTGAAAACGGGGAAATTGCAGTATTAGAAATATGGGCTAATAGTTTTCCTGATATAGCCTGAAGCATTCATCGATGCAAAGGCCAGGTTGGGAGGGACAATCCTAATTCCTCTCTTCGTGCACACCCGACATTTTTTTTTTGGCGTCGTCTTCCGGATCCTGATGTTGGAATATGTTCCGGAAAATGACGCTCATGTAGCCTGCTGCCAGAATCAGAGCGAATGCTTTCTGGGGGGGGGGGGGGGGGGGGGGGGGGGGGAATTCTTCTTGGTAGATAAGGAAAGTGACAATGTCTTCAATATACTTTATGAAGGTGGTGGGTGTTTCTGATGATTTTTGGTAGATGATAAAAGAATTTAAAAGGGCCAAATGAAAAAAGTCAATTGCAACGTTTTTGTACCAAAAAAGGGATTTTCTTGTTGAAAGATAGGGCTGCAACATTTGGTCATTTAAATCCACCCCCCCATAAATTAATTATACACGTTGATAAAGGAAGACTTGCGAACAGCACCGCGTTTTCTGTGAAGTTCCACCGAGGTGTCATTGTGGATGGTGGACATCATGTACACGTCTTTACTATGCCTCCACTTCACAGCCAACACTTCCTCATTCCTCAAGCTTGCAGATTCCCCCCTTTGAATGGTTGTGGTGACAAGACGCTGTGGGAAGCCCTTTCGGTTTTTCCTTGTTGTACCGTTTTTTTTTTTTTTTTTTTTTTAGGTACAGTTGGTGGAGAAGGGGCAAACTGGTGTAAAAGTTGTCCATATAAATATGATACCCCTTTTGGAGGATTGGGAATGCCAACTCCCAAACAATTTTTCCACTAATTCCCATGTACGATGGACACTCAGGGGGCTGGAGCTGGGAATCTTTGGCTTCGTACACGCGGAATGAGTGCACATAACCAGTGGCGCTTTCACAGAGCTTGTTGAGCTTCAAGCCGTACCTCACTCTTACTGGGGATATATTGCTTGATTCCCAGCCGGCCTGTGAAATGCACCAGGGATTCGTCCACACACATATTTTTGTCAGGGACATGAAGTTCGGCAAACCTCTTAGAAAAAAAATTAATTAGGGGGTGAATTTTATATAGTTTATCAAAGTTTGGGTGATTCCGGGGGGGGGGGGGGGGGGGGGCATTGTGAGTTGTCACTAAAATGCAGGAAGCGCATTTATAAGTTAGTATTGGGACATGGCTGATGAAAAAACTGGCATATGATGGATGGGTTTGGTCGACCAATACTTATGTATTTATTTTTTTTTTTTGTTAGGCCTAAAAACAATTTAAGCTCCACCATTGTTGGGGGTCGCCATTCAAAAGGGCAGGCATAGCTGGTGTTGGTTGCAATAAATTGTTGGGCAAAAAAGTTGGTTTGGTCCATGATGCCTTGAAGCAATTCCTCTGGGAAAAATGTGTTTAAAAAATCCATTTGGGAAAAACCTGCAGTGTTGACCTGCACACCTGGCTGTGCTGTAAAAGGGGGGATCGTGGCTGACCCTGTGGTAGAAGGCAGCCACAATGGGTTTGCCAAGCCTTCCGGCAGCTTGGTTTAATCCCTAATTCTTTGGCGTGCACTGGGCCTTTCATCCTGGGGTCTAGCAGCGCTTGTACTGGGCCTCTCCTCCTGGGGTCTACCGCCGTTGGCACGGCTGGTAGATGCCTGGGGTTCAGACCGTCGTCTTGTAGGACCGACTGCTTCCTCATCAAATTTGGATTCTGATGTGCTGCCTTCAGGGGGCTCATATTCCGAAACAGAACTGATCGGTGAGAGCTCCCCGTTGCTCTTTGGTATGCCTCTTCTGGGGTGTACACCTTTCTGGACATAGTGGCTGTAGGTACTCTGGTGGCAGGTGGTGAGGTGGCGTGTATTCTGGTGAGGTGACGGGTACTCGGGTGGCCGGTTCTCTGGTTGTGAGGTGGCGGGTACTCTGGTAGCTGGTGAGGTGGCAGGTACTCTGGTGGTGGGTGCTCTGGTGGCAGGTGGTGAGGTGACAGGTACTCCTGGTGACAGGTACACCTGATGACAGGTTCTCTTTATTTAGGGGGGTGATCTGGGCACAGTAATGTATATACTAGGGGTACAGTATAGTAACTCACTGTTAGCTGATCTCCTCACACTGGATCGGTGTGTGAAGAGGAGAACCCTGCAACAGGAGTTACCACACTTTTTTGTTTACATTTAGTGACTGGCTGTCATTGGACACAGCCAGTCACTAAATAGCCAATTTCATTGGCTTTTTACACTGATCGGGGCTGAGCTGTATCCAAGGCAAAATCCTCAGCCAGCCTCAGTCCCGATCACGGCACGGCTCGTCCCCAGGAGCGCCGCTCGTGAGCATTGCATGCCGCTTCCCGTCCATAGACGAGTTCCGCCGAACACTGCTGCCACTTCAATACCCCCATCGGGGAACGGCTGTGTCCCGAGGGACACACCGGATCCCTGATCGCCCCTCTGCGTGCCCCCTGGGGCCCGCAGTAGTGGCGGAAAGCCGAGGACGTCATATGACGCCCACCCTGGATGGGAGATCCACCTTGTGGGCGTCATTTGACTATGCCTGGGTATTGAAGTGGTTAAGTATGGGGTGACCAGTGCATGTTTTGGAGCATTGGGGAAGATGCCGGAAGAGAGGGAGAGATTGAAGATATGGGTTAGAGAGTGTAGGATAGAGTGAGAGAGTGACTTTAGTTTTTGAAAAGGCAATAGGATCCAGGGGACAGGTGGTTGGTTAGTTGGGCGTTAGAAAGGAGTTTAGCAACTTCTTCTATAGTAGCAGGTTTGAACAAGGGGAGTGTCAATTCTACCTGGTGACATGGGGAGATGCCTGTAGGGTGGAGATTTCATCACGCATTGTCTCAATCTTATTTTTGAAGTGATAAGCCATCTCTTGCGCAGTGAGTGAGTTGGTGGAGGAGGATAGAGTTGAAGGTAGAGAAGAGTTGGCGGGGACTGGATGAGAAGGTGTTATTGAGAGTGGTAAAATAGGTCTGCTTGGCAGTGTGGAGGCAAGAAGTGTATTTGTGGAGAGCAGATTTGTATTGGTTGAAGTCTGAGAGACTTAGTCTTATGCCACAGACGCTCGAGCACGGCTATGTTTTTTGAGATTTCTGGTGTCATCTGTTTTCCAGGGTTGTAGGGGTCGGGCCTGATTCTGTGTTTAGTGAATGGAGCGAACTTGTCCAGGGTGGAGGACAGGGATTTATTGTAGACAGAAGTGGCTAGGTTGGGGCAGGACAGGGGTGAGACTTTGTCAGAGGTGATCAGTAGCAGAATAGGGGGGAGGGAAGGGTTGAAGTGGCAAAGGTTTTTACGGGTGATGGTTAGGCGATTGGAGGGAAAGGTGGTGGAAGACAGTGAGAGAGAGAGAAACTAATAAGGTGGTGATCAGAGTGGAAAAGGATTGTTGGAGAGGTTGTGTGGAGCGCATAGGTAGGAGAATACAAGGTCAAGGGTGTTGCCATCAGATTGAGTAGAAGCCTTCAGGTCAAATGAGAAGGTTAGACTAAGAAGTTTAGAAGTAGGAGGAGTGTTTGTATTTTCAGAAGAGAGAAAGTAGGGTAGCCAGGCCGAAAACTAAAGGAAAGTTGGTACTGGTCCAGGGTGGGCGGTAGATCACAGCAATTTTTAGGGAAGTTGGAGAGAATAGACGTATACATATAGTTTTATTATTCTTAATATGTTAAGCCTTAAAATAAAAAATGGTCCTAAGGACTATGAAAGAGAGAATTGTGTATGCTGTTTATTGTGTCAACTTTTTTAGTACAAATTGTGGTTCTTTAGGAAAATGTTCTGGGGTACTAATACTATTTAATGAAGCCGTGCAGCGCTGTTAGAAGAATTTGGCAAAAGCAATAGCTGATTTGAAGTACTTCATAATGGATTTATTACAATTTGCTACCACTCATAATATTAAATTTTTTTTTTTTTTTTGGCCAATACTATCTATAGAACAGGAGTGTAGCAATGGGGGCCAAGTTTGCCCCCAGCTTGGCCAATTTATTTATGGACAACTAGGAGGAGGATTTCCTGTATGTCTCTCCCAGACCCCCCCCCCCCCCCCCTCCAACACTACTGGCCTTCCAGTCAGACCCACCTCTTTTCGGGGGCACAAAATGTTTCTGTCCCTGTAAAACAAAAAAAAAAAAAGTATAATTTGCCAAACAAATCAGCTTCTCTTGGCAAGATTACCTCATTTTAATCTGACATGATTAGGTCTTTTATTACTTATGGTATTCCACACAGAATGTTTTTTATTGCAGTTCCCCTGTGTCCTGCAAGATGTGGGCCAAACAGTGAGAGCCTTACATGTCCTTCTCAAAGAACATAGAGGGGTTTCCGAAGCTATAGTGTGTCAAAGAATTACGCACGGGTCCATAAAAAGGACCCATCTGGAAGTCTCTTTATGACAATCAATGAATACATTCCATATTAAAGGGGGAGCTTTGTCAGGAGAGAAATATCCAAATTGGAGACAAGGTGAAGGCGTTCACCCCACATGGGTTCAATATAGAGTGGGATGTTAATGGAGTCATTAACAATAGTTTGATTTTGTTCCTCCTTCAGTTGGTAGTTTGTGTTCTTTTTTCATAGTTTTTTATCAGTTGTATTGTGTTGATAATTTTATGTAGTGTAGGGATGACCACAGGAACTTGAGTTTGTATTAGAGTTATATAAATAACACAGTGTTTTACTTTATTCTAATTATCATAATTTTTACGTATCTATAATGCGGCACTTTTGGAGTCCTTTGGTGTGACTGGTCTGTTTGAATCCTGTCATGGCACTTTTTTTATTTTCATTTTTTTTACTAGTAAATCTACGATTTTTAGCGGCATTGCAACGGACAGATTTGACACCTTTTTGGGACCATTGGCATTTATACAGCGATCAGTGCAATAAAAATGCACGGATTACTGTGTAAATGAAACTAATAGGGAAGGTTAACAATAGGGGTTAATTGTGTGTTCTAACTGTATGGGGATTGGACTGAGTAGGTGAGGAGACATATCGCTGTTCCTACTTACTAGGAACAAACAACATGTCTTCTCTCCTCTGACAGCACAGGGATTTGTGCGATTACACGGACAAATACCTGTTCCGGACGCCCGTGCATGCTATCGCGCGTGGCCGGCGGCGATTGCTGGCCACACGCATCAAGTCCCCGCTGCGTGGCGGGCGCGCTCCCTCTGGCGGCTCTTAAAGGAACCCCGTACCTACATGGGGTTTCGCGCAGGGGAGCCACTCTACCCCCGTAAATAGATGTGAGGCGGTCGGGAACCAGTTAAAAGTACCAGAAGATTGCAGTATGTGTAATAATTCATATTGATTGGCTGGGTTTGCTTCCTGTTTTCCCTGTTTTTAATGGACTAGAAGCATATATGAATGTGGTGACTCATGGGCCTGCCGTGCCCCTGATGACGTCATATTTGACAAAGCGTGTAGGGCAGAGCCAGAAGCTGTGACGTCACCACACATGTGTGGCTGCCATTGGAGTTCTGTGAATCTTTCAGTATATGCTAATCTGTTTTTTTTTATTTTTTTTTTGTTTTTTTAAAACCATTTTAGTAAACTTTTTTAAGAGGAGTTTACACTATGCGAGCCTGGTGCTCTTTCTTTCTTCCTTGTGTATCAGTTCAGGGTTGTGCTTAGTTTTGAGGAGTAGTGGCTATTCATTCCCACATATTGACTGCTAACCAGCATTTTTATTCAGCGCTTTTTGATTTCTCATATACTAAGAGTCACATTATTTCTGGTTATCTCATGTGTGGCCAGGTGGCTTGAGCACTGGGTGACCTATAAAGAATCCTGAACACGTTGTGTCTAATATTGGATGATTAACTTTCACTGGTGTAAGGACTTGGCAAAGTTGAGGATTGATTTTCATTAGTGTATGGACTATTTATGTGTTATATTATACACAGTGGTGCATATGTGATAATATGCGCTGAACAATTTAATTTGTTTATATTTGTTTTTAATGATTTTGACACATTCATATATAAGCATGGCACGGTTTCAATAAATCCTATACATACAGGTGCATCTTATAAATTAGGATATTAAAAAGTTAATTTATTTCCGTAATGTAAATGAAACTCATATATTTCACATAGATGCGTTACACACAGTGATATATTTCAAGCATTTATTTATTTTTAATTTTGATGATTATGGCTTTTAGCTAATGAAAACCCAAAATTCAGTATCTCAGAAAATTAGAATATTGCATAAGACCAATTAAAAAAAAAAAGGATTTTTAATTCAGAAATGTTGACTTACTGAAAAGTATGTCCATGTACAGTATGATGCCTATTTAGGCGAAACACGTCGGGTTGTTACGCTGATCCCCTGGTTACTGTCTAATTTGAAGGGCTTGTTTTTACTCTGGAAAATGTAAGTGCAATTCTTATGTTTACAACCATAAATATTCCTTACAGCATTGCGCTATGTGCCATGTTCTTCCTCTCTTTTCCCTTTTTATGGTTGGGCTTATTTGCCCATTTATTTTACCTGCCTTATCCATCATTTTGGAGTGTTTGCCTGAAGACCGTTCCCACATAGTGAGCCTAAATTGCCTGGTCATCCTGTAAAGCCTGTTTGACCCATCAGGTGTACACCTGTATGAGTGTATCTTTTCTGGTAAGCGACTGGTGCTTTTGGTGGCAGATCTTCTGTTACCTCTGTCACATTTTGGATGTTCACTCAGGATTTTTGTGACTGTTAGCCATTTATGTTTTGAACTTCACTCCTTTGGAATACATTTGGGACTTGTCTGCGTCCCTTTTTTTTTTTGTTTACACCTTGGACATTAATTTCTCATGGAACACATGTCACTATTTATATTGCATTTTTTCATATGTCAATTTTATTTTTGATATTGATCATTATTTGCTTAGCGCTGCACATTTTCCATATATATCTTAGTAGGCACTCAATACTTGATAAGACATGATAAAACACAGTGGACCAACACCAGCAGATGACATGGCTCCCCAAATCATCAAACTTTGCATTTAATTTGGAAATCAAGGTCCCAGAGTCTGGAGGAAGAGTGGAGAGGCACAGAATTCAAGTTGCGTGAGGTTCAGTGTGAAGTTTCCACTGTTGATGATGATTTGGGGAGCCATGTCATCTGCTGGTGTTGGTCCACTGTGTTTTTTATCATGTCCAAAGTCAGCACAGCCCTCTACCAGGAAATTCTAGAGCACTTCATGCTTCCCTCTGCTTACCAGCATTACAGAGATGCTGATTTAATTTTCCAGAAGGACTTGGCACCTGCCCACACTGCCAAATATACCAATACCTGGTTTAATGATCATGGTATTACTGTGCTTGATTGGCCTGCAAGCTCAGCTGACCTAAACCTCATAGAGATTATGTGGGGTATTGTGAAGAGGAAGATGATATAGCAGACCCAACAATGCAGATGAGCTAAAGGCCACTATCAAAGAAACCTGGGCCTCTATAACACCTCAACAGTGCCACAGGCTGATCGCCTCCATGCCACTCAAATTAAAAGAACGGAATGCTTGTAATATATCACTGTGTGTAACGCAACTTTATAAAACATGAGTTTCACTTTAATTGAATTACCGAAATAACATTTTTGATATTTTAATTTTATGAGATGCACCTGTAAATAAATGCTGCTGCCTAATCTTAGGGCAATGTGGCAATTTGCACAGTGATAATTTTGTAAGGCCTTTTGCACGCTGCAGCTTGAAAAGCTCAATACACCTTATTTTTTTACTGGGCTAAAATACAGCCCATTAATTGCAATGTGCATATTTACACAGGTGCGCAAACAAGCGCTGCGTATTCTGTAAAAAAAAAAAAAAAAAATAGAAAAATCTGCTAAAGTAATTTACACCTCATGCGCGCAAATGCGTACATTTATGCGCAAATGTCCATTGACATACTGTGAACGTGAGAATAAGTTAATAAGTAAATGTGTGAAAATACATACAAAAAAGGCTGAAAAAAACAGATGCTCCCAGGCGTATCGTGTGCAAGAGGCCTTATGCTAATACTATTGGCTACAACTGTATTTCTTTAAACTGCATATTTTGCTATTTTGTTTGAACTACAGCGTTAACATTTTTAGTAAAGTATTTAAGGACAGAGTTTCTTCAAAAGCAAATAATGGTAATTTTATTTCTTGCCTTACAGATGTATTCTTGGTGAACTCTTTACAAAGAAACCAATATTCCAGGCTAATCAGGAGCTGGCTCAACTAGAATTGATTAGGTATTTTCTTAAATTGTTTTACATTTATGCAGCTTTATTAAGTGGCGCAAAGTCCAAATTAAGTTCATTGCTAAGATAACCCAAGAATATGTTATTTTGCTCAAGGACGAACAAAAATGTGTGTATAAGGTAAATAAATGTATTCCAGGACTGTTCTTTGACTGTGCAATTACTTCTGGTTTGCTGTTTTGTGTGAAAGCCCCATAACAAGTTGTGACACAAATCTCCAGAATGGCTGTGATTTCTGTTCAAAATCTTGTGGCTCAAAGCCTGGTCAGCTGAAGTTGTCTGTAAAAGACACGTCACACACATGCCATTTGAAGGAGGAGGTCTCTTTGGTCTAGTACTTTGACAAATTCATCAAATTGGTAACAGGAGGAAAGGTCCTTACTCCACAGTGTAAAGCTGCAAAATTCTTTCCTCAGAGTGCTTCCGCCTCCTGAAAACGCAAAGCACCTTAGCGCTCTCCCCAAGCTTCAATTGCAAAGTCAAAATTCAGCCCTTCCTTTCAGCAAGACTTGGGTCTCAATGCCCGCTAAGTCTTCATCAAAGCCTTCTTCCTAATGAATGGGTGCCTTCACTCCTAAGAGTGACAAGACGTTTGCCTCTCTCTGACTCTACAGGCCTGGAACGTCTGTGACACAATCAATAAACGCTCACCCCTTCACAGACCTCCACACTATAGGAGGTCTAAAAAGGTCAGGTGTATGCCATTTTATTTTTAACCTATCCAGGGACTCCCCACCAAGGTCACCAGACCTCTCCCTTGGCTTTGAGAACCACTTTCTTCCTCCTCTCATGTGGAGGTGGAGTGCGTGACGTCACCACATTGCCTGGTAACCACTGCCTGTGTGAGAGCTAGTGGCAAGGATTGTACCAATATTTTCTCTAGCCATGTTGAGATTGTTCTTAAAGCTATATGTCCTCTTTTTATGTGAGTACATTATGGTTTCAGGTTTGATAACATTTTAAAACTGAGAGCGCTAGAAGTGTTTCTATTTTGCCTCTGCTGAGGAGAGGGGGAAGAAAGTGGTTCTCAAAGCCAAGAAGA
The DNA here is from genome assembly GCA_028564925.1 of Lithobates sylvaticus. Taxonomy (NCBI): domain Eukaryota; kingdom Metazoa; phylum Chordata; class Amphibia; order Anura; family Ranidae; genus Lithobates; species Lithobates sylvaticus. Next base: position 99,489,787 of record CM053037.1, on the reverse strand, counting down.
GAGATCTGGTGACCTTGGTGGGGAGTCCCTGGAAAAATGTAAAAAGGGACATACTTCTGGTGTTTTTTTTAAACCTTTGATAGTGTTGAGGTCTATGGAGAGGGTGAACCTGTTTAAGCTAAGGCACAATGTGTAATCAACTGAAGATTGTTGTTGGGACTCAAGTGTTTATATGCAGCACTGTGAAGAACTATTGAACTTCATGTTTATTTGTTGTTGGACTGTTTGTAACATATTCATTTCTCTTGGGTGAAAATTTTGGATGTTTTTGGTAGTCTCATTTATAGCCCTTTACTAATGTTTTTTTTTTTTCTAACCTGATTGATATGAATGGATCTATAAGGCCCCTTTCACACTGGGGCAGTTTGCAGGCGCTATTGCGCTAAAATAGCGCCTGCAAACCGACCCGAAACAGCTGTTGCTGTGTCTTCAGTGTGAAAGCCCGAGGGCTTTGACACTGAACCGGTGCGCTTGCAGGACGCTGGAAAATGTCCTGCAAGCCGCATCTTTGGCTCGCTGTAGGAGCGGTATATTTACTGCTCCTATAGCGCCCGTTCCCATTGAAAACAATGGGGCAGTGCTCCGAACCCGCTGCAGTGGCGTTTTGCGGGCGGTGTTAACCCTTTTTCGGCCGCTCGCGGGGGTAAAACCACCCCGCTAGCGGCCGAAATGCGCCGCTAAAACGACGGTAAAGCGGCGCTAAATATAGCGCCGCTTTACCGCCAGCGCCCCCAACGCCCCAGTGTGAAAGTAGCCTAAGTGTTGAGTATAAATTAGTACAGGTGTTTATTTTTTTTGCTGTTCAGTCCTAGGTCTAGTCTAGTCCTGTTGGAGTTTGTATTTCTCGCTTACAAAGAGCTACTCCTCATCTTTCATAGTGACAAGGTACTTCTATGCCCAAGGCCATCCATCCTTCCCAAGGTGGTATCAGACTTCCATCTCAATAAAGATACAGTTCTTCCAAAGCACTCCCAAAAAATTTCTCTTCATTTCCTGGACATAGAGCCATCCGAGTCTACCTCGGAGCAACAGCTTCTCTCAGGATCATGAACACCCTATTTGTGCAGCCCTCAGGACCAATACAATAAAAAAAAATCGAATTACTTCATACATTTTGGCCAAAAATGTATTCTACTACATGTCATTTGTAAAAAAAAATCCATTAAGTGTATATTGGTTTGCGTGAAAGTTTATAGCGTCTACAAACTTTGAGATATATTCAGGAATTCATTTATTTTTTATTTTTTTTATCTTCGTAATGGCGGGGCACAGCGGGCAATTTGACACTGACACTTTGTGGTACCTGGCTAACTGCCACTGACATCTCCAGTGACCCTAATACAGTGATCTGTGCCAATAATATACAGTGAACTAATTACACTGGTTGGGAAGAGGTTACCATCTGGGGTAATCAAAGGGTTAAATGTGTGCCTGACTGTTTACTGCGTGGTGCTTTTACTAAGGTTTCCCGGCTTCGCAGGAAAACAAAAATAGGCACATCGAAGGTATCAGAAGAGTGCTTTATGTTTGCTGGAGCCAGTGACCGCACAGCCAGGTGGGTACCCCTACCCGGTAATACAGAATCGCAAATATATACCTGATTCTGCGCAGCCGGCCTGCGCTATAGCAGTACAACTACAGTGCATCGGTTGGCAAGTGGTTAAGTCAACTATTGCTCACTGGATCAGACAGCTGATTGCTAGAGCCTACACTCGAAAGAATTCCTCCTGCCCTTTTATGTGCCCGCTACTAGCACCTGACCACTGTAGTCCAGCTCTGTAAGGCCTCCATCTGATTGATTTGTTTGTACAGTTTCAAGTTTTACGAAGTGGAACTCCGGTCTTTTGTTGGTGGGTACCCTTTCATTGCATCGCTTGCTACAAAATCGAGGACTGAGTGTGCCAGGGTAATGAGTCTCCTAAAAAGCTGAGTATGTCCCAGTGCCACATACTCAGACAGTCCCCTGTATTGTACTCCAAGATATGAAATTTACAGGTATCTCAAAATTGCTGTTTTTGACTTGCCTGTAAAGTCTATATCTTGAAGTACAGGACACATGCTGATTAAACCCCCAGTGCAGTTCACAAACCAGTGTACTATACTTCCAATATATGGAAGCAGACAAGTACATGTCACAATTCTTTATTTTTTTGGCAAAAATCACATGTATCATTTTATTTATTTTAAATGCCCTTGGCTTTTGTATTTTCTACTTGCAGCCGTCTTTGTGGGAGTCCTTGTCCTGCTGTCTGGCCAGATGTTATCAAACTACCATATTTCAACACCATGAAACCGAAGAAGCAGTATAGAAGGCGACTACGGGAGGAATTCTCCTAGTAAGTCTTTGTGTTGGTAGTATGCTTTTAGCTTGAATGCATGTAAAGACTCTATCACTGTATTTCCAGGAGCCTGACGCTGATGCTTTAGGTCTAAGCATCTTCACCAGTCGGTGCAGCTGCTGTGCTTTCCCCTCCCCACCCTCCTGCCCTATCACAGAAGCATTTGTATGCGAACTCGTTCACAAAATACAGCAGCTAATCTGAATGGGCAGCAGAGGGGAGGAGCAGGCATAGCTGCCCTGTGTGATCTCCTCTCTCACAGCCCCCTAGTGTCTGTGTATGCTGCAGAGCTATAAATATAGACATGCAGTATCTCACAAAAGTGAGCACACCCCTCATATTTTTGTAAATATTTTATCTTTTCATGTGAAAACCCTGAAGAAATTACACTCTGCTACAATGTAAAGTAGTGAGTGTACAGCTTGTATAACAGTGTGAATTTTCTGTCCCATCAAAATAACTCAACACACAGCCATTAATGTCTAAACCGCTGGCAACAAAAGTGAGTACACACCCCAATTAGCCATTTCCCCTCCCCGGTGTCATATGACTCAGTGTTACAAGGTCTCAGGTGTGAATGGGGAGGCGGGGTGATTAAATTTGGTGCTATCTCTTACTGGTAACTGGAAGTTCAACATGGCATCCAATGTCAGTTTGTGTAACTTGCCACCTTCAGCTGTATATAGCAGGTTTTTGTCTGTGATGTCACTCCTCCTGGCTGATTTTCAGAGTTCTCTGACTTCCTGTTTCCTTCCTTTTCCAGTCCTGATACTACATCACCCATGATCCTTTGAGCCTCTGTAGTTTCAGGACTGGCTATGAAAGTTATTGTACCAGTTGTGGGAGTTAATGGGTTACTGTGAGTTTTTTCTAGGCCTTTATGTGGGTGGTGAAAGGTATAAATGTAGCATACCTCCTGTGTCATGCCTGTCTTGCAGCATGCCAAAGAATAATGGCTTAATGCAAGACTACAGAGGAAGAGCTATGGGAGGTTATTATGAAGGCGTTTACTTCATATGTAAATCACTTCACAGAGTAGGGATCTGTGGGGTGGGACTCTCCCTGTTCACAATGGTCGGCATATTTAACTGGGCAGGATTTAGGTGTCCTTTTATGAAACTGAGATCAGCTGCAATCCCAAGTCTCACAGCTGATCTCGGGTCTTTACCAGTTTATGAAACTGAGGTAATCAGAGGAGAACATGTCTCCACTGATTATCTCAGCATAGTGAGAATCTATAACTGACTGTCACAGAAACAGCCAGTGTATGAAGGTGCGATCTCAGCACCTCACTGGCGATCTGTGACAGAATTCTCACTCTCTGTTTTACCATCTCAGAGGTGGAGAATCAAGAAGCGCAAAGCCCTCACCTCACTCCTTCAGTCTCCTCACATATCACTATTTTACTATCGGATATATCAGTCTGGATGTCACACCACTTCCTCAAACTTAATCTATCCAAAACCGAGCTTATAATTTTTCCTCCCCCACGTGCCTCTTCCCCTGATCTCTCGGTCAAAATTATCACAACTATCAGCCCATCCCCACATGCCAAGGTACTAGGAGTAGTCCTGGACTCTGAACTCTCCTTAAAGCCCCATCACTGTCCAAATCTTGCCGCCTCAACCTCCGGAACATATCCAAAATACGCTCCTTTCTAACCAATGACACAACAAAGCTCTTGATTCACTCCCTGGTCATCTCCCGCCTCGATTACTGCAACTCCCTCCTCATTGGCCTACCTCTGCATACTATACCCCCCCTTCAGTCCATCCTGAATGCTGCTGCCAGACTCCAGAATCCACCTTACCAACCACTCTGTCTCTGGTACACCTCTCTGTCAATCCCTCCACTGACTTCCGCTCACCCAACAAATTAAATTCAAAATACTAGTCTGCCCCCAGCTACATCACTGACCTAGTCTCAAAATACCAACCTAATCGTTCTCTTCGTTCTTCTCAAGACCTCCTGCTCTCTAGCTCTCTCATCACTTCCTCCCATGCTCGTCTTCAGGACTTTTCTAGAGCCTCTCCAAGCCTATGGAACTCCTTACCCCAATCGGTCTGTCTATCTCCTACTCTATTAGCTTTTAGACGATCCCTGAAAATGTATTTGTTTCCACTTGACCTTCCCTTCTAGATTGTAAGCTTTAATGAGCAGGGCCCTCTGATCCCTCCTGTATAGATTTGTATTGTAATTGTACTGTCTCCCCTGATGTTGTAAAGCGCTGCGCAAACTGCTGGCGCTATATAAATCCTGTATAATAATAATAATAATTGTGATCATTTCAATCCTGCCCAGCAGCAACACAGCTAACTTTCCGAACAGGCTGTTATGAAGGGGTTTATTTCTTTAATAATGCTGAGATCTGTGAGGTGGGATTTGGGAGGTTTTGACTATTATTGTAGGTGTGACTAGGCGGGATTGAAAGATATAAGTTGGATGTATACAATTCCACCCACCATCAGGGCTGTGAATTAAGTTGCATCATTTGCTTAGTTTGAAAGCTTCCATAGGGAAGTGTTACAGACTCTAGCTGCTGCAGGAGGGGCTGTGGAAGGGACAGTATCAGCAGGATATACCAAGTGTCATATGACCCAAAGCCACAACTAATACTGGGTTCACACTTGTATGACAAACGCTTCGACATTGGGAGCTCATGTCGCATCACATACGAAAATCAATGTTTCCTTATGAGAGCCGTCTTAACTGGTCCGACAAAAGTCGGCCCGACTTTGAAAATGCTCCCTGCACTACTTTGGTCCGACTTTGATACTACTTCATCCCATTAGATCAGAGTGTCCCCGTCGGCGCCGCCGAGTGTGGCCGTCGGCGCAGCAGAGTGTCCCCGTCGGCGCCCCCTTAGACCAGAGTGTCCCCCCTCTCCTTCCCCTCCCACATGCACACTCAGTTCTGAAGGCAGCTTCTCGTTCCTCTCTCCAATCATGTGACAAGTAATAAGGGGAGAGAGGAAGGAAAGTCTGCCGGCTGTCTTTCTCCCCCGGCAGGCTGGAGGGAGCAGAAAGCCTAATTCTCTCTCCAGCGAGGGTTGGCAGCTGCTCCTTGGTGACGGGAGAGAAATCGTGATCACTCAATGTCAGGAGCGGCTCCAGGACTGCACCTGACCCGGCCCACTGAGCTGCCCATCGGCTCTTCTAGCCCTTTCCGGTTCTTCTCCCCCTGTCTTCTGCCTCTGCCTGGTCTTCTCCGCTGCTTCTCCATATGCCCGTGCATTATGGGGCTGTGACGTCATAAGGGACAGGGCCACCGGATGACGTCATCCGGTGACCCAGCCCCATGCCAATATAAGTAGTGGCACACTGCACACCTAGCATTAGAGCAGGAGAGAGCATCGAGTCAACATCGGAAGAACAACAGAGGGAGAAGACAGCGGAGAAGATCTGGCAAAAGAGCGAGAAGACAGCGGGCGAAGAACTGGAGAGGGCTAGAAGACATCAGCGGAGAAGAATCGGCAGAGGCAGAAGACGTCCACAGAGGAGGGAGGAGAGCCGTAGAGGGAAGAAGAAATCGGAAGACGTGGGAGCTGTCTTAATAAATTACTTTAAAAACCTGTGTACTGTGTTTTATTTATTTTTTTACAATGTACCCCGTACTAATTCACATAGGCTGGGGGGCCGGGATCTGAGGGCCCCCTTGTTTAAAGGGGGCTTCCCGATTCCGATAAGCCCCCCGCCCGCAGACTCCCAATGGCCAGGGTTGTCGGGAAGAGGCATTTGCCCTCATCAATATGGGAACAATGTGCTATGGGGTGGGGGAGCGCTCGCTTGTCCCCACCCCTTTTCCTTACCTGCCGGGCTGCGTGCTCGGATAAGGGTCTGGTATGGATTTTGGGGGTGACCGCCATAAAGTTTTTTTTTTTTTTGGCGTGGAGTTTCCCCTAAAGATTCATACGAGACACAAAGTGCCTGGTATTATCGGGAACAAAGTCGGAACCCAGTTCATTGAAGTCGGACGGATGTCGGACTTCAAGTCGCAGGGCAAAGTCAGATCCACAGTCGTACGACTGTCGTGTTGTACCAGTGTGAACACGGCCTAATTCTAGAAAATCAGGGGAGCTGCAGACAACAGAGCAACGTGGTACAGAGTTATGATCTATGCTGGAATTGCTCATTCAATTCTAGTAAAAGGAAGGTTGGAGTTCATCTTTAATGCATTGTGTGCCTGCACTTTTTACAAAATGTCTGAATTCCTGGAATTCAACTTGAAATTCCAGAAATCTAGAGGGGATCTGAAACTTTAATCAAAATAGTGGCTGGTCAAGGACTAGCTATCAGAATTGCCTTTAGGCTCCCTACAGCTGGTCTTTACGATTACTAACTCTCCATGCCTCGTTCTGCTCTGTCTCCATGTCAGAGCTTTCCTCACTGATGATTGGTGGGGTCAGTATCCAAGAAGTATCATGGAATGCAAATAAAACAGCTCTACAGAGGGAATGAAGCAGAAGCAAGGGTGATCCTTGCACTGCAGATCCTTGAAAGAGCAGCTTCAGCAAGGGGAGCATAACGCTGGCAGGGAAGGGGTTAAAACTAGGGGCGATCAAAGGGTTAACTGTGTTCCCTGGGTGTGTTCTAACTGTGTGGGGAAGGGCTCATTGGCGCAACACCAAGATCACTGTTCCTGATCACTAGGAACAGCAGATCTCCATCTTGGATCTGAGGCAGATCCCCATTCTGCCTCTGTACAGCGATCGCGGGTGGCATGCAGACATCGTGTTTGCCGGAACCCGTGCGCATGCGCTACCCTGGTGTGCAGTTGGCATGTGCCCACAGTATCTCATGCACAAAACAAAGTACGGGTACGTCATTTCGTGCAGCCGGTCTGCCCTGCCGCAGTTTATGTGCTGTGGGCGGTCCGGAAGTGGTTAATTTAGGTCCCCTTCAGTAGGCTATAACTGAACCAAAGATTCTTAGTAGCATTGTTTTGTACTACTTAACTCATTTGCAAGGGTAACATCCATCCTTTTTTTTTTCCTCTAGCTGCGTTTTAGCTCCTCAGTGTTTTGTTCATTGTCCTCTAACAGTTTTGGTTAGGCATAATATGGTTGGTCCAACGATTTCAATCTTGCAAACCTCTTTTGTGCACAGTAGGGCATTTTGCTGTGGTATTTTCCTTTACAAAGCTAGTGTTTAACAATTTCTCTGAGAGACAGTTATCGCATAAATAAAAAAGACAATGACATGGATGCAAATATAAATACAAATGCACTGTGATAATACATTTGTTGGGAAAAGGCATTTCAGGGTCTTGCAGTGTACAAACAATATTAAGGTTTGTGGCGATGGGCTTTTATTCGTGTCAGGCAGGCATTGCAATGCGGAACAAGTCCATTGAAATTTAAAGCAACTCTGAAAGAGATTCGATGAATTCTAAATGATCATATGAATATCTCAAACTGATGCCAATGGCCTGTTAACACAGGGCCTTGGGGAATGTATTACATTGAGATGTATTTGACCTGCACTCTTGTGTTTGCCTTTATTTTCAGCATTCCAACTCCTGCTTTGGATCTCCTAGACCACATGTTAACCCTGGATCCCAGCAAGCGTTGCACTGCAGAACATGCTCTTCTGAGTGACTTCCTGAAGGATGTAGATGTGAGCAAGATGCCTCCTCCAGAGTAAGTCTAGCCCAGTACAAATATAGGTATAGGAAGAGACAGGATTTTATTAATATGAATAAAAATATTTTCTGGATTTCTCTTAAAAGGGAAAGGCTTAATGTATAGTAGGTGGTAAGAATGCAGTACTTACCCCTGGACCACTCTTTTCTCATGTTTATACAACTACATACATGCAGCCTTTTGATTTTGAAGGCCTTTTTTCAAGCTATCATGAGTTGCAAAATGTCTTTAGACTGAAAATTTGCTTACTTTTCGGGAAAAGAAAGATTGTTGGAAAAGTAATCGACAGTGGTGCTGCCACATATATATTTTTTTATTTACACAATTGTAACTGTGTAAAGGCTTCCCTGCAGTAACTGGTTCCTGACCGGCTCACGTCTTTTTACGAGGGGGAAGATTGGTACCCCTGCGCGCAACCCCATACGGGTGCGGACAGCACGGGGATTTGTGTGTTTAAACACACAAATACCTGTTCTGTCACGGGAGAGGAGACATGTAGTTTGAAACTACTAAGTAGGAACAACAATATGTCTCCTCCCCTAGTCAGTCCTATACCGTCCTATCCCCATACAGTTAGAACACACTGAGGGGAACACACATTTAACCTCTTGATCACCCCTAGTGTTAACCCCTTCCCTACCAGTGACATTTATACAGTAATCAGTGCATATTTATAGCACTGCTCGCTGTACAAATGTCAATGGTCCCAAAAATGTGTCAAGTGTCCGATCTGTTTGTCTCAATGTCGCATTACCGCTAAAAATCTCAGATCACAGCCATTACTAGTAAAAAAAAATAAATATATATATATATATATATATATAAATATATATATATAATATATATATAAAAACCCCATAAAAAATAAAACCCATAAAAATGCCATAAATATTTCCCATAGTTTGCTTTGTGCAAAAGTTATAGCATCTACAATCAATATAAGCTTATTGCGATTTTTTTTATTTTTTAATTTTTTTTTTTTTAACAACTGCTCGAATGGTGTTAGACTTCTCAGAAATAGCCTCGGGGAGGGCTGGGCCTTGATAAAATGCGCTAGCTGTATCTTTTGCCAAAAGGGGAGATTGCTCAGGAGGGGGTCATCCATTATCTCCTCCCTAGACATCCACCTACCGTCTCTTATAAAATGGCGTATTTGGCGTTTCCCGGTCACTAGTAGTTCTTGGAACCTAGAGTCTATAAGTCCCGGTCCAAAGTCAGGGTTTCCCACTACTGGGGTCAGTGGGGAGGGGAGGGGAGGGGCACCTCCAGCCGTTCCCGAGTGACCCTCTGGGCCACCCTCCAGGTCTCCCCTACCGTAGGGTGTTTTGTCACTTGCTCTGGGTAGCCTTTCTGGCACCAGGGCAACCCCTGGAGGTCCATCCCTGTCAGGAGTTGTTCAATTAGGATCCATTGCTTAAGTGGTCCATGGCGGTACCAGTCAACTATCCTTGTCAAATGGCAGGCTGCATGGTATAGGGAAACGTCTGGAAAGGCCATTCCCCCTACCAGTTTAGGTAGTCGCAGGATGGACTGGGCCAGTCTCGGAGATTTGCCCGCCCAAGTGAATCTGATGAGTGTCCGATTAATGGCTCTGAGGAAGGCTTTCGGGATCTTAATTGGGAGGGCTTGTAGGTAGTACAAAATGCGGGGCATAACGTTCATCTTTATTATACTGCACCTTCCGAACCATGAAAACATGCCGGTGTGCCACTTCTGCAAGTCTTTTTTAATGTTCTGCAAGAGAGGGGGGAAGTTAAGGGAGAATATGTTTTCTATTTTGTTGGGCAAGCGGATCCCTAGGTACTTTATATGGGAGCTCGCCCACTTAAATGGGAAATCCGCTTTTAGCAGAGCGCAGGAGGAGTTGGGCATAGAAACGTTCAGGGCTTCCGATTTCTGGAAGTTGACCTTAAAGAAGGACAGTTTTCCATACTGTTCTAGTTCCGCCATTAAGTTGGGCACCGAGATTAGGGGATTGGACAAAAAAAAGAGCAGGTCATCTGCAAAGGCCGCTATTTTGGGTGAGAGGGAGTCTCCCAACTTGATGCCAGTGATGTTGGGGTTATTCCGAACTGTGAGTAAGAAAGGTTCCAGGGAAAGGATAAAGATCAGGGGAGACAGCGGGCAGCCCTGTCTTGTTCCGTTGGTTATGCTGAAGGCGGATGACAGCTGTCCATTGACCTTGACCTTGACCCGGGCGGAAGGCCGGGAGTAGATGGCCTGGACCCACTGCAACATCCTCTGTCCCAGGCCTATATGACTGAGGGTCTCTAATATAAAAGGCCAATGGACCCTGTCAAACGCCTTCTCAGCGTCGGTGGAAAGCAGCACCAACGGGATTCCCTTCATTTGGGCCGCATGGATGAGGTTGATTGCCTTGGTGGTGTTGTCCCTGGCCTCTCTAGAGGCCACGAAGCCAACCTGATCCAAGTGAACCAGTTCCGGGATCCACTCTGACAACCTGTTTGCTAGGGCCTTAGTGAAGATCTTCAGATCCACATTAAGGAGAGAGATCGGTCTGTAGTTTTGACATAGCAGGGGGTCCTTATCCTCTTTTGGTATGACTGAAATGAAAGCCCTTAGTGTGTCCTCTGGTGGAACCTCTCCCATCCCCGCCTCGTTGTACGCCGCCAGAAAGTGGGGCATCAGTATGTCACCAAAGGTTTTATAGTATCCCAGCGAGTAGCCGTCGGGTCCCGGAACCTTCCCCTTTTGCATTCCGGCAATGGCCAGTGCTATTTCCTCCCCCGATAGTGGTTTTTCTAAATTATTTAATGCTTCTTCTGGGAGCCTGGCGAGACCCGACTTTTGAATGTAAGCCCTTATGGCCGCTCTCTCTAGGGATTTCCCCCTATCCGATTGCTGCCGAGGTAAGTTGTATAGGGAAGAATAGTATTTACAAAACTGGTCGGCAATCTCTTCCGTGGTGTGTACCCTAGTCCCCCCCTCCTTCCTGAGTTCCGGGATGAAGGCTTGGGCCCTTTGGGCCCTCAATGCCCTCGCCAGAAGCTTACCACATTTGTTACTATGTTCATAGAAAGTACGTTTACATTTTGCAATAATCTCCTTTGCTCTGAACATAGCTAGCTCTCTCAGTTGGTTCCTCAGGCTTGTCAGTTCTTGTAGGACCTGCCTTGCCATTGACTGTTTGTGTAGGCTCTCTAGTGACCGGATCTTACCTAGGAGGTCTTCTGTCTCCTTGGCTCTGGCTTTCTTCATGCGTGTGCCTATTTTTATGAGGACGCCCCTAATGGTACATTTGTGGGCTTCCCAGATTGTCAGTGGAGTGCACCCAGAGTTTGCGTTAGAATTAAAGAAGTTCCTCATCTCCCTAGAGATTTCTCCCACTACCTCTGGAGTCTGGATCAGGGTTTCGTTCAGCCTCCATTGCCACTGCCTCTGTCCGGGTTCTAGGATGTCTACGTCAATAAAGACCGGTGCATGATCTGAGAGCGCAATGGAGCCTATGGTGGCCGACCGGACCCTTGACAACAAGGACTGAGGCAGCATTATGAGGTCTATTCTCGTGTATGAATTGTGTGGGTGGGAGTAGAAAGAGTAGTCTCTCTGGGTTGGATTCAATACTCTCCACACGTCTACTAGGTGGAATGAGTGGAGGTTTTTCTTCAGGCGTTTAAGCGCGGAAAAGGAAATTTGTGAAGTCTGTCTGGAAGAGTCTAGTTGGGGGTCAAGCGTTAAGTTCAGGTCTCCCCCTAGGATCACTTCCCCTTCAGCGAATTCCTGCAGTCTTGTCAATGCGGATTCGAGGAATCCTATCTGACCCGTGTTGGGGAGGTATAGATTGGCCAATGTTACTACTCTACCACCCAACGTTCCCTTAACTAACAGGACTCTTCCCTTCCCATCCTCCCACTGGTCACGCAGCTTCCACGGTGTTGTGGCTCGGATTAAAATACTGACTCCCTTGGATTTGGACTCATCGGAGCAGCCATGGAATACAGTTGGGAAATATCGATTGTGGAATTTAGGTATTTTGTCGGCTCTGAAGTGGGTTTCTTGGACAAAGCAGATATGAGCTTTGGAGCGTCTCAAGCTGGCTAAGACTAGTGAGCGCTTCTCAGGAGTGTTCAGGCCCTTTATGTTCCATGACATTATTCTAAGGGGATATGTGGACCCCATGGTCCGCGTCGGGCTGGAGGAAGAGAGCGCGAGAGAAAGAGGGAGAAAAGAGAAGAATGAGAGGTGGAAAAGAAAAAAAAAGAAAAAAAAAAAGGGGAGAAAAAGGGAGAAGGGGCAAGATAGGTAAGGACCGAGGGGGGAGTATTAATGCTGTACCACCTAAGATGAACCTGTGTACCCACCAGTCAGTTTGTTATAGAACACGGAGTCCACTCCACTCCCCCCCTTGTTTGTCCTGGAGCTTCTCCCCTAGCAGAAGACGAGCCCCCCCCCCTCCCCAGGCTCTGTTGCTCCCGCCGTATCCGGACACCCCCAACACACCACGGGATACTTCCGACCGGAGCAGGAATCAACCAAAAACTTCACCCCCCCCCCCCCCCAGTTTTTTCATTTTTTTGTACCAAAAATATGTAGAAGCAAGGGAGAGTCTACATACTCCAAATGGCCTGGGCAAAAACTTGTCAGCTAAGCTTTAAAGCTTATTGCGATTTTTATTTTTATTTTGTTTTTCTTTTTTTACCAAAAATTTGTAGAAGACATATCGGCCTAAACTGATGAAGAAATTTTTTTAAAAAAATAAATAAAATTGGGGATATTTATCATAGCAAAAAGTAAAAAAAAACATTTTTTTTTCTAAATTGTCACACTTTTTTTGTTTATAGTGCAAAAAATAGAAAAAAAAGCAGAGGTGATAAAATACCACCAAAAGAAAGCTCTATTTGTGGGGAAAAAGAGAATGCAGATTTTGTTTGGGTACAGTGTTGCGTGACCGCGCACTTGTCAGATAAAACGACGCAGTGCCGAATTGTAAAAAGTGCTTTGGTCAGGAAGGGGGTAAAATCTTCCGGGGCTTAAGTGGTTAATAAGGGTTTTTGAAAAAAAGAGAAGGTACCAGCTAGAAAAATACTTTTTAGTCGTACAGGGCACAGGCAAAGTATTCAAATACCCTGGTTTATAGGCTCATACTTTGTGAATTAGGTGATTGAACACTGGCAAGGCTTTCAAGGACTTACCCTCTGGGCACCTCCCTTATAACCCTACCCAACCACATGAGTCCTTATTTTTGCTAGTGTCCTAATGCGGCGTACACACGGTCGGAATTTCCGATGGAAACAGTCCGATGGGAGCTTTTCATCGGATTTTCCGACCGTGTGTATGGTCAACGGTCTTTTTCTGTCGGAATTTCCGATGGACTTTGAATTGAGAACCTGTTCTCAATTTTTCCGACGGATTTCTTTTTTCTATCGGATTTTCCGATCGTGTGTAGGCCATTCCGACACGCAAAATTCCGACGCATGCTCGGAAACAATTCGACGCATGCTCGGACGCATTAAACTTCCCTTTTATAGTGCTGTCGGACGTGTGTTATGCCGCTGTGTTATTGACCGCCGGAATTTGGTGTGATCGTGTGTAGGCAACACAGCTTGAGCGGAATTCCGTTGGAAAAAACGGCAGTTTTTTCTGACGAGAATTCCGATCGTGTGTACGTGGCATTAGGTAAAGCCTATTCTCCTTTGCGGTGAAGTAACCTTTAGCTTCTCTATTTTATTATTTTATTTTTGGTTTCTTCAACTCGTCAATCATCACCTTCACTGCCTTCTAATATCAAAAGTAGAAACGGTGCATCTGGATTGGTGCAACCTCAGTGAAACTTTGGGAGCTGTATCCAGTTTCCACGTCGTGGGAATGACCTCTAATGCTTTGCATTGGGCATTGAATCCTGCATGGGTGCTTACTTTTGCACTTAGTGCACTGCATTGTAGTTGCTATGGAACCCAGACCTTGAAGATTCCTTTTGTTAATGTGCTCACTGTGCCAGGATGAAGTTTGGATTTGTTTCAGGATGTCCTACACTCAAGTTGCTGTGGTACTCCTTCCGGACAAGCTTACCATATATTCTGCACCCTACTCTGTACGTACCCTACAGTGGAATACTATCATCCCCATAGCTATGGTGAAACAAGTCGAATAGGAGCCATGGCTAAACCTCAGGTTAAATTTTCTCTGCTGACCGCCGGCACAACACTCAACCTCAGAATGATGCTGCTTCTCTTGCACTGGAGCAGGAAATGATTTTAACACCGGTCGCTGCATTTAATTTTAGTGCTATCTCAGGCATGCAACAAGCGGCCTACCTGACAATAGTGACATGTCACCATTCCTCAACGAACGACCCTAATACAGCTATCTTTGTCCAGGGCTTACAAAGCACCACACCCTTTCTCCAGCTCCTCCATCTCTACCCGAGTCAGATCCCGATATGCTTGCGTTGGAGAAGGCATACACAGAAGGGAATGAAGAGTACATTATATAGAAATAGTATTAAGGGAGGCTGCAGAAGATTTTTCTCCCCTACACACTTTTACACCTGAAGTGGGGTCTTTATGCAACAGGATTGCTAATGTGGATAATCTCACTGCTGCTGTGCGCAAAAGCTTTGGCATTGTAGTTTTGATTTTCCTCTGTCTCACCGAGCCCTTTTGGCTACAAAGTAACCTGCAAAGAGTGTGAAAGAAGTTTCCTGTAAATGAACAGAATGTGCAATCTATAACAATTGGGCCATTCCAGAAAATATTTTTATTCTTCCAAAAATCTTTGTTGCACTCTATCCAGTGGAAAAAGAGTTCACTTAACTACTGGAACAGGCCACTTTTTGATTCAGCCATCTCATTCTTAAAGTGGTTGTAACCCTAAAAGAGCCTTTCACTGGCAGCCCCTCTCCTTTATCTAACACCACACAAGTTTTTTTTTAAAAAGATGCCTCAAAATACCTTTTTCCAGTTTTCTTCAGGCTGGTCACGTGACTCCCAGCTGCTCTGCTAATATGATCCAGGGCTAAAGATGGAAGAGCCGAGATCTCCCTCTGACATTGGCCAGAAGTCACGTGACTGTTGTGCTGGCCCCTCGGCACCTCCCGCTGTAGCCTTGGATCTTGGTAGCAGAGCAGCCAGGAGCCACATGACCGGCCTGAAGATAACTAGATAAAGGTTCATTACCTGCTGGGTTATACTTCATCATTAGGTGAATGGACACTGGTAGACCAAAGGTCTTCAAACAGGAAGTGATCCCCTATATAACCCCTCACATACAGGAAGTACTTTAGTTTTTTGCCAGTGTCTGCAAGGTGGATGGCACAGTTTGTTTGAGCTCCAGGTCTCTAGTCCCACAAATGGTTCCAACATGAATCAAGGGATTGACCGCTCGGAACCATTTGACACAGGCTTTTACGCCTAGATGATAAATGTTACCTGACCCTCGCAAAGAAGAATCCAGATCCTGCAAGGTTTTGCCTGTAATGTGGCCTCCGGGCGCTGGACCCTGCGGAGTGGATATCCTGGACACTACAGCGCTAAGGCATTTCCCGCAGGGTGTTGTACAGGTCCAATGGAGTGGACCCTAAACATGAAAGGGTACCCAGTACTTGAAGGTCCAAGTGAAAGGAACCCACCGTTAAGGGTGAAGATTGGGCCCTTTCTTAGTGGCCCTGCGCCAAGACGGGTAAGTGAAACCCCTTTATTTTATTATTGTGGGGTGTCCCAGCGATTGTAACAATCAGTCAAGCTAGCTAAAAGCTGGACAAGTGTGCAGTGACCATGCAGGGGAGTACTGGGCTAGCTGTGGGTGTTTGCAAAGTGTACCTTTTTTGCTTATATCTGGTTGTTTTTTACCTGTATGATGGTGCATGACTGTGCATGACTGTGCGCCATATCACCTTGGTTCACCATGGCGCACGTGTGTTCGCAAGAGCGCTGCTGGGCTCAGCAGTTTGGCAGGCATGGCGCATGTGGCTTCGCCACACTTGCGCCAAAGCCTTTTTCTGGGTGCACGAAGATTCATGTGCGCCAATACAGTCACGCCCGTTCGTCGGGACCACACACATGCGTGCGCATGCACAGAACGTTTCGGCGCACACCCAGCTTATTTAAATTGTGTAGGCCAAGCATGTGTTGCTTCCAGAAGGCAGCTGTGGGACACAGAGCAGCCTCTGAACAGACACTTGCAGTGGTTCATGTTTCCTTACCCAGGTCATGTGAGTCACAGGTATTGCTTGGCAGGCTAAAGGTGCTTAGCAGAATTGTTGCATAGGGGCTTGGTGAGCCCTATTAAGGGGTCTCCCTTCTGAGGTGTCTTACACCCAAGTACTCTTTGTTTGTGGCTATTAAATGTTTTCCAAAAAGAGGAGTGGGACTAACACCACAGGAAAGGGCACACCTATGTCGTCAGTAGTTCCTGATGAACCTAGTTGTATACCCTGAAGGACCAGAGGCTCCCGGGCAATCTGAGCCGCTGCTCTGGTATTGTGCCTACAGTCACCGCTGCTGCTTCACCCTTTGTCACTAAGGATGAACTGTCCTCAGCCCTAGCCGGGTTAGAGCATAGGGTTGCTGGCATGATTGCCTCCATCCCGCAGGGTGGTAGGAAGCATGACAGATCCCCCTCCCCAGAGTCTCCAAGTCTGGAGCAGGAATGGGTTGAGGATGGGGAGGGGCTTAAAGCTCAGGATTGTGTGGAGTGCCCGGCAGATGAGTCTGCTTCTGAGCAATCTGGACAAGAAGATATCCAGTCGATGCCTGCCTCTCAGTCGCAGAGGCTTCTGATCCTGATTTTGACCGAAATGGTTCATTCTGCCTTTAAGTTGCCTCTTGACTGAGCCCCCCCTGGTCCTCTTTGGCATCTCTGAGGCCTCTTCAAGTCACACAGACTTTCCCTCTACACCCCCTGTTGGAACAGGCGGTGTATGCTAATGGGAAACATCCTGACAGGACTTTTGTTCCTCTTAAAAGGTTTTCCATTTTATATCCCATGAATGAAAAGTTGGTTAAAAAATGGAGCATGCCAGCCGTATCTTTGTACGGTAGATAATGCACAGGGCTTGAAAGACTGTGTTGACAAGAAATTGGAGTGGTTATTAAAGGCTTTCTTTGGCCAGTTCAGCTATTCAGCCAGCTGTTGCAGCAATTGGTACTTGCCAGTCCATAAAGGATCAGGTCAAACGGTCTGATGGAAAATAAAACAGATATTCCTCGAGCACTGTGTTTTGCTGTTAATGCTTTAAAGGATTCAATACAGCAGGTTTCTCGTCTGGCTCTTGTCTGTACATATGCGCAGACTTGATTGGCTTAAGAACTGGTCAGCCGAGCTTCCTTGTAAAAAGTTATTGGCAGGTTTCCCATTTCAAGGTGAATGTTTATTCAGTGATCATTTGGACAAATATATCCAAATGATTTCTGGAAGGAAGAGTTCTCTACTTCTTGTGAAGAAAAGCACCAGACGTCCCTCGTTTAAAAACCCAGGAACGGCTTCCTCAAATGTTGCAGTGTCAGGGCGGTTCCGCATAGGGGCAAGTCGCAAGGCCAGGGCCAGGAAAGGCCCTGGGTTCAAAATTCTTGTAAACCCAGCCCCAAGCCCTCTTTTTGAGGGGATGCCCCCACTCCATCGGATGGGGGAAGGCTGCTGCACTTTGCGGACATTTGGAAAACAACAATTCAGGATGAGTGGGTCACCTCAATTATTGCGGGGGGTTCCCCCTCAGAGGTTTCTAAGATCCAGCGTTCCCTCGGATCCTCCCAAAAAAACTTATTTCTTCAGGCACTACTTTGGCTAGTGCATTAAGGAGTGATTGTAGAGGTTCCTGTATTTGAAAGGGGCACAGGGTTTTACTCAAACCTGCTTACAGTTGAGAAACCAAACGGGGACACAAGGCCCATTTTGGACCTAAGGTCCCTGAACAATTATATATTGATAGTCCTTTCGGATGGAGTCTGTCCGCTCAGTAGTAATTTCACTCCAGAGGGGAGACTTTCTAGCCTCCATTGATAGAAAGGACGCGTACTTACACATGCCTATCTTTCAACCTCCTCAGAGGTTCCTACGTTTTGCATTAGAGGAACGTAATTTTCAGTTTGTGGCTCTACACTTTGGGCTTGCTACAGCTCCCTGTGTGTTCACAAAGGTCCTAGCACCAGTACTGGGGCTTTTACGGGCCCAAGGGATCCTGGTGCTCGGGTATCTGGATGACCTCCTGCTCAGAAATCACTCAGTACAGGCTCTAGAACAGAGCATAATATACATAGTGCAGTATTTGAAAAGCTTAGGCTGGATCATAAATACGGAAAAGTCAGCCTTGAGACCAGCTCAAAGTCTAAGGTATTTAGGTTCTGATCCTAAACACGGTCCCAGCAAGAGTTTTCTTGCCACACATAAGGATCTGTGCCCTGAAGGATCAGGTACGTCAGATAAAGGGCACCAGACAACCCTCCATTCAGCTCTGTATGAGTCTTCTAGGGAGGATGGTATCCTCCTTCGAGGCAGTACCCTATGCCCAATTCCATTCCAGGCCTCTACAACATGACATCTTGTTGGCTTGGAACAGAGGACGTAAAGCCCTGGATTATCCAATGTGCTTATCTCCTCAGGCATGCATAAGCCTAAACTGGTGGTTGCAGGATCAGAACCTACGAAAGGGAAAATCCTTTCTCCTGGTAACTTGGAGAGTACTGATTACAGATGCCAGTCTCTCAGGCTGGGGAGTGACCCTAGGCAGGCTCACAGCTCAGGGGAAATGGTCAGGGACAGAGCAGACCCTGTCCATCAATGTCCTAGAATTACGGGTAGTACGTCTGGCCCTATGGTCCTGGACGGTGGAGCTTCAGGACTTCCCCCATCAGGGTTCAGTCCGACAACGCCACGGCAGTGGCCTATATAAACCACCAAGGTGGTACCAGGAGTCGTTCAGCTCTGAAGGAGGGAACTACATACTAGCCTGGGCAGAGAGACATGTGCCAATTATATCGGCAGTCCATATCTGGGAGTAGAGAACTGGAAGGCAGATTATCTCAGCCCGCCAGAAGATCTGCCCGGGGGAATGGTCCCTACACTCAGAGGTGTACCAGGAAATTTGCCAACGTTGGGGATTGCCAGTGGTCGACCTACTGGCTTCCAAGTTCAACACGCTACAGCAGTTTGTCTCGAACAAGAGATCCTCTGGCAATTGGAGCAGATGCTCTGATAGTTCCATGGAGCCAGTACTCCCTGGTTTATGCTTTCCCTCCGATCCCTCTCCTTCCACATTTGTTGTGCAGGATTCGGAGGGGGGGGGGGGGGGGGGGGGGGGTTCCAGACATTTTGGTGGCACCAGCCTGGTCCAGAAGGCCCTGGTTCCCGAAGATTGAGAGACTGACAATAGATGGGCCATGTACGCTTCCATGTTGCCCCGATCTACTGTCTCAAGGTCCTATATTCCACCCCAATTTACAGTCTCTAAATTTGAGGGCATGGCTATTGAAGCCAGGGTGTTAAAGGACCGTGGCATCTCGGGACCAGTGGTGTCTACTCTAGTGAATGCTAGAAAAACTGTCACTAGGAAGATTTAGCATAAGGTCTGGAAGACTTGTAATGCTTGGTGTGAAGCCAGAAAATTGCATTTTCGGAAATATGTGATTGGGAGAATTCTCTTTTCTACAGTAGGCTGTGGAAATCAAGTTGGCTTTGAGTACAGAGGTCAAGTTTCGGCCCTATCAGTATTCCTCCAAAGGCCTTTAACCTCTCATTTACTGACTGAACCATTATGCAAGGGGCAACTCGCTTGCTTGCCCCCCATTAGGTCACCTATGTGTTCTTGGGACTTGAACTTGGTGCTGTTACAGAAACAACCATTTGAACCTATTAAGGCAATTCCATTAAACTTGCTGTCACGCAAGCTAGCCTTCCTGATAGCTATCACCTTGGCTAGAAGGGTGTTGGAGTTGGCGGCTCTTTCATGCAGGGAAACGTACTTATTCCTTCACAATGACAGTCGTGTTTCGAACTGTCCTAAACTTATTGCCAAAAGTGGTGTCGGCCTTTCATTTAAATCGTGACATTGTTTTGCCTTCTTTTTTCTCTCAGCCTTGTTCGGCAGACGAGAGACGACTGCATTCTTTGGACGTTGTCCGGGCAGTCGAGGTTTATTTGCCTAGATCTGTGGAGATCCTAGGGTCAGACTCTGTTTTACCAAAAGAAGGGGCAGGCAGCTTCCAAAGCTTCCATTGCCAATTGGGTCCGTCGATTGGTCATTCAGGCCTACGGTCTGAAACGTTAAGCTCCTCCCTTTAGGGCGAAAGCTCATTCTACTAGGGGTGTAGGAACCTCCTGGACTTTTTGCCATCAGGTATCTGTGGCTCAGATTTGTAAGGCTGTTACCTGGTCTTCAGTGCATACGTTCACAAGATTTTAAGTGGATGTTCAAGCAGCCGAGGATTCAGTGTCTCCCTCCCCTCAAGGCTATTATTCTGGGACATCCCAGCAGGTAATGAATATTAGCCTGACTGTTTCCAATGATGTATGAAAAAAAAAAAGTATTTTTACATCATATATATATATATATATATATATATATATATATATATATAGATATATAGATATATATATATAGATATATATATATATAAAATAGCTCTGGTGTACAGAGTGCGGAACAGTTTCAGATAGAGGAAGGTACATACATAATTTACAATTCCTTTTATAAAGTGATTATACTGTATTCAAAATAGATTTCCATAACATTTTAGTTCCTATGACCATATAATATACACAATACCCCAATGCATTTCAACCTTGGAAAAAATTATTACGGTCTTCAGGGAAATTCTTTTCACATTTCTGAAAGTATATCAAAAAGGACACATTTTAACATTTCATTATATTGATTTATGTGAGTTGCTTTCCCTTTTAGACAACCTGTAATATTTACCCTTTCCACCAACAAATCTTTTCCGCTCAAACCAGAGACTTTCCTTTAAAAGCAAAAAAACCTTTTCCTGCAGATCTTTCCCAGGGCTCACCACAGACACTGCCCACACCCCAATATAAGAGGGGGATGAAATAACCCATCCCCTGGATCCACGGACTTGCAAGAGGTGACAGTGTAATTGGGGCCCCCCCACACACATAGAGGGGACACCTTTTATGGGAAAGCGCCGGCACCTAAAAATAATATTTAGAAAGCTATTCATTTATTTGAAATTGTATATGCATTACATACTAGGATTAGGGAGAGGGCAGACTTAAGAAATTCTTTGAATATATACATATACGTATGGGAGTTTATATCATTTTTTATTATTTTAAATTTAGTTTGTCTAACTTAGTTTTCTAATCAAAGATGATATAGATAATCCACTTATTTATATATATATGTACTTAGATAGAAATAAAAATAAATTGTATATCAGATTATTATTGGGGTCGAAAAGACCCTTTTCTTTGTGATTGGTAGTATTGGTAATACGATTGTGTGAATAGCAATATGCACGTTGAACATATGCTGTGTGGTGGTGTGATCTGAGTGGTGACTAATGAATGTGTGGTGAGGATTATGAATACTCAAATTAATTGAATAAACGTGCAAATAAAGGGAATGAAATAAAATGAGATGAAGTGAAATTAAATAAAATTGAACTGGTGACAGTGATAGTGACAGTGAAATCCATAAAAATAGTAATGAGTGCATATAAGTGTGCTATGAGTAACAAACACTGAATAAGTGAATAAATATGTGCTCATGTAAAACTTTTGTACTGAATGAGTAATTGCCGGTACTGTGTGCTCATAAAAAGCACCATCAATGAAAGACTTGGTGTATGTGTCACAAATGTAGCAATGGTGCTATTCAAAAGTATCTAAACTAATAAATTAAATATTGACTGTTATATTTGCCATATTGTAACTTGCTGTGCAAGCAAAAGCAGCCCAGAGAAAAGGTACATGGCCTCTATGATAGTGCCAGAGTGTCTCCCCTCCCCTGTGCCGGGAAGTCTGCGACACCCAGGGCGACACCTCTGCGCTGTCAGCATGGGGATCGCGGTGCGCATGTGCGGGGCTTTCCCCTCCAATACATCACGCATTATGCGGCGGAGGCAACGGATGGTTCTGGGACACAGAGCGTCGAGGGGGTGACAGAGGCGGCTTCGGTGGTCTATGGGATTACTAGTGGGTAGAGCAATGTTCGGCACCTGCACACAATCAACAATCAAGTAAGCATATAAAATAGAGCACATGCCGGGTTGGATCAACTGATCCTCGGCATGTGCTGATTGTTGAAAACATGCAGTAAGGACAGGTAAGAGAGGACACAACAGCAGAGGGTTTTTTTTTACTCCTCTTCTTTGGTTTATTATTTTATATTTATTTATTTTCATTAAATACTTTTGTTGCAATCTAGATTGACTGACACTCTGGCACTATCATAGAGGCCGTGTACCTTTTTTCTCTGGGCTGCTTTTGCTTGCGCAGCAAGTTACAATAAGAGGTAATTCAAATGGCAAATATAAAAGTCAATATTTAATTTATTAGTTTAGATACTTTTGAATAGCACCATTGCTACATTTGTGACACATACACCAAGTCTTTCATTGATGGTCCTTCCTATGAGCACACAGTATCGGTAATTACTCATTCAGTACAAAGTCTTACATGAGCACATATTATTTATTCACTTATTAAGTATTTGTTACTCATAGCACACTTATATGCACTCATTACTATTTTTATGGATTTCACTGTCACTGTCACCAGTAAAATTTTATTTAATTTCACTTCATCTCATTTTATTTTATTCCCTTTATTTGCACATTTATTCAATTAATTTGAGTATTCCTTATCCTCACCACACATTCATTAGTCACCACTCAGATCACACCACCTGATTTATCACACAGCATATGTTTAACATGCATATTGCTATTCACACATGTTATCGTATTACCAATACTACCAATCACAATTTGAAAAGAGAGGGTCTTTTTGACCCCAATAATAATCTGATATGCAAGTTATTTTTATTTCTATCTGAGTACATATATAAATAAGTGGATTATCTATATCATCTTTGATTAGAAAACAAAGTTAGACATAAACTAAATTTAAAATAAAAAATAATAATAAATTATATAAACTCCCATACGTAAATATTCAAAGAATTTCTTAAGTCTTCCCTCTCCCTAATCATTGTATGTAATGCATATACAATAATTTCAAATTAATAGCTTTCTAATTATTATTTTTAGGTGCCAGTGCTTTCGCACAAAAAATGTCCCATCTACTGTGTGTGTGGGGGGGGGCAATTATACTGTCACCTCTTGCAAGTCCGTGGATCCAGGGGATGGGTTATTTCATCCCCTTCTTATATTGGGGTGTGGACAGTGAATGTGGTGAGCCCTGGGAGAGATCTGCAGGAAAAGGTTTTTTGCTTTTAAAGAAAGTATCTGGTTTAAACGGAAAAGATTTGTTGGTGGAAAGGGTGAATATTACAGGTTGTCTTAAAGGGAAAGAACCCCCTGAAAAAGACCATAATCATTTTTTTCCATGGTGGAAATGCATTGGGGTATTGTGTATATTATATGGTCATAGGAACTAAATGTTATGGAAATCTATTTTGAATACAGTATAATCACTTTATAAAAGGAATTGTAAATTTATGTATGTACCTTCCTCCACCTGAAACTGTTCCGCACTTTGTACACCAGAGCTCTTATTTTAAATATATTTTGCACCCAATGATGTTTAACTTGTGTCTTGGATAATAAAATCAAGGAATTTTTACAAATTATTTTGTTTCTCATTGCTGCTAATAACCTGACCTTCCAAGTAGACAAAGCCTTGGCAGTTCTACAAAGCAATCAACAAATCTCCATAAGAAAGGCCATGTCAGCTTTGGGACTACTAAAGTCTGCCCTCCCAGATGTAAGGTGGGCGGGATTGCACTTCCGCCCTTATACAGTTGTTTATTCTGGAAGTCTGGGACCACACTCAGAGGTCCCTGGACTCAACGGTTCTCATTCCAATATGGGTAAAGAGGTCCTTGTGGTGTTGGAGGAAGGCAGCAAATCTATCGCAGGGTCTGGAATGGGTACTGCCAGTGTCCAAGGTCGTCAACACAGACGCAAGCGGCACGGGTTGGGGGATCACACCTGGGGATGAGTCTGGCGCAGGGATCTTGGAGAGTTGAGGACGCTGGGAAGTCCTCGAACTGGAGAGAGCTAAAAGCCATTTCCCTGGCTCTCAGAGCTTTCCAACAGGAGCTCCAGGGACATCACGTCCAGGTCCGATCAGACCATTCCTCAGCAGTTGCTTACATCAACCGACAGGGGGGCACCAGAAGCAGTTCCCTTTGGACTCTGACGGAAACAATATTCAACTGGGCCGAGGTCATATGTGATTCGGGCTGTTTTACAGTGGCTATAGTTTAATAATTATTATAATGGACTAAATGAAAAGAAGCATCAGAGTGGGAGAGTTTACTTCCTCTTTAATATTCAGTGGATTCAAGATTTACCTCACAGTACTGTTATGGATTGGATGAGAACCAGAACCAAGGTATTTTTATATCTGCCCCTGATCAAATTATTGAATATAATGCGTGCACGCGCTGAAGTAACCACTCTGACACACTAAGTCCAGTGTGAAATTACTTTCTGTATTTATTTCCTCTTTTTGAAGTTTATATAAGAATGGGTGGACTTTCAAACAAGCAAGGCGAGACTTATGCAAAACAAATTATTGTGACATATTACTGTAACAAATGTATATATAGGATGATGCTGATGCCATGTCTGTCTCGGTTGTAATTCTCTGAAAAGGCACACAATTCTTCTTAACTCTTTGCAGTTCAGCTTTGCAATAAGCAGTCATCTCTGAGTAACGTTAAGGATGATTTAAGCAGCAGCAGTAACTTATATATTGAAATAGGCATTTTAGCATTTTATCATCCTTCTGACACCAAAGTCACATCCATTACAGTCCCCCCTTAAAATGTCTATTTTTAATCTATCCCTTACACTAAAATCCTACACCTGGCCCATTCTCTTCAGCAACTCTTCTGGACTGTATATAAAGAAATGCAGCGACTAACTCACTACCCCCCTCGATACAGCCTGGAGAAGGACAGTCAGGTGCTGTCTGTCCCTATAACCCTATGGTGTTACATCTCGGGGAGGGAGTGTCTGTAATGGAGTTCATTTCATAATCTTCATCTGGTATTTCCTGGTTCACAAATGTGGTAGTAGATTGGTCAACAGCTTTTTCTACACACTTTTTAAGACGGGAGAATACAGCAGACAATGACAGCCAAAGTCACTAAAATTATCAGGATGGTTATTCCTATCTGTGTTAATAATCCCTGCCACCCTCCTTTAATCCAGGTGAAGTATTGATCCCAGGGGTTGGTGAGCCCTGACAAATCCTCAAGTTTCCTGGTGGCTAAGGTCACTTTAACATTTGGACCAGTGTTATCTGGGATACAAGTACAGCATGTACTTGTTTCAGGTAACATTTTACACACACCCCCCTTTTCAGCTAGGACCATATTTAAGGTCATGCGGTTTTGGAAGGTCATATGTGAAGCCGCTTCTAGTTGTTCAGCTAAGCCTCAGAGTACATCTCTGGTGTAATTGACAAACCTTTGTTGGTTGCAGTAAATGTAAGCTATCCAATCTACATTCTTGTTTACCCCGATGATGGGGATTAGAGACTCAAATCCTGCTGCGACTTGGTCTCTTGCTTTTGAACTTATCTGGGACACCTCTAGGGACCCCTATGGCATCTATGCATACATGAGGGTCAAAGCTTCCTGCTGGGTTGTTCCTATACATCCTAGGCCTGGGTGTTTTATTTGCGTCTGGTTCTCTCTGGGGAGTGGCCTCTGAGAAAATATGCAGAGGCATTATGGCCTTGGCCAGTGCACATTCTCCTGTCCACTGCTCTGTCAATCTGCTTCTGATTTTCATGCCTCCGCAGATCCAGTACACGTCCCCCAAAGACTGGACTTTGTTTTGCACTAGATCTGCAGAGACCTCACTATAAGATTAACAGTAACCCTTAGTGAAATTTCTAAGAGATTTCCCCACTCCCTGATATCGTCCATAGCATGTGTAATTGCCAGGATATATGGTGATACCTTCTCCTGGCTTGGGGGTCTTGGTGACTATGGGATACTCCTTATTCCAATGTTCACACAGGGAGTGGTTAGTGGTTTTGTTGGTAAACAGACTAAGGAAACATGCCTCATGTTCTGGGGGTATGTTTAGGGGTACTGTTCCCAAATGAGGCCTAGCCCCCCACATACATAACAATTGGTTTTGTTATGTTTCCCTGCACTCTACCTCATCCACTCTAGCCACAGGTTGACATCTGAGAACCCGGTCTCTGCAGTCATAGTATCCTCATAGGTAGGGTCTGCTATGGCCACCATATCCTTTAATGTCTGTATATGGGGCCTCAGGGGGTTGGAGCTAGATGTAGATTGGGGAACTCCCCACTCTGGGTTATTGAACATATCTTTCAGCTGGAAAGGTTTTCTAAAACTGGAATACCCACTTCCCCACCATAGGCCCAGAATATAGGTCCCGCTGTCTCCTGGGCTAGGATTTTCAATGGTCAGCCTGAACTCCTTGGTGAAATACAGATCTGTGTGCTTGTTGATTGTCATTCTATCTAAGAGTGACTTCCCATTTTTATCCTTTCTATTTTGGACGCTTTCAGGTTTGTACCCCCAGTGTCCGAACCCACTGCTCCCCAGGAATCAGTTGTTACCCCAATAGGTGTCAGCAACACATACATACACAGTCATGGGCCTTACTGCTTCATCCCAGGACCGGATCTTGTGCATAGTACCTGGAATTATCTGCTCATAAGAGGATATAAAAGTGGCAGCATGTGTATTGGATGAGTTATACCAGAATTGGGTTATACCATCTTTTTGGTGGATGGCTACCTCTTGTGCCTGAGCAATAAATACAATGAAAAGGATATACAGAATCGTTGGGTCCCCTGATCCTCTTCCTCAGGCACAGGGACTTTCTTGCAGTGGGTGGCGTGTTTTTCCCGGCCTCCTTGACTGATGTGGCAGTTGTTAGAACCTGGAAAGGACCATCATATCTGGGTTCAAGGGTGTGTTTGCTCACAAACTTCTTTACTAGGACTTAATCACCGATAACCAGCTTGTGTGTTCCTGTATCTAGCTCAGGATCTGGAATAGAGGAAAACACTTGCGAAGGGATACGGGTTAATTCTCAAGATAAAGCAGTCACATAATCAGTCAATACATCAGACTGGAGCTGTAATTGTTGTGGAAAGTAACAACCCAGTCTGGGGGCTGAACCAAACAATATCTCATAGGGTGACAGACAGGCCATGGTTTCCTCTTGGAGTGTGCCTAACACTGAATAAGGCGACGGGTAAGCTGTCTGGCCAACTCATTCCCGTTTCCTGAGACATTTTTGCATTCTAGATTTTATTGTGCCATTTAATCTTTCCACCTTCCCACTGCTCTGAGGATGGTATGGGGTGTGGAAAGCTAGCGTGACCCCTAAAGCTGTCCATATTTCTTTGGTTCCTGAGGCCGTGAAAGCTGGCCCCTGATCCCTCTCTATGACCTCTGGGACACCATATCTGCACACTATTTCTTTTAAAAGTCTCTTAGCTGTGGTCTTTGCTGTCATGTTGGTGACGGGATAGGTCTCTAGGATATGATGACTAATGCGTACTCGTATTGGCCAATTTTTGGCATCTGGATGTGGTCGATCTGTGTCCTTTGGAAGGGGTACTGGGCTTTTGCCAGATGCTTCAAAGGTACCTTTTCCGTACTTCCTGGGTTACATTTAGCACAGATGGTGCATGACTTGCAGAAGTTGTTGGTAAGTGGAGTAATCCCCGGACCTAAGTAGTATTTGTTGATCAGGGCGTTCATTAAAGTTTTTGACAGATGAGAGGCACCATGGGCCCACTGTACCACTGCAGGAAACAGTGATCCTGGCAGACATGGCCTCTTGTTTAATTCCATGATCCCTTCAGTTTCTGTAGCTCCTTACTTTATCCACACTTCTTTTTTCTTCTTTGTCAACTGCTTCTTGAGGTAGGTCCTGCTCACAGGAGGGTTTTGTAGAATCATGGTGGTCTTCAGGGTTACAGTTTCTTCAGAGGTATCCACTGTATCATCCAGGATGGGTGCATTCACTCTGCTGGCCACTTCTTGCGTCCTGTTTTCAGCTTGTTTCACAGCGGTATCTGCCAGGTGATTGCCTTGTGCTTCTTGAGAATTTATCTTGCTGTGCGCCTTTTATCTTAAGTATAGCCACTTTTCCAAATGACTCCAAAATCGCAGGTGACGCTCAGGGCATATCTTGAGTCTGTATGGATATTAGCTATTTTTCCTTCTGCCAATTTGCATGCCATTGTTGGGGCCTGGAGTTCTGCTTCCTGGGCAGACATGGAGGAAGGTAATGCTGAAGCCTGAAGAACTGTATCTTCGGTGGTGACTGCGTACCCTGTGTGGTACCGTCCCGCGCTGTCTGCATACCTGGAACCATCCACAAAGATTGTCAAGTCAGGATTCTCAAGGGCCGTTTCACTAACTGTCAGTAGGTGTGAAGTCTCCATCTTCATCACTTCAAAACAGTCATGAGCGGCTAGGTGGGGATCATTTTCCAAAGAGGTTCTCCCCTCAAGAAGTGGAAGTAAAGTGGATGGGTTGAGGGTATCACATCGGAGGAGAGGGATATTATCGGGGAGAAGCAAAGCACACTGGAGTCTGAGGTGTCTTGCTGAAGACAGGTGTTTGGGCTGTACTTGGTTTAGTATGGCAGTTATGTCATGAGGGGCAAGGAGGATTAAAGGATGGCCCAACACCAGGTCAGCGGTTTTGTCCAAAAGGGCTTGGGCTGCAAAGATGGCTCTAAGACAGGAGAGTCCCCCCCATGGCCACTGGTTCCAGTTGGCAAGAGTAATACCCAATGGGTCTGAGCCTGTTGCCACGGGCCTGAGCCAAAACTCCTGTGGCATGCCCTTGTCTCTCTGAGACAAACAGCTTGAGAGTCTTTTCATAGTCCGGAAGGCCCAATGCAGGGGCCGTGGAGGGAATCTCCTTCAGAACTTCAAACTTCAAACTCCCACAGCTTCTGGGGAAAGTGAGAAGGGATGGGATTTCAGGACGTAGAGAGGTTGCATCAAGAGGGAGGTGCCCGGGATCCAAGAGCGGCAATAGAAGATTAATCCTAGAAAAGGTGTGAAGGGGCTTTTGACCTTGAGGCAAAGGGATGGCCTTGATTGCAGCAACTCTTTCTTCAGTAAGATGTTGAGTGCCTTGGGAGATGCAGTGACCTAGAAAAAACATCTTCTCTTTGCACCACTGGACCTTTTTGCTTTGAGGCCTTGCATCCTTGCTTAACTACGTAGTGGAGGAGGCTTTCAGTGATAAAAGTCTACGCCTCTTGTCAATCTGCTCCTGGCGCTTCTCCTTTGCTTCCTTTGTTCTCTTAGCAAGGAGCTTGGCATACTCTGATGCTTCCTCCTCATTCTTCTGAGTGTGCTGCTTCTTCATGGGCAATACGTCTGCGCTTGTGTTGAAGAACTCTAGGTGTTACAAGACGCTGGATCTTGGGGGCCTCAGTCCTGGCCTTCTTCCCTTCCTTAGCAAGAGGCTTTCTAATCACATATTGGTGCACATCATCTTACTGAGAGTTTCCTGGGGACTGTGTCAGCCTTGTGTAGTGCGGCCGGTGCCATTTTGCCGTAGCCGGCGTCTTTTCCCCCTAGTGCCTGTTGACTTCTTATGGCTGGTGGTCATGTTTGTGTAGCTCGGCGGTCATGATTTGGT
Source organism: Lithobates sylvaticus (assembly GCA_028564925.1). Taxonomy (NCBI): domain Eukaryota; kingdom Metazoa; phylum Chordata; class Amphibia; order Anura; family Ranidae; genus Lithobates; species Lithobates sylvaticus. The sequence goes on along the minus strand of CM053037.1, from coordinate 99,460,038 downwards.
GGTTTTTGTGCTCAGGCAGCGGCGGCCATTACTGTGTAGCCCAGGCAGTGTTTTTAGCAGACGAAAGCTCCTCTTTTTAACCCGGTGCTGGCTCCTGTGTTGTTCTTCTCGGACACCACATGTGTCCGGGTCTACACCTGAGGCAGCAAGCGCTATGCCGGTGGGGTGGTGAGTCTCGTGGGGGTCCCTTTCTCCCTCTGTTGCAGGCTGTGGGGTGTCCTGGTGTTCCGGTACTGCTACTGGCATATTTGTGTACCTTTTTTGCAGTGGTCGCTCTTGGTGTTGGGGGGGTCTCTTCTCCCTCTATGGAGTCTCAGGAGCATGTTTCCACACCTGACCCTTTATCAGAGGCTGCAGGTATCTCTGGGTCCCAGACATCCGTTGACGCACTGATGGCGGCCCTGGAGTCCTTTGTGTCCCGGGTGGAGGTGGCTCTTAGGCGGTGGACTAGCAAGAAGCGTCCCCCACCTTCCCCTGCTTCATCTGTCTTGTCCGATCATGAAACGCATTCGGCTGCCTTGGACGGGGCCCAGCCTGTGGACGGTGAGGATGATTCCTCTGTCCCGGTGGCTTCTCACGAGAAGTGTCTTGCGCGGCAAAAGTGTTCCTTTATCCCTCCTTTTTTGACAAGTTTGTCTATAAGGAATGGCAGCGTCCAAAACATCCCTTTGCGGTCCCAAAGTGCTTTGCTGTGCATTATCCTTTTGAGGAGATTTTTCTCAACCTGTGGTGAATCCTCCGGTCTCTCGATTGAACAAAGCCACCGTGATTCCAGTTGAAGACTCTCCGGCTTTTTAAAGATCCGGCTGACGGGAGGGCAAAGTCTCTAAACCGCACTGTTCACTATTGTGGGTTTGGTGCTTCGGCCGGCACTGGTCATTGCCCTAGTGTCTTAAACGCTGACAGTGGGCAAAGCTGTTGAGCCCTGACCTGGAGGGTGATCAGTTTCCTCCTGACTTCACTGAATTGGCGGACCTGCTTGTCCAAGGGCTGCACTTTGTCTGCGATGCCTCTTTGGACGCAGCTCCCTTGCTTTGTAAGCGGTCTTTCAGTGGTAGTGCTTCGGCGGGTATTGTGGCTGAAGTGTTGGACTGCGGACCAGGCCTCTAAAAAAATCTCAAGCTGATCAGCCTTTTCAAGGTGATCGTTTGTTTGGGGCCACTCTGGATGATATTAAGAGTGTAGCAGGGGAGTAAGAGGACTTTTTCTTTCACAGTCAAAAAAGGGGAAGGAGCCACGTCGCAAGTGTGGTCCTTCCTTCTCGGCACACAACGTTTTTTCTTCCCTCAGGGTCCACTGATAAAGGCTCAGTCTTTCAAGCCCCCCTCGGGAGGAAAACACAGAGTGGGATTCTCTACACCCCCAGGTAAGGCTCCTTCGGCATGAAGGGGTGCCCTCACCCACAGTCCGGGTGGGGGGACTTCTTTGCTGGTTTCCAGGCCCGGGGACCTCTATGATAAATGACATGTGGGTTCACAAAGTGATTGTCTGGTTACAAGATCGTGTTTCAGTCTTGTTCCCCAAGCAGATTTTTTCCGTCCAATCTGCGTCTGTCTTTGGACCGCTTGTTAGCCCACCTACCTGGGCACGGTGCAATGCCTGTTGCTTCAAGGTGTGATTGTCCCGGTTTCGGTGTTGGAACGTTTCCATGGTTTTTATTCAAACCTTTTTACAATCCCCAAAAAAGAGGGTATGGTACGTCCGATGCTGGACCTCAAGGCCCTGAACTGCTTTGTGCGGACGTTCAGAAAGGAGTCCATTCGCTCTGTGGTGGCATCTCTTCATCAGGGGGACTTTCTTGCCCCCATCGACATCAAGGATGCCGACCTGCACCTTCCGATATGTGCACAACACCAGCGGTTCCTCTGCTTTGCTGTGGGAGAGGAGCAGCATCAGCTTACGTCGTTATCCTTTGGTCTCGCCTCCGCTCCTCGGGTCTTCAAGGTGTTGGCCCTAGTTCTGGTACTGCTGCTCCAGCGGGGGAATTGCTGTTCTGGGCTACCTGGACGACCTGCTGCTGCGAGCAAAGTCCCCAGTGACCCTGAGGGGCGCTGTGGAGATCGCTATTCAGACTCTGGCAGATTTTGGGCTGCTAATAAATTACCAAAAGTCTGCGCTGATTCCAGTTCAGAAATTGGTTTATCTGGGTCTGATTCTGCTCTGGCCAGAGTGTTCCTTCCGCTGGACAAACTCCAGAAGTTATAGGCAGCGGCCACCCCGCTAACTGCTGTCCAGCAGGTGGGTCTCCCTGCGGACTTGCATGAGGGTGCTAGGCTGGATGGTGTCTACGTTCGAGGCAGCCCTGTTTGCTCAGTTCCATACGAGACCCCTGCAAAAGGAGATCTTGTTAAAATGGGACAAATGTCCAGGGTCTCTGGACAGTCAGATTCGGCTGAGCCAAGGAATGGTGGCTTTGTTCCCCGGCTCTTCGGCAGGGAAAATCCTTTCTCCTGGACGGTTGTCACCACCAATGCCAGTCTGTCCGATTGGGGAGGAGTCCTGGGCTCGGCTCAGGGTCGCTGGACACTGGAGGAATCCAGGCTACCTATCAACATCTTGGAACTCCAGGCGATCAGACTCTGGATCATTGGACGGATTGACTTCAGGGGCTTCCGATATGGATCTAGTTGGACAATGCCACAGTGGTGGCCTATGTGAACCACCAGGGAGGAACAAGGAGTGTGTTAGCGGGCCTGGAAGTAGCAGGCATTCTCTGGTGGGCAGAGCATTTCGTCCCGGCCATCTCTGCTGTCCACATTCCGGGAGTGGACAACTGGCAGGCGGATTACCTCAGTCGACAAGTGTTGGACCAAGGGGAGTGGTCCCTTCATCAGGAGGGATTTTAACAGATATGTCTGCGTTGGGACTCTCCATAGGTAGATCTAATGGCATTCCGGGTCAACAGGAAGGTGCAGAGGTTTGTGGTCGGCGCTATCCTGTCGCACTCCCTACCTGGTGATTTATAAGGACAAGGTGGTTCTTCATCCTTGTACTTCGTTCCTTCCAAAAGTTGTTTCTGATTTCCATTTAAATTAAGACATTGTGTTGCCTTCCCTATGTCCAAGGTCGCAACATCCAAGGGAATTTGCCTTACACACCTTGGATGTGGTTCAGGCGATCAGGGTGTATTTGGCGGCCACCGAGTCTTTTTGGAGGTCAGACTCTGTTCGTGATCGAGGACGGGCCAAAGAAGGGGCTTTCTGCTTCCTCAGTGACCAATTCTAGATGTATAAGGCAGTGACTCAGGCCTATTCTGTCAATGGTCATGTTTCTCCCTTCCCGGGGAAAGTGCACTCTACTTGGGTGCCGGGTGCCTCCTGGGCCTTCCGTCATCAGGCGTCGGTGATGCAAGTGTGCAAGGTGGCCACCTGGTCGTCGGTGCACACTTTCAAAAAATTTTACAAAGTGGATGTGCCTGCATCTGCGGATGCCCCTTTTGGCCGCAAGGTTCTGCAGGCTGCGGTCTAGAGGGTTTTTCTCTCATGAAGGGGTTTTCTTGCTGTTCAGGTTGGGCTCCAGTTATTCTCACTGAGCTCCAGATTGTCTGGTTGGCCTGTTTTTTTGTTGGCTGCCCCACCCTTCACGTTTGGCACTGCTTTGGGACATCCCTATGGTTCTGAATAAGAAAGCGCTGTGTCGGTCAATGAACGAATGAGAATAGGATTTTTGACTTACCGTAAAATCTGTTTCCCTGAGTTCATTGACAGCACCCACCCCTCTATGGAGTTTTTAATGCTTCTGACACTGCTTGTGCCAAAACTGAAGGCCTATATCAGAGGGGGGTGTATATAACCCAGGACTGCCCATGGGCGTAGCCAAGTCTTTTTTCTGCCTAGTGTCCTACTCCTGTAGTGGGCGATATAACCCTATGGTTTTAAATAAGGAAGCACTGTGTCTGTCAATGAAAGTAGTCTTTTTGTGGGCGTTTCCACCATCCTGATGCTCCAGGCCCTCCAAAAATAGAGGTAGTCAAGAAATTAGATAGGAAATGTATGCACCTAGGAAGCCTGAAAGATGCTCTTTGGATTTTGGGCCTCTCTGTGACTAGGCTGTGGAAAAAGTCTTGCATGTGGTATTGCCATACTTGGGAGGATAAGCAGAATGTGTTTTGTGGTGTAAGTCTAAGTATGCCTATGCTGTGTTAAGTAAGGTTACTTTGCGGTATAAGCAAGTAAGCTAAGACCTTTGTGTATAAAGGTGTATAAATGTGCTTTTACTATACAAAAATGCTTTACATACACAATTATAGGAATACAATACAAGACTGACAGTTATACCTATAACCAGCAAAATGCTACCCACTTCCTAACAAATAAGCTTATAAAAGTTACTTAAAGCGGAGCTCCACCCTAAAGTGGAAATTCTTCCCCCCCTTCCGGTGCCACAATTTGGCACCTTTCAGGGGGAGGGGGGGTGCAGATACCTGGACTAGCTAGCCGCAGCTGCCCCGCCCCTATCTGTAGATGCCAGCCCCCCCCCCCCCCTGTTGTGTCCTGGGAAACACACAGTTCCCAGGACCCAACGGGGATCAGTAAAGACCGCAAGGCTTCACTTCCTGATTCCCTGACAGAGGATGGCGGCGGGGGCAGCCGAGAGACGAGCGATTGCTCGTCATCTTCTGCCACATCGCTGGAACAGGTAAGTGTCCATTTATTAAAAGTCAGCAGCTGCAGTATTTGTAGCTGCTGACTTTTAATATTTTTTTGTGCAGGTGGCCATCCTCTTTAACTCAGGTTACTGTGGGTTCATGATCTCGGTAGGCAACGAGGACTCCATAATGACTTAACACAAGGAAGGTCTGTACCATCCAGAAGAATCTATACCTGAAGACTCTTGCCTGGTCTCCAGCAACTGCTTATAAAAGCCCTGGGGTCCTGGCACTTAAGGGACTCAAGTAAAATGAGTGTAACCGAATGTGTTTTGGGGTGTATTTGTAAGTGAGCCTATGCTATGTGTGAAAAAATAACTTGTCAAAATAACAACTTTGTGGAAGAAAAAGCAAAAAAAAAAATTTAATTTCCTAATTTTTTCTTTTTTTTTTTAAATTGTAAAATTTGCACTGTGCTGGTATTTTAGGGTCTCGAGCATTGGGGTAGGCATCAGGATTGCAGGAATTGAGATGGTACATTAGGATTGATCAATAAATAAAAAAAAAAATATTTTGAATTGCCGCAAATCACGCAGACAGAATCACGGGACGGCTGTCACCCAAAAGCAATTCCGGAACTTCTTTTGGGCGACAGGCATACCGCGATTCATCAAGTGACAATGGCGGCAAAATCGCACCATGATTTGGGTACCAAGTAACAGGGACCGCAAGGGCGATACGGAATTGCAAGCAGAATCGCAATAATTCCGCCTGCGATCCGGAACGCCATAGTAGGAACGTAGCTAACTCTTTCACAGACTGAATAACGTACAATGCAGTAAAATGCATTTTGACACATTTTTGAAGAAGGATTATTTACGAAGTTTAGTTAATAATAAAAGAAAAGTAACCAAAAAAACCCCATTGTGGATTAAATCTCACTAAAAAAACTTTGTTAAAAAAAAATTATATAAAATAATTAGGGTCCAGTGTTGCAAGTCTGAGTAGTTTATCATTCAAAGTATGACCGCACTGAAAAATGTCTTGATTTTAAATGGGGGTGAAGCATTCTGTTTTCAAGTTTATAATTTCATAAAAGCAGCAGATTATTTTGGATATTACGTATTAGTGGTTTCAATATGGAATATAAATATACAGTGACTTCTATCTGACTTGTGTCTATAGACTTTAAGGAGGGTTTGTGGAAAAAATAACGCTTGTGCTCAAGCTCAAAGTGCACAAAAAAGCACAAGCTTCTTCAAGCCGAAATTAAAGCTCAAATGCCTGTTAAAGCAGCTTTTTTTTTTTTTTTTATTATTTTTTTTGGAGCTGCAGTGTGCATGAGCCCTAAGTCGGAGCCTCATTTTAATTGATGTGATTTGGATCCGACATTACTGGCGGTTTACCAAGTCATTCCCTGAAGTTGCCTCGAAGTCACTGCTATAATCTTAAAAATAAATGGTTGTGGATTGAATCATCTGCGATTCCATTATTTCTTATGGGAAAATTTGCTTTGATATATGAGTGCTTTGGATTACAAGCACGTTTCTGGAATGAATTATGCTCGCAATCCAAGGTTTTACTAAATCAGTTTTGGGTAGAGTTTTTATTTATTTGTAAAATACTAATGGAAATGACATCCTGCAGATCTCTGAATAAGCTTTAACTTGGTATTGTTTAACATAATGAACCAGACTTTTTACTTTAATAATTATTCTTTCTCATAGCCTACCCCACTGGCAGGACTGCCATGAGTTATGGAGCAAGAAGCGCAGAAGACAGCGGCAGAGTGGCATTATACTGGACGAGCCACCTGCTATCAAAGCTCCAAGAAAAGAAAGTATAGCAGCAGTTGGCACAGAAACTGTCAAAAACAGCAGCCCAGCCCCTTCTCAGCCTGTCAAAACAGAACCTATTATAGCTGACTTGAGTAAGTAGTCATTCATCAACTTTGTATTCAAGCACATTTGTAATTCTTTGCAAGAAATCGGACAGCTCATGTTACTTAAAGATAAACTTCATTCCCTCCCCTATTTTTTGGTGAGGACTCCCCTAATACACTTATGCCCAGTTATCCAGTGGTCTCTTGTAGGAATTGAATGCACCACCTCTGCTTCAGGCCATCTTTCTCTGTGACAGCATCAGGGAACAGGCTGTCTCTTCTGGGTTCTTGCAGCCAGCCCCCTTATGATTCAGCATATCTTTAAGGAAACCGACTTGGGCCATAGAATACCCCATTGTCTCCTGGGATGCATGAAAAAAGTATGATTGCAAAATGAATGCAATAAAAATCTATTTGTTGTTCTGATGGGATGGGTGGGTAGCTAGGGATGGGGTTATAGAAAGTGGCTCAGGAGGGTAAAGATTTAATATTCTTTTCCTTAATACCAATTTATATATCTTAATTGTACAGGACATATGGCTTATATTCATAGACTATGAATTATATGCAGGCAACCGTCAAGTGATTGGACACTGGCAACTAAGTTTGCTTGGGCCACCCCTGCTTGCACCCTTCTATCTCCACATAATTAGTGAAAATCTAGTATTTTGCTAGCATCCTAGTGTTGGTATCGCACAATGAAATTAGACGATAAACGGTTCAGTCCTAAACTGTGTAAAGGGTTCTTTACTGTTCAAGCAGTAAGGATGTGAAACTAATTTCCACAGTTGGTGGTGTCAGTGGGGGTGTGGTTAATTTCAATTGATTTTTAGATGTGTTTTGTTAGTGTGAAAACCATGCACAGGGATCTGTAAAATGGTGGTTGCATTAACACACACGTTAAACTGGATGCACCAGTGTCCTTATCCAACCTTACCAACTATGTAACCATGTATGTAAGACTACTGCTTATTGCCCTGGGCTAGCTAGCAGTTTGTGGATTAGTAACCCTTTGTGTCAACTGTGTGGGACCGGCCTGTAATGTATGCTTCAAGCACTGGATCCTACGTTAGGCTCTCATCTTTTAATGTTGCCACTTCGGGATTTTGCTCACTGTGATGGGGAAAGCCTGGATCTGGATCCCTAACAGGCAAGGCATAGTTTCCCTTTAGTTTGGGTCATTCCTGGCTTTACACAATCCACAGTGCTAAGCACACAAGCAGATGAAGAAGTCATTTGCTTTGAGTTGATCCATGAAATATAGGTTCCAAACCCGTGCAAACCAGTAACCAAAAAGCAAACAAACCACAATAAATACCTGCATGTTGTAAAGTGTAAAAAAAAAACACCTTTAACGTAAAAAAGAAACAAAGGAACCACACTCATATCATAAATTACGTATCATAATCACCATAGTGGATGAACAAATAAATTATAAAAATTGAAGTCCATGTATAGATCCCATACGTGAATAAACGCACTGAATGGATGACAGCAGTGGTTTGGATTCATTTCTGTGACCTCATGTATGACAGCTAGTATTTTTACCATTTGCGCAGTTTGACTCACTAAGGATGTTCACGTGTGGGATCTATACATGGACTTAACAATTCTTATGTATTTTTATAATTTAAATGAAGATTTATTTATTGATATGGTGATTTATGATACAAAAGCGTGGTTCCTTTGTTTTTTCCCCGAAATACTTTCCTGTAATGACTTCAAGCCATAAGTCTTTTCACATCATTTAAAATTTGGCTGTTTTTTCTCATCTGCACTTTGTCTCACTTTGCGACTTAGTTGCAACATGCCTCCTTGCTTGATGCACTTCTACCCACCATATCAGCAGAAAACATGCATCCAATGTTTTTCCTGCGCTTCCTGATGCCTTGTGCTACAGAGACTTGCACAACCCATTCCTCTTGCATCCTTTCTGTGAGTACCCTACCAGGCATCTCCTCACTTAACAATGACGAATCACAGACCCAAGGAAGCTGGGACAGAAGGGACAAATGACATGCACGCTGCCAGTGGCCTACACAAAACTCAAAACACTGTTCAGGGTGATAGCTGTTCCCTTGTCACAGAGCAATGTCTTATTATAACACAACTCCAGCTGACTCTTGCTGCCTCTCAGGCACACACATTGTGGTCTATGAGACAAAAGCAGATTTTCCTGCCACTATGTTTGAATTCTTTGGAAAACTTTCAAGATATCTAAAAGCTTTGGTTTCTGGGTGCTAATAGCGCTATATTTCCTCTTTTCACCCACCACCCATGTTTCAGAGATGGCGCCTCCCAACCTGTTTGAGGATGAAATGGAGGAAAGTGAGGGGTCTTGGATGTTATAACGGAAGCTGCAGAGGATTTTTCAACTTCTGCATATTCTGAAACACATCCTATGGCCTCTGGACACAGTGATTGATAGTGCGAACTAGACTTTGTGTAGTAGTACATGGGTCTCCACAGCCCAAAGAAGCTACTGTTCCTTCTGCTCCCACCAATGCCCCCCCCATTCCCCCCCCCCTCCCCCCTGGTCATCTTCCAGGACAGCTTACATGAGCAAGAGGGGGGCGCCTCCCACCAGGAAACACATGATCCACTCTTTCTTTAAGAGCCCTGGCATGCTCCCTAGCTTTCATGTGTTTCCTCTGGTCAGGACACATCCCCAGTTTGCTTTTTGTGTGATCAGGCCAGCATGCAGTATGCAGGGACTTCCTGAGTAGGGTCACCATTTTTTTTACAAGGCAGGGGCTTTTGGGGTATGACCTCTACTCAGCTTCACAAGAGTCTGTTGTGGGTTCTATTTTACTGTGATTGGTTGCTGAGGGATCACTCAACAAGATGTCCCAAGCAATATGCTCAGGGTAGAAGGGGATTGTTGCCTGGTGGTCATCAGTAACCAGAGGGTTACTCCCTGAGGACTGAAGACATGTCTTTTGCATACCTGTTTCAGGCTGGAACACAGGAGTGCTCTTCATGGTCCTGGGGCAGGGAGAACACTGCGGCTATCTCTGGCATACTCTTGTGAATGACGTCAATTCTGGTCGCACGTGGATGATGTAATTTCAGGGGGGACAGTACGTTTTTAAGGTGCCAGTAACCAAAACTTATAACATCCATTAAAATTAATATGTTTTACTCAATTGGTTAAAAAGGATTAGTCAAAAAACAGTCCTATACAAATAAACTTCAAGAAAAAAAAAATGATCATTTAAAATTGCTGGATCAATTCCTTTCGGATCTTACAAACGTGATCAGTAGTCAATGGTGAATACGGAGTGATAATCCCCTCATGTTTCGCCTATTAGGCTTCTTCAGGGGATATTAATTTTGTCATATTTGTGCATGTAGTCATCCAAAAAAAAAAAAAAAAAAAAAAAAAGATTTTGTTTAGCGCCAAGGTTCACAGATCCAGATGTAAAGTTAAATAAAAAAAAAAGGGGGGGGGGGCTCGCCAAACAATGTAGGGTGAGGCACTGATATGTTGGCCACAGCAGGAGCAGATCAGGTCAATAGCAACTGGAAATATGCATGTAGGATTCCCATCAATCAGAATAGATTAATAAACGCCTATCGTGAGAAGGAGGGCGAAGGCCATGACCCACAACAGATAATGATGATAATAAGGGATCAGTCAAGTAAATATGAGTTGTTGCACCAATATAGGGGAGTGGGATAGATGCAAACAGAAGTATATGGCACAAAAGACAAGTACCTGTAGAACAATGTTGGCCATACTGGGAAAGAGGATTCCCTGTTGTATGGCCAACGTTGTTTTACAGGTACTTGCACTTGTATATAGGTTTGTTTTGATCTATTCTGATTGATGGGGAATTTTAAATGCATATTTTCCAGTTGCTATTGACCTGATCTGTTCCTCCTGCGGCCAGCATATTTGTGCCTCACCCAGGCATGTACTGGCCATTGGAGTTTCCCGGTGGGCCGATGGCTCAGTGGGCCAGTCAGGTGCAGTCCTGGAGCCGCTCCTCTCTGACAGGGAGTGATCGCGATTTCACTCCTGTCAGGAGGAGCAGCTTCCGTCCTATGCTGGAGAGAGCATTAGGCTTCCTGCTTCCTCCAGCCTGCAGGGGGAGATAGACGGCCAGCAGACTTTCCTTCCTCTCTCCCCTTGTCACTTGTCACATGACTGGAGAGAGGAAGAAGAGAATCTGCCTTGAGAACTGTGAGTACACGTGGGAGGGGGACACTCTGATGTAAGGGGGCTGCTGATGGGACACTCTGATGTAAGGGGGCTGCTGATGGGACACTCTGATGTAAGGGGGCTGCTGATGGGACACTCTGATGTAAGGGGGCTGCTGATGGGACACTCTGATGTAAGGGGGCTGCTGATGGGACACTCTGATGTAAGGGGGCTGCTGATGGGACACTCTGATGTAAGGGGGCTGCTGATGGGACACTCTGATGTAAGGGGGCTGCTGATGGGACACTCTGATGTAAGGGGGCTGCTGATGGGACACTCTGATGTAAGGGGGCTGCTGATGGGACACTCTGATGTAAGGGGCTGCTGATGGGACACTTTGATGTAAGGGGGCTGCTGATGGGACACTCTGATGTAAGGGGCTGCTGATGGGACACTCTGATGTAAGGGGGCTGCTGATGGGACACTCTGATGTAAGGGGGCTGCTGATGGGACACTCTGATGTAAGGGGGCTGCTGATGGGACACTCTGATGTAAGGGGGCTGCTGATGGGACACTCTGATGTAAGGGGGCTGCTGATGGGACACTCTGATGTAAGGGGGCTGCTGATGGGACACTGATGTAAGGGGCTGCTGATGGGACACTCTGATGTAAGGGGGCTGCTGATGGGACACTCAAAATGTAAGTGGGCCGGTCTGGATGAAGTCCAGGGCCAAATTTCTGTCCCAGTCCAGCCCTGACCCCACGTTGTTTGGTATGTTCACCCTCTTTTTTATTAAACTTTGCATCTGGATCTGTGAACCCTGGCGTTAACATAAAATCTTTTTTGGATGACTACATGCACAAATATGACAAATTGGTAAGATGCCCCTTACCAATTCTTAAAAGCATTATTGGCTCATTTACTCTTTTGGAGTGTTTCTAAACCTTACAATATGTAATGTTCGAGTACACTGATGGCTATATTTTAACCGCTTACTGGGCACTTAACCACTTCCGGACCTCCGCACGCCGATAAACGTCCTAAGTTTTAAGAGGAATATGGCTGTTATGGCAGCAGCTAGCTGCCATAATGCCGGTATCCTCTTTTTCGGCCGACGGTCCGGTTTCCGATAATAGTGGTTGCTGTAGCCGATTCGCTGCAAGATAACTTTTATTGGCGGTGGGAGTGGGCCCCCCCCTCTGGAATACGCAGGGTTAAAGAATAAATGCCTACGCACCTTCCCAGTTCATTCTGCTCTACTGGACACCATTTAGGGGAATTAGAAAGAACCTGAAAGGAAAGGGTTCATTCCAAAAAACCTTGAAACTGAGATTTCTCTTCAAAGAAGAGGATGCATTGCTCTGGGAAACGTGTCCCAAGTTAGATGCCCCGCTATCAAAAATTTCTAGGACAGACTTTTTCTAAAGAGGGGGGTTCTCTAAAAGATCCTATGGATCGTAAAGCAGAATTTTTTTTTAAATATGCCTGGGAGGCTAGTGCTATGAACGTTAAACTGACCATAGCAACTACATGCGTAGCCCATACCTTGGACATCTGGTTGTGTTAGCTTCGTTCACATATAGAAAACCTTAGCTTTCATTGCTGATGCTTCTACAGAAGCCATTAAATTCACAGCCGGGTCCACTACACTAAATAACTCGTCAAGGAGAGTGATATGGCTGAAGTCCTCGCAGGGGGACCTAACCTTAAAGACCATGCTTTGTAGGCTGCCGTTTGAAGGAAACCTCCTGTTTGGCACAGAGCTGACATCAGTGTTAGAGAGTTCTGCTGACGAGAAAAAAAGGCTTTCCCATGCCAAGCAAGCAGACTGGAAGGAAGTTTTTTCGTTCCAACAGGCAGCGCCAGAATAAAGAAACCATGCAGCAGAACCAGAAGAAAAGCTGGTCTTTCAAAAAAAGGGAAGGGAAAAGGGGGTTCCTTTTTTTAATCCCAAGGACAAGAAGAAAACGTAGTCACAGTGACTTGATGTGCAGTGTGGGGGGAAGTTTGGGGACATTCCTCTTGCAATGGCTGGAAGTCACAATGAACCCCTTCATACTTGATATTATAGGATATGGATTCAGAATAAAATTTTCAGGTGTCCCTATACCTCTCCCCCAAGATGCAACAAAAGCAGAAGCACGTCTATCTGTTGGAAGAAATGTTGCAAAAAGGGGTAATGTGCCTTCTGACAGAGGAGGAAAAGGAAGGGGGGTTTATACTCAAATTTTTTCCTCAGGAAGAAACCCTTGGGGGAAATGCAGAATGATTTTGAATTTGAAAACAGTAAACCAGTGAAATTCAAAAAAACTCAGGATGGAATCAATTTACATGGTGAAGCATTTGTTGTCCCCGGGGGTGTTTATGGTCTCTGTGGATATGAAAGATGCATATTTGCACTTCCCGATAAGGGAGACCTCGAGAAAACTTCTGAGGTTTTCACTCAAGGGGCCAGAAAAAACACTTTCCAGTTCAACGCCCTTCTTTTTGTCCTATCTTGCCCCCCAACCCATACCACAAAGGGTGGCAGCTTTGAAGCCTTGACATTGAGAGAAATGAACATCATCCCCTATCTGGACGATTTATTGATTTTCGTGAATTCAGAAACAACCTTAAAATAACGCAGCAGATATATCTTCCTTGCAGGAATTGGGCTAGATAATAAATTGGGAAAAATCTCAGCTTATTCGTATAAACAAGAGTACTTACTTGGGCTACATAATACACATTGAACACCAAGATATATCTGACCTCAGAAAAAGTGCAGACTCTGCATCAAAATGCGGGATGCCATGAAGCTGTTGGGGCTCATGAAGATGGCAATACCAGGGGTCTAATGGGCACAGCTACATTCAAAGACCATTTAAAGTTATGCTCTTGCATAGTGGGATGGACTTCAGAGTTCTCTAGACTTAAGAATACCTATTCCATAGGAGTTGAAGGAATCTCTCAGGTGGTGGCTAAAGCTACAAGTGCTGGAGCAAGGGCGCAAATGGAAACGGGGATCCAGTCATCACTACAGATGCCAGTTTTTGGGGATGGGGTGCTCACTTTTTTACACCAACTCAGTAATGTCGGAAAGCTCCTCACATCTGACGGAGCTGGCAGTCATGACAGATTTTCAAGAAACGATAAAAGGAAAGGAAGTTCAAATACTGTCAGACAATATCACTGTGGTAGCTTATTTAAACAGACAAGGCACCACAAGGTCAGAAAAGCTTAAAGTTGCAGGAGAACTTGTGGGTTGAGCAGAGGCAAACCTTGTCTCCTTAACGGCAGTTCACCTCAAAGGACAGCTGAATCAGTCGACAGCTTAAGCCTGCAAGGAAATAGTGCAGACAGAATGGTGTCTGAGTCCAGTAGCACAAGATTTGCGAGAGATGGGGAACACCTGAAATCGATCTTTGCCAACAGATCCAATGCAAAGGTGAGAAGTTAATTCTCCATTCAAGGGGACCCACAGCGCACAGGCACAGATGCACTAGCTCAACCCTGGGTGGGGGAACTGCTATATGCATTCCCACCTTTTCGTCTTGGTTGATTTAGAAACTAGAGATAACAGGAGCAAAGATAATCCTTATTGCGCCTTTTTGGCAGGACCTTCTGTTTCAAGGCAAAGTATACCACCCTTGGCAGTGTGGCTTCTGAGGGGAAGCAAGATTGCATAAACCCTCAAAACATTTATATATTTTCACAAAGCAGACACCCTAGAGAAAAAAATGGTGGCAGTTCCAATTTTTTATGCTACACAATATTGCCGTAATGCTCTAGGAAATGAAAAATTTCAATGGAAGTACACCAAAATAAATTTTAGGACATACTAGCGCAATAAATTACCCAATTTTTTAGGTAAAATATAAAAGGTTGCGCCAAGTAAATACCCAACATGCCAAGCCTTAAATTTGTGCGCTTTGAAATAGTGACAAATTTCAGTATCTTATATTTTCTATAGGCAATGCTTTAAAAGCCCCCATACAGGTCACCAGTTTAGCGTGCTCTCATTCCGACATGCCCATGCAAACGTCTTTCTTCCCGCAAACAAACTGTTTCTCCAATCTCACACTCAGGCCTTGAGATCAAAGAAATGCTCCTCTCTGAGATTCTGCATGGGATGTCTGGGCATTGGGGCTGTACCATTCTTCCAGTTTTGCTCAAGTCCTCTTCAAAACCTCTATTTGGCATGGAACAAATATGCTTTCTCGACCACTCTATGCAACCCAGCCCTTACAGCGGTTATCTAGATCAGCCTTTCTCAACTGGGGTGGCCTCTGAGGTCGTCAAGCTTGCCACGGCATCCTGGTAGAGAGAGGCATTCAGATGAGATAGAATTCTTGCTGCTCAGCTGAACTGTACATCGGCACAAGAGCTCGATCAGTGTGTGTGCTGTGCTATATGCAGGTAGTACTGACATTTTTTAAAAGTCAGTTTTTTTTTCTATATTTTGTGTATGTATGTACATTACTTTTTTTTAATTTTATATAATCTTTATTTTGAAAAAAAAAAAAGGGTTTTAAACAACCGACAGGTGAACATTTAACAAAACATGTGTGTAACAAGTTATTACATGACATGTAGGGCTTGCGCCAGATGCATATGGTCAGCAGACATGTTACTCAGGGACATGCACTCTACGGGGACCAGCCTAGGGGGATTCGTTTTCAGCATATCACACCCACGATATGAGTTCAAACAGCAATGGGTCACCCCTGTCGTCTCTGTCTGGTGTCACCCTGCAGAGGATGTGAGCCTCTAAACAGAGATCTAGTTTAGACCTTACCTCTGGCATCGGGCCCATACACTCAACAGAAATATTATGAGGGGGATATAATAAATTGGGGAGGGATAAAATAAAGTAAAAAGAGGGAGCGGTTGGTTCTACACCTGCTAATACCTGCTAATACATGCTAATACCTTAAGATAGTAAAGCTATGGCAAATCTGCTGGTATACAGGTTTTACGTACACTTATGTCCCTGGTGTCTCGGGCCCTCCCCGACTGGACCCCTTCACGTAGGGGGTATCCCCATCGATGAGGGTCCTGAGGTAGCATTGTTTATCCAGGTGGCCCATATGGCATAGAATTTCTCATATCTCTGTCTTTACACTTTGCCATCCACTCCTCGGCCACCATAATATTGTTGACTAAAGTCACCCATTCTGTACAGGTAGGCACCCGGGGTGTCTTCCTGTGGATTGGGATTCACCGCCGAGCTGCGTTAAGCAGATGGGGCAGTACAGACTTTCAGTACTGGCTGAGAGGAGGGGTGGGGAAGTGCAGCAGGGATTCTAGCGGGGAGTCTGGGAGTTCCAGGTCCAATATCAGCTTGATCTGTGCATGAATGTCTAACCAGAAGGGCCTTAGCTTGGGGCATTCCCACCAGATATGAAGGAACGAGCTTCTAAGGCCACATCCTCTCCAGCATGCGTCTGACAGGGAAGGGTATATCTTGGTGAGTTTGGCATCTAGTTAGAATCTTGTTACTATTCTCCTGCATTTTTTGTATCCACTGTGCTTGAATGTGTAAGTTTAAGCAGGTGGTCAGTGGTAAGTTTAAACAAGTTGAGGCTCGGTAAAGACGTGCTGAAGGTCCCTCTCCCAATCCCTGATGAAATTCGGTTTCCCCTCAGTCTGCAAGGCCTGCAATAGGTCATACAATACTGAAATGGCGCGGGGGACAGCAGAGTCCGACATACACAGTCGTTCAAAGGGCAAGGCCAGGGTAGGTGGCCGAACGCATTGGGGTAGGCTAGTGATGAAGTGCTGAAGCTTTCTATAGCGGCACTCATCCATTAGGAAGGGGCCGAACTGTGCCCTGAGTGCGTCTAACGATAACAGGCCCTGGTCCTGGACAAATCTGTCACATCTGGACTCCCCATCGGCTGTCCAGGTCCGAAAGAAAGAGGGGTGTTCCCTTGGAGTGAACCAAGGGAAGCCACCTAGTGGTGCCAAGGGTGAGGTTGGCTGCGCAAGCCTTACCCCTCTGTTTAGAGCTTCCCATATCAGCGTGTGGACGGCCAGCGGAGAGACCAGTTCCGAGAGACCTCTATGCTCTCGGGGGACCCATGGGGCGTGACAGGTTGCCGCCAGCCAGAAACTTGTCCAGGGGCACCCAGAGTTTGTAAGAGACATTGTGGTACCAATCTAAAATACGTTGTAGGGCTACAGCCTCATAGTATCTGTGGATTACAGGAACCCCCATACCTCCATTTGATTTAGGGCGCTGTAACGTGCAAAGGGTTAACCTGGGGCATTTCCCACACCATATGTACTGCATAAACATGCTGTTGAGAGTTGAGAAGAAAGTCTTTGGCAAAGTGATCGGCACTATCTGCAGGAAGATCGGCCCATCCACGAGAATGCCGCCCTGTCCCAACTTTTCAGGTCCACCCTAATGGCGGAGAGTAGCAGAGCGTAGTTGCTTTCCTGGAGCAGCTCGTGGGCAAGTAAACCCCTAGGTATTTTAGGGAGGTAGAGCACCATGTAAATGAGAAGGCCGATTGCAGCCGTGTACACAGGCCCGAGGGGACATTCTGGGATAGGATCTCGGATTTGTTGTAATTTATCTTGAAGTTGGACAATATGTTAAATTCCTTCAACTCTGCCATAATATTAGGCAGTAATATGAGGGGGTCCGAGACATAGAATAGTACGTTATTTTTAAACTTTCCCCTGATCCTGTACGATCAAAACTGCTTTTTTTTTTATTTATTTATTTTGGGGCTTGTTGGTAATAGCATCAAGGACTGATGCTTCTCTGAAAAGCGATCCATGCTCAGAACGCTTTTTAGAGGTATTTAACAAACAGTAAAGAGGCAATATATTGCCCCCCTCTCACTGCCTGCCTCAAATGCAGCATCACTACGCCACAACCACACACAATGCACAGTTGTGGGTCGGTTGCAGCACAACCTCATTCACGTGAAGGTATTTTCCAGCCACAGCATGTGTAGACCCCCAGCTGTGCATTTGTATTTAACGGGGGAGCAGTTAGGGGTGGTAAAAATGGCTCAACCGTCTGGTTTCACATTTGTGTGGCTGCATGTAGGGCAGCTTCCCTACCCGAAGAAAGGCAGGGAAGGAAGTCCTTTACACTTTTGTTAAAGTTGCTTTACACCAAAAACACATTGTGTTTGCCTATGCATGGGGGTACTGTTAATAATTAATGGCACCCCTTTGCATCTGCTAAAGAGCAGCACATTGGTCTGCATGTCAGGAGCATGTACATTTTTTTTTTTTTTTTTTGCATGTTCTGCAACACAGTTATGTGGACCAAGCCTTCGACTGGGGTGACTGTAGACTGAAAATAGTTGTCAAGGGTGCCTTGGCTAGAAAAAGTTGGAGAAACACTGATCAAGATGACCACCTTCTCCTCTCCTTTCAGCTATCTGCAAATGTCCTCAGATACTTGAGGCTTTTGGTTCGGTAATCAACTTCCAATAATCTGCTCCCCAACTTTTTCTTCACCTGGAGTACTTTTGATCTTATTCTAGACACAGCCCAAGCAAAAATCTTTCTTCTAGAAAGCAAACAGGTCTCAGATCTCATGCTCGGGTCTTGAAATCAGGGAAGTGTCCCTCTTTGAAATCTTCCATGTGAGTTTTGGGCCCCATGGTGGTGGCTTCCTTCAAGGCTGTTCATTTGATAATACTGTTCAAAGCCCCTCTAACATCACGTTTCATAGAATAAAAATATTCCCTCTCTCAACCTGCCTATGCCCTTCTCCACCCAAGCAAGGAACTCCCTAGCTTGGTGGATGTTCAGACCAGTCTTAGCAGTGGGGGTGAAGTCATTTCTACCATACAACTGGAATCTTAACAAGCTGATGAGTGTTTCAATCCCTTACAGTTCAAAAAACACACGAGCCAAGCTCCCCCTTAACACCTCTGGACCACAGAGTGCTAAAATTTGCTCTTCAATCGTGGACTTCCATTCTTTAGGGATACTCAATTAGTGTGCAGTGGGACAGCACAATGTCTGTAATTCTGCATCAAATCACCAAGGGAGAACCAGTGTTACAGCCTTGAAGGAAGAAGGCCTGATCATATCACAAATGGGAAAATCTGTCCAGTGACCTCTGCTGTCCATATCTCAGGAGTAGACAATTGGAAGGGGGGTTACATCAGTTGTCACCACTTTGGCTGAGGGGAATAGGCCAATCACCCTAATATCTTTAGCCTGATATGTCAGAGATGGGGGACTCGCAACCTCGAGACTAATGATCCTCTAGTACTGGCATTGGGTGCTCTGATAATTCCTTGGAATTAATTTCGGGCAAATCTTTGCCTTTTCTTCAGTGAAAATTCTGCCTCAACTGCTCCATAAAATAAAGAATATTTAGATGATTCCAAACTGGCACAGAAGAACCGGGTACACAAACATACTCGTACTTATAGGTGAAACCCCCCCCCCTCACCCTTCCTAACAGACCAGACCTGTTCTCCCCTGTTCTTTCCTACTTCTCTGTGAATGTCATGGCTGAAGCCCAAACTTTGAGGGACAGAGAGGGGTCACTGAGTCTATCATTCCCTCAGTGTTTAAAGCAAGGAAAACCACTTCCAGAAAGACGTACTGTTCCACCTGGAAATCCTTCTTTGCCTGGTGTGAGCACAGACCTTTCAATCCCAGAGATTACTTTGTGCCTTGCATTGCAAAGGCCTTTACTTAAGATGTTTCTCGGGTCAAACGACCTGTGCTTCCTTGGGACCTCAACTTGTTTCTCTATGCCCTGTGATACAACTCTTTGAACCTATCAGGGAACTGCCTGTGAATGATCTATCCTGAAATGTAGCCTTCTTGGTTGTTATCACATCTGTCAGCCACGTCTCTGAGCAAGGACAAAGTAGTCTTGTTCCCAGGACCCTTGTTCACACCTAGGCAATTCGAATTGTGGGTGGAATCGTGTTTGCGATAGTTATTTCTTAATGGCACCCCAAACGCGGTGTTATTTTTGCCACGATTGTCGACTGGCAAAACAGGCTAAAATTGCGTCACCAACACCAAACACTCCTGGCTTTGTGCCAAGATCTGGTGCAGGAGCTTCTTCTTGGAGCGGAGGAAGGCCCATTTAAATGAACGGTGCAGCTCCCAAAAACGCTCCACAAAAAAGCTGAAATAAACACGCTGCCGCAGCTGTCGCTGCACTACACTCAGGTGTGAATAAAGCCTAAGGTGGTATCAGCCTTCCACCTCAATGAAGACATTCTTTCCTTTTGTTGTGCTGGACTTCAAAGCACCCAAAGATTATTTCTCTTCACTGTCTGGATGTGATCAGAACCATCTGATTCTACCTCAAAGCTACAGCTTCTGTCAGGAAGATAGACTCCCTTTTTGTCCTACCTTCAGGATCTCACCATCGCTGGGTGGATAAGACCGCTACTCTCAAGCGCTTACACTGCTCCTCCTGCACCTACTCACTCTACTAGGTCAATAATAGTTTCCTGGAAATTTTGACATCAAACCTCTGTTGCTCAGCTTTGTGAGGGTGCCACCTTGTCCTAAATTCCTACCTTTCCAAAATTATTCCAGACAGACATTGTCTTTTGCGGATGCAGCTTTTGGCCACAAGGAACTTGCAGCACGCTAAGTTGGGTCTCTTGACCCTTGTTTGGCCTGTTGGCTCAGTTCTGTTTCCATTGTTGCTGCCCACCCTTATTCATTGCTTGGGGAGATCTCAGGGTCTATAAATGTAGAGGTGTACTGTATGATTAGCCACTTAACCACTTTCAGACCGAACCATTTTGCTGGCTTAAGACCAGACCACTTTTTGCGATTCGGCACTGCCTCGCTTTAACTGACAATTGCGCGGCCGTGCGACGTGGCTCCCAAACAAAATTGACATCCTTTTTTTTCCCCCAAAATAGAGCTTTCTTTTGGTGGTATTAAATGGCCCCTGCGTTTTTTTTATTTTTTGCTCTATAAACAAAAGAGCTTCAATTTGGAAAAAAACGCATTATTTTTTACTTTTTGCTATAATAAATATCCCCCAAAAATATATAAAAAAACATTTTTTTTCCCCCTCAGTTTAGGCCGATACGTATTCTTCTACATATTTTTAATAGCATAGATGGGGATTGAGACCTTCAAACAGAGCACCACGTCCCAATTAGAAATGTAAATACAGAAAAATGGACTTGGGGTTCACTAACCCCGGGACTTTAAGGGTGCTGATAGTGGACACATGGATACTGAACATCCATAAAAAATTTTTTATTTAAACATATACATAGAGACAGTAAAAAACATGCATTTCCATGACAACTGGATTGATCACCAGCACTGAAATTAACATGTGTGAATTAAAACAGTGAGCTAACAATTTCATAGGATACCACTTCATTCAACGTGTTTCGCTCCTCTGAGCTTCTTCAGGAATTGGGTATATGAATGTGTTACACAGTAGGGTGGTGCCTAATAGTAACCCATTAATTGAAGCCAACAATGCTCTAGCTCAAAACAAGTAGTAAATGCCAGCAGAGGAACTCCATCCATATCACCGGAGCAATCATCAACATCCATGGGGGGTCGCGGATCTGCCAATCACTTTTATCTGAAAGTGGACCGCCCGGATACAGGGTTATGGCAGCTAATAACGATGGCGGGCGGTCCGTAAGTGGTTAAGATAAAATACATTTTGACTTACCTGTAAATTCAATTTGTTGAAATACAGTGCAGGCCACCCTCCTCTCTGTTCCCGTGTTACTTTGCATTGCTTACAAGGACTCTGAGCTGGGACGTGTCCGCAAAATCTTTGTGAGTGTCCTGTCACCGGAAGGTCCCAGCCTGTAACCCAGGGTCTATTAATATCAAGACTCAGTCTTTTATTGTACAACAAGATATGAAATTTACTTCAAGATATGGAATTAAAGTGGTTGTAAGGTCAGAATTATAAATAACTGGCATCCCCTCTGTAGTAACAAGATATAAAGGACTGTGTGTTTGTTTTTAAAAAAATATCCTAAATACCTTCTGGCACACTGTGACCCCCCTATCCCCTCAACTTCCCTGATCTAAGGAAAGCAGTGGGAGGGGCTGAGATTCCCCCTGATGTATGTCAGCCAGCAGAGGGTGGTCATGTGATGGCACAGCGGTGCTGTACAAGAACATTTTTAGGATTATAATTTAAAAAAACTGACACAGTACTTTATATCTTGCTACAACAGAGGGGGGATTCCAGTTATTTATAAATCTGACTTTACAGCTGCAGGTAAATGGCGGGAGGGGCGGGTTTGGAGATCCGCTTTCACACACAGACTAGGAAAGGACAGACAGACAGACAGTGAGGGAGTGGGAGTGACTGTGTACACACAGCATGATGACGGAGGCACGTAAACTGACCACGGTATCATGGATCAGCAGCCATGATTACTGTGAAAAGTACACACAGGGGACGTTTCTAACAGGAAGGATCAACCAGGTATTTTAGACTGTAGAGGTGGACAAAGTACTTTGCAGAAGCACTGTGGTATTGATCATGCTTTACAGGAACGGAAGATTTTTTTTTTTTTTTTTTTTGGGTTCCAACCATTTTTAAGTCAAAAATTATTTTCATTATAGTACAGTACAGGACAGAGGTTTTATTGCATAACAATGATTTAGTGGCAACGCCATAACATTTTTAACAATCCCTATAACGCAGCCTCAGGGTTTTTACTAGTTTTCTCAGGTGATGGTTGCATCTCTGTAGGAGAGAAGATAGGATTACTGATCTCTTTGTTAAGGTTTATTACAAGCTGCACCAAGTCCATATAGTGAACTCGGTGTTGAGTTATTCAATTTACAGTCAACCAAGAGGACAAGGGGGCACTCTTTACCGCAATAGGAAAAGAGATTTCATCTTCAAATACGGAAATGTTTCTTCACAGTAAGAGCTGTAAAAATGTGTAATTGACTCCCTGCAGAGGTAGTTCTGGCAAGCTCAGTAGATTGCTCTAAGCAAGGCCTGGATTCTTTCCTAAATTTACAGAATATAACTGGTTACTAGCATTTAAAGGTAAAGTTGATCCGGGGAAAATCCGATTGCCTCTCGGGGGATCAGGAAGGAATTTTTTTCCCCTGCTTTAGCAAATTGGATCATGCTCTGCTGGGGTTTTTTCGCCTTCCTCTGGATCAACTGTGGGTATAGAATTAGGTATATGGGATTGTATGATTATTATTTTTTTTGTGGTTGAACTGGATGGTCTTTTTTCAACCTGACTATGTAACTGTGTAAGTCATTGCGGCAGAGGGTGTCAGTTTTCTGGATCATTGCAGCCTAGTTTAGTGCTGCGGAGCCTGTGCTCAGACCCCATGTGAATATAGGTGCCGAAGTGGGCAAAGAAACTCTTTGCAGCATTGCTGGATAAATAACTGCCAGGTGTAATAAGCTAGAGTTGGTCTGCTAAACACAGGTCTGGTGATCAGGATCGGGCTCTGACTGGGTACCAGAGCAGGCTGATCTGGGAAGACCCTGTGTTCCCTTTTTAGAAGGCCTGGCTCGTATCCCTGGGCCAGGGTTCATTGAGCTATTCTTAAGGCACTTGGGCCATCTAGGCCACTACTGCACAGGCACCAATCCACCATCTTGCTTGGTGATTGAGGCTCTTGCACAGGTACTATCTTGGTATTCCTGGGGGCTTGTGGCACCAATTGTTTTTGCATGCTAAGCTGCTATTTTAGGAATAAAGGCACGTGTGGGAGCCATTTTTACTTTGGGCTCAAGCTGCAGAATGAAGAATCTGGCTGTGTGCACAAGGATCTCCCAGCCAGGCATTACACCAAGGAGTGGGGTAGGGCTGGCAGACAATAGATTTCTCTGCAGGGGACTACACACTGAAAACTCATTGACAATACCGGTGGGTTTAAGTACCCCATAGAGGATGCACTGTAGACCCTAAACACAGGAGGGGAGGTGCAAGATTGCATAATTTGGCCTCTTTCTACGATCCCAGGCATTTTTTTAAACAGGGGCTGCCTCCCTAAATTAGACAGTCAAAGCTCCCCCTATCTTCTAACTGACAAATGTCCTCTCGAAGAAGGAAACCCCTTTTCAAAAGATGGGCTCAAAAGTCTAGGGCTTGCAGCCCCTCTGCTCCCTCTCAACCGTCTCATTCAGATTCTTTTGGGTGGTTAGTGGAGGAGAATGAGGTGACAAGGGGAGATTTTTCTGATTCAAATGATAATTCTGTGGAAGAAGGCCCTTCTTTCATGGTGTTTCCAAAACTGACAGATACTACATCAGGGTGCCTATAGAGGAAGTGCACAAATATCTTAAGACTGTGCCAGAGGGCCTGAAGTGACCAGCATGGGTTCTAGGAAACAGAATAAACCTCCTTATGTGTTCATACCTTGGCGAAGCATTCAGAAAAGGTTTAGGTTTTTCCTAAACTAAGCTATGCAGGGCAATAACCTCACAACAGGATACAGAAACTTTACAAGAGGAACTCAATAAAGTAGAGGGGTTGGCAACTACATGGCAAATGAGGTTCACTGTAGGAAAATTTAATCTACTGGGGGGGGGGGGGGGTGAATGCAAGTTGCACACTAGGGGGAGAACCTCTGGGGGAGTTTAGGATGGAAAAAGATCAGGTGGCCCATAGAAGATGAAAGACTCAAAAATAGCATGCAAGGCCAGCAGAGTATTGGCATGCGTTAAAGGTATATACTCAAGAGGTAAAACTAAGTCAACAATTCTACAAAACTCTGGTCTGGCACATCTTGAGTATGATGTCCAGTTCTGGTCACCAGTCCTCAGGAAGAATGTACTGGAACTGGAGAGGGTCCAGAGAAGGGCAACAAAGCTTATAAGGGAGCTTGAGGATCTCAGTTATGAGAAACAGCTGCAAACATTAAAAACATATTCCCTGGAGAACAAACGCTTAAGGAGATAGGGTAGCGAAATACAAATATCTAAATGGTGCTTCCAGCATAGGGAGGAAACTGCTCAGGTCGTTCAAGACGACACGTGGCCACTCAATACGGTTAGACGAGAAGAGGTTTAAGGCCTCATGTACTGCTGGTAAACGGACATTTAGGAGCAGTTGGGCATTTTTTTTTTTTTTTAACTGCTCTTGAACTCTCCTCTGTTTATCTTATCAGTACATGTACACAGGTTCGTTTATAGTCGTTGCTAGGCAGTTGCCTTTAGAGGCTTTTTTTTGGAACCCAAAAAAAATGAGTTCAGAAGCTGTTAAGAGTTATTTCAAACTCGCGTTTTTGCGTATCATTTACATGCATTTTTCATTTTTGGCTATTTAAAAAATATATATTTTCAAAACCTAGACGCAAATGCGGCATGTAAACGTGGCTAAACCGACAATTTTAGATACCCGTTTCTAGCTGTCAAATTGAATCGTTCAGGAGAGTTTAAACAATGTCCCGTGTACATGAAGCCTAAAGTTTTTTTTTTTTTTTTTTGTACAAACATATTGTACTTGCCTGCACGGTGCAGTTTGTTTTGCAGTGTAGCCCCGATCTCCGCTGAGGGAACAAAGGGCTCAGATGATTAAAGGGGGGGGGGTGGGGGCAGGGGGGTTCCAGTCACTGTCAGAAGTTTTTTCAACCTAATGCATAGGATGCATTAAGGTAAAAAAAACAGGAGGTTTTTTTTTTTTTTTTTAACTGTTGGAGTGGCAGGGTGGATTTGATTTAAATCAAGTCGATTTAATTCACTTTTTAAATCGCTAGTAAAAAGGCTTGATTTAAATCATAATTTTCCCTTAACGTCTTTCAGGACAGCACCTGAGAGAGTGACTCCTCCCCTTGCCAACAGGAAACACCTCTTCCACCAAACTTTAAAAGGAGGCTCCTTCCCACACATAGTCAGTTTTTGTGTTTCCTCCGGAGGGAACACTTTGTGGGAAATCAGGCTCTTAGGTGCTGTCCTGAAAGCCCAGGTTTTCTACTCCACCAATGTTTTTTACCTACCTCAGGAGAGCTGTTCCTCCCATCCCACAGCTATGGTTGATGCTGCTGGCTGGGCTCCTTCTCCCCCCTCCATTTAGGTTCAGGGAGAGTCTGGACTGCTGTGGGCTCTGTTCCTAGGTGGCGGCAAGGCACGGCGGTTACCGTTTGTTTTATTTTTTCCCTCGGTCCGCCGCCTGTTGCCTGTGATGCCGCCGCCATCTTGGGAATGGCATGCTGTGCTCCATCCGCCGTAAGGGAGGCACCCGGAGGGGGCGGAGCCCACGGAGCAAGTGTTCGGCGTCATTTCCACCGGAAGTTGCAGGGTGAGACGGGAGGAACGGGGCTGGTACTTATTTGGCGTTTTCAGCCACACACAGGAACCCAGCGCACCTCGATGGACTTGATGGCGGCAGCAAGTGGGACAGGCACAGGCACCAGCAAGGCCCAGGTAAGGGGCAGTTGTACACTGTCCTCCTTTTACTGTGGGGTATCTCTCTCACCCCCCCAGTGGCAGGGGCCTGCCTGGGCACATGAGGCAGTTTGCTTTTCTCACTGTGCACCTGTGGTGAGCCTCCTTATAAAAAGGGACAGGTTGTCTCACTGGGCTGGTTCTGTTTTTTCCTTGTTTTGTCTCAGGGCAGGCCAAGAGCTCTGATCCAGTGGCAAAAAGGACATGCCCCTCCTGTAAGGCAAAATTACCAGAGGGATGGAAGAAGACTTTGTCAATCCTGCATTGATTCGCTAGTGAAAGAAGAAGCTTTTTCTGCTTGCAGTGACTTGATCGCATCTTTAAAAAGAGCTTGATGCGACTATCCACTCATTTCGCTCTTCACTAGCAAACCCATCCCTGAGTCAGCCATCTGCCTCACAGTCCTCCCTAGGCTCACCTATGATCCCATTGGTGGAGACTGAGACATCTCTTTCCCAAGAGGGACATTCCCCCTCCCAGTCTAGAGAAGAATCTGAGGGGGAGGAGGAAGGCGAAGAGTTGCCTTCAAAATATAAATTGTCTTTAACAGGTAGATGGCCTGTTAAAAGCAATCTATACCTCACTGGGTCTAGAGGAGGAAAGGAGTTATCCCTGCATGACATACGCAGGACTCAAACCAAAAAATCGCAGTTTACCTGTACACACTTATTTTTGGGACTATTAAAAGGGAGTGGGCAGAGCCAGAAAGAAAACCCTTTTTTTTTCCTAAAACCTTAGAGGCGTTTTTTTTTTTGACGAAGTCTCGGTGGAGGTTTGGAACAAAAATCCCAAACTAGATGCCGCCTTCTCCCAGGTCTCGATCAACTGATTTAGCTTTTGAAGACATGGGTATATTAAAAGACCCCATGGATAAGAGGATGGATCAGCAGCTTAAAAGGGCTTGGCAATCCGTCATGGGAAATTTCAAGCCTGCTATGGCGACTACGGTCGTCTCCAGGAATATGGAGTTCTGGTTAAATCAACTTAAGGCCCATATTTCGGAAGACTCTCAAACAGGAAATGTTGGATTCCTTCTCGACCCTTTCAGCCACTGTAGCCTTTATATCTGATGCCTCAGCGGAGTCTTATCAAGATGACTGCTAGATCAGCAGCCTTAAAGCGGTTCCTGACTGGGGGACTTACCTGTTCCATCTTCCATCTCGATCGCCGCCGGTTTTCGTCCGATGAAGTTCTTCATCTTCTTCTTTTGTGCTGGGGGCCATCTTGCCTGTGGGCATGTGAAACCCCCACAGGCACTTTAGATGGCCCAGCATGCACCGCCGTTACTCACGCGTGCGCAGTAACGGCACATCTGCCGACATCTCACGAGATTTCGGAAGATGTGCCGAAATCTCGCGAGATTTCGGAAGATGTGGCCGAAATCTCGTGAGATTTCGGAAGATGCCCGCACTGACTCCTGGGATCAATGACACCAGATCCCAGGAGACAGTGCGGCGTGACGAGGATCCCCGCAAGACCCCGCCCACCCCCGAAGACACACAAGACAGGAAGTCATCGATTACAAGGTAAGTAAAAAAAAAAAAAAAACACATTTCATTTAGTACTCTTTGCCTGATTTGGAAGGCAAAGAGATTTACTAAATTAAATGTGTGCCGAACCGCTTTAACTAACTCGGGCTCTATGGTTGAAGACTTGGTCAAAAATAAGCTGTGTGGGATACAGTTTCAGGGGGATTTGCTATTTGGTCCTGACTTGGAGGCTGTTCTAGATAGGACAGCTGATAAAATGAAATATTTTCCTATCAAAAAGAAAAAAACAAACAATTAAGAAGTTTTTTTTCGTCCCCAAAGGGCTCAAGAACAAGGCAACAAACCCCAGGAGAAAAGAAGGAACTGGTCGTCACAGAAGGGAAAAGGAAATGTCCTTTTCCATCCTCCTGCAGCCTCCGGTAAAACATAATGACTTTTACTTACCAGTAGGGGGAAGGCTTCAAGGTTTCCTCCCTTTTTGGGCCAGCATGACAGAAGGTCGATACATTCTGGATATGCTGTCCCAAGGTTACAGAATAGAGTTTTCGGCTCACCCGCCAGAAAGATTCTCTGACAAACCTTTTCAAGGGATGTAACAAAGGCCCTGGCCATGAAGAACCTTTTAAAGGATCTGAGACACCAGAGGATTGTTAGACCAGTATCTCCAGAGGAACAGGGTCAGGGTTTCTATTCTCACATTTTTCGAATAAAAAAAAACACCCGGAAACTACCGGTTAATCCTCAACCTGAAACCATTGAACAAATCGGTACTGTACAAAAAGTTGTGCATGGACTCAATTTTTACGGTCAGGAATATGCTGACCAAGGAATGCTTCATGGCATCAATCGATCTGAAGGATGCTTACCTGCATATCCCTATGGTATCTCAGTCTCAGAAATTTCTGAGATTTGCGGTAAATATGGGCAAGGAGGTTTTACATCTTCAATTCAGGGCCTTTCCCTTTGGTCTATCGTCGGCTCCTCGTATTTTTACGAAAGTAATGGCGGAAGCCCTCGCCACTCTTCGTCTCCAGGGGGTTGCGGTAATCCCATACCTGGACGGCCTCCTCTTCTTCGCCCTATCCAGGGAGAAGTTGCAGGAGGATCTGGACAGGGCCCACAGTCACTTGGAGTCACTGGGGTGGATAGTAAATGTTCAAAAATCAGATTTCATTCCAGCCCAGCAGGAACAAAAGATTTTTCTCCCAGAGGAAAAAAAGATCAAGATCAAGAGGGCAGTAACGACTCTAAAGACGAATCAGCAGATTTCGGTTCGAAGGGTTATGTCGGCTTTGGGGACATTAACCTCTTCAATGCCAGTTATTCAGTGGGCAAGGCTGCATTACAGGGCCTCTCCAGAGGTTTCTTCTAAGAACATGGAACCACAGGACAGAGAGCCTCGACACAAGGGTAAGGATTCCCTCCAGAATCAGACGCTCTCTGTGGTGGTGGAGAAATCATGTCGTTTTGCAAATGGGTCTTATTTGGTCTTTTCCGACTGAAAAGGTGGTCACAACAGACGTCAGTATGTGGGGATGGGGCATGGCATGGACCAGGACTTGGCACAGGGGACGTGGTCCCAGGCCGAGTCCAAAAGATCGTCAAATTGGAGAGAGCTAAAAGCGGTTGCCCTAGCATTAACTGTCTTCTCTCCAAACCTCCTAGGATTCCATGTCCAGATACTATCGGACAATGCCACTACCGTAGCCTACTTGAACAAGCAGAGAGGCATAAGAAGCCGATCTCTTCACTTACTGTCAGTAGAGATTCTAGAGTGGGCAGAAAACCATCTACTATCTGTGTCCGCAGCCCACCTCAAGGGCACGTGAAACGAGGTAGCGGATTATCTGAGCCGACAGGGTTCAGGAAGCAGAATGGAGCCTGAACACAGGTGTTTTCTATGATCACCAGGACTTGGGGCCTCCCACAAGTAGACCTGTTTGCCTCGAGGCAGAACACTCAGCTCCCACAGTTCTTCTCCCTTCAAAGAGACGTCGGTTCTCAGGGAACAGATGCTCTGTCACATCTGTGGAATTTTCACCTGGGGTATGCTTTTCCCCCTTTCCAGTTAATTCCACTGGTATTGAAAAAAATACAAAATGAAAGGGTATCAGTAACCTTGATTACCCCATTTTGGCCAAAGAGCTTTGTTTTCCACAGTTCTAGAGTTAGCAGTCAAACCAGGTTGACAACTTCCGCTGAGTCACGATTTGTTGACACAGGGGCCAGTTCATCATCCGGATGTAGGCAGATTAAACCTCACTGCCTGGTTTCTTAATAGCAATTGTTGCGAAGCAAGGTCTTTTGGGAACCGATAATAACCATTTTCTAGTATAAAAAAGTTTAACTAGAGCTATTTATGCCAAGGTATGGAGATTCTATGCTGCTTTCTGTCATTTAGAACATAGAGATGTAAAAAACTTATCTCGGTTTTGGAATTTTTGCAGAAAGGTGCAGACAAAGGTCTTGCAGTCAGCACTCTTAAAGTGCAGGTGGCCGCTTTGGGGTTTTTTCTGGAGAGATCCTTATCTTCAGAATCCCTGATCATGAGATTTTTCAAGGCACTTTCCAGGTCAAGACCGGTCCCGGTGAAACATTTTCCAAATTGGGATCTCTGTGGTTTTGCAAGCCCTTGCAAAGGAACCGTTTGAGCCCTTGCAGGACATATCTCTAAAGAATTTAACTTTGAAAACTATTTCCCTTGTAGCAATTACTTTGGCAAGAAGGATTCGTGAATTGCACGCTCTGTCAGTGAAAGAGCCCTTTTTGTCAATTTTCTCAGATAGGAGTGTCCTTGGAGTAGACCCAGGTTTTTTGCCGAAGGTGGCAAGTTTTCATAACCGATCCCAGGAAATGATTCTTCCAACCTTCTATTATAACCCTTCGGGTAAAAAGGAAGAGCAGTTTCACAACTTGGATGTGAGACGTACCTTATTATGTTATTTGGAGGCTACAGGAGGTTTCAGATCTTCAGACTCATTATTCATTCTTTTGCCTGGAAACAAGAAAGGCTAACAAGTATCAGTCTTCATTGGCTAGATGGCTCAAAACCGCTATTTCTGTAGCCTATTCTCAGATGGGTCTATCTCCCCCGATGGGACTTAGGGCTCATTCAACAAGGGCACAGGCCACTACATGGGCAGAAATAGCTGGTGCCACTCCAGATCAAATTTGTATGGCGGCTACGTGGTCAAGTTTGTCAACATTGTCCGTCATTACAGGCTGGACCTCATGTCAGCAGGGGATCCGGCTTTTGGCAGAAAAGTTCAGCAGGCTGTGGTCCCTCCCTATGGGGGTAAGTCTCTATTATCCTCTCAGGTGCTGTCCTGAAAGACGTTAAGGGAAAATTTAAGTTAGACTTACTGGTAATTTGTTTTCCAAGAGTCTTTCAGGACAGCAGCATCCCGCCCTATTGTGTATATATATATATATATATATATATATATACTGTGACTAACCATATCTCGATTATGTGTTCCAGTTTGGGGCCAAAGGTTCTCTACTACTACTGACTATGTGTGGGAAGCAGCCTCCTTTTAAAGTTTGGTAGAAGAGGTGTTTCCTCCTGTTGGCAAGGGGAGGAGTCACTCTCTCAGGTGCTGTCCTGAAAGACTCTTGAAAAACAAGTTACCGGTAAGTCTAACTTGAATTTTTAAAAAGCAACTGCCATCTGTGTCCCGCAGTAGCTCCTCCCCCTCTGACCCGCTGTTGATTTCCCGACAGTCCCATTCACATTAATGGGATGGCTGGTGATGCGGCAGTGACACAACAAGGTAAGGGGCGTGGCGGCAGCAGGTAAGTGGATGCCCGCTAAGGGGGGCTGCCATGATGGATCTGAAATGACAAGTGCTCTTTAAATGTAAGCACTTATTCTTGCTGGTAGTTAGATTCTTTAATATATGCAAACAAAATGAAGGTTTCAGATTTAGAATAATAAGCTGTCAGGTTAGTAAAACGGCGATTTTAGAACCGATTCAGTCATACAGTTTGTAGTGTACATAGATTTGCAAAACAATGGGATAAAGGACTATTTCTGAACTTTGTTTTATCTCATGGTTATTGTGAAATTGTGCAAATGCATCAATGCATTACATGTTCTCTGCTTGCAGAACTTGGATTCATTGAATGCGTTTACCAAAAATGTAAATATTGCATAATATACAGCCTCATGCTACATAACTAAGATCCATTTCATGCTGAATAAACTCAATTCTTAATGTATCTTAAATAGAAAACTATCTTTTAAATAGATTGTTACGCCAAAATCATTTTATTAAAATACATTACATAAAAAATAAATAAAAATACGTTTTTCAAGTCTTCGCTAAGTTTAAGAAAACTGGCTTGTGTTAGCCACAAGGGAACACTCCTTGCTGTGTTGCTAACAATACCATCCTCTCTATTATATTCCTCCTTTTCCACAGTAAAGACTGGTGAGAAGAATGCATTTAAAGTGGTTCTAAAGGCAGAAGGTTTTCTTTTTATCTTAATGCATTCTGTGCATTAAGATAAAAAACCCTTCTGCGTGCATCAGCCCCCCTATTACTTAGCTGAGCCCCATGTCAATCCAACTATGTTGCACCAGAGAATTGGCTGTCCGGGACTCTCTCTCCTGGTTGGCTGAGACGCACAGCAGGTGCCATTGGCTCCCGCTGCTGTCAAAGTTAGTGAGAAGAGAGATGGGGCAGGGCCAAGCCACGGCTCTGTCTAAATGGACACACAGAGCTTGGCTCGGGTGCCCCCATAGCAAGCTGCTTGCTGTGGGGGCAGGAGGGAGGGGCCAGGAGCGCTGGTGAGGGACCCGAGAACAGGAGGAACCAGACTGCTCTGTGCAAAGCCATTACACAGAGCAGGTAATTATAACTTAAAGCAAGATTTTATAATTTTAACACACTTGACATATTCATCAAAGATGTCACTCAAGGAAAGGTCCTTTCACAGTGGAATTTTCCAAAATCCTCTTCGACAGCTTCTTCCTCCTCAAAATGCAGAGCATCTCAACGCTCAACCCAGACTTCAACTGCTAAGCCTTCCTTATAGCACAAGCATGCACCTTCTCTCAACCTACCTATGCTCCTGTCCAACCAAGCAAGTTATTGCCTAGCATGACAGATCTTTCCTCCTTTATCACTTCCCAGTGATAACAGATAATATAAAAAGAAAAATGTGCAGCGCAACCAATAATTAAATAACATAAAAGTTCATGTCCAGGAAATGCGAAGTGATGTGGATGAGAACCCCCAGTGACTTGAAATCATGAAACAGGTTATTTAGTGATAAATCCTCCACCATACGGATAAAATACTCTTACCAGGTGTGATATATAAATACTCATGGACCCAATCAGGGATGTACATGAGAATCCAATCCCATCAAAGACTCGATCTGAAGCTGTATGCTGACCAAGAAGCCAGGGATATCTTAGGGTTGAAGATGCAGCTCCGGTTTGGTTGAAACGGCTCATCACTGTCTTGACATTGTGTCTGAATACAGGCTCATTGCCTTTTAAGTTCTGTGTCTCCCTGTCCCAGTACTCGGGTCCTTCATTCTTCTCCATCCATTGAGTCACAGGACAAGCCAGATGAGACTCGCTAATGTAATTCATGAATTCATGTTCATCTACATATCCAACGATGGAGAACTCTGGTAATCTGATCCTTTATCTGAGACCCCCGTGTAATAATACCGCAGAGTGTGCCCATACAGAGTTCAGATGAAGTTGCAGGATTTCCAAGCTGTGTTCAGTGTGAAGGAAGGCTTAAAGCCTTTTCATTTGGTTTTGGAGGGATTAGAACTTCTTGAGGTATTTATTGCTTTCTATGACCCCATTGGGGTGATTTCACCTCACTCTGTGTACTGCAGTGAGAGAAGAATGAAGGACCTGAGTACTGGGACAGGGAGACACAGAAGATTCGGTGGGCAGGTCTGTTTGGAGCTCGGTGGGCGGAGTCATGATGTCAGCAGACTCCCCGCCCACCTCTACACTTCCGTTGCCAGAGCGTGCAGGAGAGGCAGAGCGCGTTCTGGGTAAAAGCAGAGCGCGCTCACGGCCCCCTGTCACATCTACACAGTATCTTCCTCCTCCGCTCGTCCCTCTCCGCAGTGTGTAACATCCCCCCTGTCTTCTACATAGCCCCCCCTCGTCCCTCTCCGCATCCCCCCTGTCTTCCGCCCCCCTCGTCCCTCTCCGCAGTGTGTATACCCCCCCCCCCCGTCTTCCTCCATAGCCCCCTCGTCCCCCGCAGCCAGCTTTTCTCTCCTCTCCCGCGGGCTGCAAGGGGGGGGGGGAGCGGGCGCGGGGATCTGTCAGGATGGGGAGCGGTGAAAGGGGTTTGGTATGTCAGTTACCAACCCCTTTCTTGAATGGGACACAGGAGCGTTGGTTACCGATCGCTCCTGTGTCCTGTGAAAACTGTGCAGAATAAACTCTGTGTTACTCTGCTCAGTTTATGAATGGAGAGAAGCCGCTGTCTTCCCTCCATTCATTTTCAATGCAGAGAAAGGGACTGGGGAATCTGTATCCTCTGTCCCTTTCTCTGTGTCAAATGGGAGATGTCGGGTCTACGTTTAGACCCCTGACATGTCACCAAAGCCCCCAACAGGGCTGATAAAAAAAAAATTTAAATTGTAAAAAAAAAAAGATGAAAAAAAATGTAATTGTAAAAAAACAAACAACCATCCACTGCCCCACTGACACCCACCACTGCCCCACTGACACCCACCACTGCCCCACTGACACCCACCACTGCCCCACTGACACCCACCACTGCCCCACTGACACCCACCACTGCCCCACTGAAACCCACCACTGCCCCACTGAAACCCACCACTGCCCCACTGACACCCACCACTGCCCCACTGACACCCACCACTGCCCCACTGACACCCACCACTGCCCCACTGACACCCACCACTGCCCCACTGACACCCACCACTGACACCCACCACTGCCCCACTGACACCCACCACTGCCCCACTGACACCCACCACTGCCCCACTGACACCCACCACTGCCCCACTGACACCCACCACTGCCCCACTGACACCCACCACTGCCCCACTGAAACCCACCACTGCCCCACTGCCCCACTGACACCGACCACCCCCTTTCCCAAAAGGAAGCACTGTGAAAAAATATATTTAAAGAATAAAACCCCACCCTCCCATCATTGTTAGAATAGTACAAAAATAAATATAAAAAAAAATTAAAAAAATGTAATTGTAAAAATGTATAAAAACCTTTTGAAAAAAAAAAATAATCTGACACTGTCCATTATCCTGACACCATCCTGCACGTACTACCCACCACTGTACACTCCGCATTCCTGTGATTCGCACCACATTGCTGTAAAGATCACATGCAATGTCTGTGCGATGCGATTTCAGCCATACAAACTGGCTGAAATCTCATCACATTCAGACCAAACTCGCACAGGACCCTTTTTTTGGTCCGCACCAGAATCGCATGGGTGTTCACACCTATGCGATTCGATTCATGTCCTAACTGTCAGTTCGCAGTGCGATATGCAAGCTGAAATGGGGGTGTCGTTAACATTGTATGACACTCCCCAGCAGTTTGCATATGGCAGAAAGCATGGTATGCTTGGAGGCTTGGTTCACACTGGTGTGATGCGGGAACCCTGCAAATCCACTGCGGGTTCCCACATAGCATTCAACTCAAACGGCAGTTCACAGTGCCATATGCAAACTGCTGGGGAGTGTCATACAATGTTAACGACACCCCCATTTCAGCTCGCATATCGCACTGCGAACTGACATAGGTGTGAACACCCATGCGATTCTGGTGCGGACCAAAAAAAGGGTCCTGTGCGAGTTTGGTCCGAATGTGATGCGATATCACACATACTATCTGTATGGCTGAAATCACACTGCATGGACATCGCATGTGATTTGCACTGCAGTGCGGTGGGAATCGCATGTAAACTGGCCCTAAGCTCATTCAGCCTTACTGGGTGTAATTATAAAAAGTGAGAAATCCACCCCTCCCCCCACATAACATTCCTTTCCATCACCAGGATTTGTTATCTGTGATCAGGTGACCTCAGACACACACTGCACTATAACAATCATCAGATGACTGGATGTTCAACTCTGCCCAGCTCTGACTACATACATGTCCCCTATATTCTTCTTGCTGTTCACTGTAGAATAAATTTCCTTTCACTCAGGTCTGTGGATCACATCCCATGATGAGAAACATCCAGTCTAAACACAGTAAAGGCAGCCAATCCTGGGAGAGCTGGAGGGGATGTGAATTGTGAACTTGTTACACAGGATGTGCCTGTCTCAGGCTAGTGCATGAGATATGTAAATCACCTGTCACTCACAGCAAGGGGGCGTTTTTGACAAAGTTTTCAAGACTCTATCAAGATTTCTCTAACTGAAAAATAAAATACGATTGCTCAGGCATCAAGTAAATCTGTGTGGCAAGACTGGGCTCAAATGAAAGGAAATGTTATTCTCTACATTATGACATTAAAAAAAATTGGGTTTACATCCACTTTAAGATAAAAAACCCTTCTGTGTGCATCAACCCCTCCTAATACTTACCTGAGCCCCATCTCAATCCAGCATTGTTGCATCGGAGAATTGGCTGTCCGGGACTCTCTCCTGATTGGTTTAGACACAGCAGCAGCCCCATTGGCTTCCGCTATCAAACTCAGCCAATCAGGGGAGAGAGAGGGGGCAGGGCTGAATGACAGCTCCATGTGTGAATGGACACTCAAAGCTGCAGCTCGGCTCAGGTACCCCCATAGCAAGTTGCTTGCTTTGGAGGCACTCAACAGGAGGGAGGGGCTAGGAGTGCCAATAAAAAAAAACACAAGACTTTACAATCACTTTACTAGTTCTCTGGTCTCAGTTCAGGCTAATCTGTACTTTCCACTAGTGTGAAATTCTACCTAGCTCTGTGAAATAAAGCAAGAGAAGAAGTCTGGGTTTCTTATTGCACCAAACTGGCCTCAGAAAAACCTGGTACACAGACATACTAAGACTAATAGGAGACCTCTCTCAAACAGGCCACCTTGTTACCAGCAAGAAAAGACACTTAAAGCGGAGTTCCACCCTAAAGTGGAACTTCCACTCATGGGATTCCTCCCCCCCTCCAGTGCCACAATTGGCACCTTTCAGGGGGAAGGGGGGTGCAGATACCTGTATAATCCAGGCATCTGCACCCACTTCCGGGTATAGCTAGCTGCTGATGCCCGCCCACAGATTAATCTGTCCTTGCATGCTGCCCTCCTACAGTCAGGACTTGCTACTGTGCCCTGTGTCCTTACCTTGTCATAATGGACATCCAGTCTTCTGCAGATGCAGTTTTTCAGCCACAAGATTCTTGCTCCGGTACTCTGAAGTTGGGTCTGCTAACCATTCTTAGGCCTGGTGGGACATTGTCATTTTGCCTAGTTGTTGCCCACAACTCATGGACCCTTGGAGATCTCCCAGGGTCTATGAATAATCTGCCTTTGTCCTGTAGTGTACTGTTAAGATGAGAGGAATTTTGACTTGCATTGAAATTCCATATCTTGGAGTGTACAAGACACACTACTTACTACAAATCTGAGAACTGCCTGAGTGGGGTAGTGTTATAGGGGAGGTGCCCAGGAAGTGTGTCCTCAAAAGCTTTGCTAGTGTCCAATCACCTGAAGGTATGAGCCTGTATCCAAGGGTCTATGAATGCTCACATTTGATCCTGTACTGTACTCCATGATATGGAATTTATAGGCAAGTCAAAATTTCTCTTCATAAATTCTTGTACACGTCAGTCATCTATTTTTGTTTTCTTTCCCAGCTGCCTTGGGGGATATCACACAACAGCTTAATCAAAGTGAGCTTGCTATCCTGCTGAATCTTTTCCAAAGTCAAACAGATCTCAATGTCACACAGATATCTCAGCTTTTGAATGTTCAGGGTAACCCGGACATACAACAACTGGAAGCCAAATGAGTGGGCAGGGATAGAGACAGGGGATTATAACGGTACTTGGTAAAGAGAGGAACACTCGTGATTTTTTGTAAAAAATACATCACTATTTATTTGGCAAAAATTTTTATTAAACACACAAAAAGAAATGGTACATATAATTAAAATTAGTCCTTCAATCGGACCAAGGCCCACTTGGTAGTGGGGAAGGAGGCCTCAAGAGCGATTGAAAAAACATGCACATACAATATTTTCTAGAAAGTTGGTTAAAAAGGTCTATACTGCTGTATAGATCATAGGTACAGTGAGGTTATGTGAGGATGACTGACATGTTTCGCCAAACAATGGCTTCTTCAGGGTCACTGAATCAATCTGTACCAACATAGGTGAGTCTAATAGAGTACAGAAAAACAAAAATTATTATACATGAACAAAGAAATCACTATCATGGCCAAACGGCATTCATATTGCATGTCATTATAGGCTGTACACGTCTCCATAAAATCCACACAGGTTTTGACCCCCACATTTGGCAGAAAATAGCGATACGTACCACAGAGCTAATATCAGTACCAGATCTAAGTCGCTTATATAGTCATGTGCATATACCTAGACGCGAGGGACTGCCGAGGGCATATAGGGAACCTGATAAGGAACAATAGGTAAAATAAATACAAATTTAGAATGGCTTCAAGCCGAGTTGATTGCCATACAGGGCTAACATAGCCTATGGTTTAAAAGACTTACCAATGTAAAAGAAAATATACAAATGAGGAGCGCCAGATATAGGGACCACAGTGAGGTCTAGATGGAACAAGATATGGACCTCTGTTAAAGGAGAAAGAAAGGGTTAAGTGATTCAGGGAGGTCAAAACAAAGGACCGAAATGCTGGTACTAAATAAAAAAACTAGGGACTTACCAGGAAAAAACATATACGTTGCTTTAGCTAGGCAGGAAAAGCCCACGAAGGGTTTTGAAGTGATATTGGGCTTATGGGAGGGAAGACCCATCCAAAGATTGATGCATGCCCACAGCTATAGAGAAAAGTATATAAGCCTAATCAGGACTGAATATTATAAGTTCCAAAGTTTATAGTAGGAAAAGGGAAGAGGTTAACAAACCTAATGCAGCAAAAGTCCGGATATACTGGCGCTCCTGTGTCCATCACCAAAATGGTGTGGACAAACAGGCTATATAAGCCCTCCACACCTGATCACGGTTGTCCGTGATCAGGCGGCGGGCAAACGAGCCTCCCGCGCATGCACAATAGCGAATGCGCGCTAGCCTACAATTACCACAATGCTCGTGGGTAAGTGGGTGCGCGCGCAGCACACAGCGCGCGCAGCACTTGCGAAACTGAGCTCACAGGCCGCCCTGAGGACAAATGGTGTACTGAGGGCGGGGAGCAACACAGACCACTGGGGCCTAATGCGCTTGATACATTGAAACAAGTGGATATTTCCAATTAGTTCAAAGAGGAGAAGATGGAAAAGGAGCTAGCTAATCCCAGAATGGAAGGAACATGGGAAAAATTGGGGCATAGAGGCAAAGCGGGCTGCCAATACAGGATCACAGCCCTGGGGTGCCCAAACAGAACCCAATGCGGTAGGATAAAGACATGACTAGTAATGGTAACACGGAAGACGTGGAAACTAGCAGCAAAGCCGCACCAGTCGCCAATTAGATGCCAAAAAAAGGGGTTTAGGTGGGGCAACACATGTGGAGAAATAGGCGGAGGGAGCCGGGATCCCAACTTCCCCAGTAGTGATAGGGTCCCTATTAGAAATGACAGGCAAGAGAACTACGCCGGCCAGAATACTGTCCATCAATTGTCTGAATAAAATGTATAGCACAAAAATAATTATTGAAAACGTTGAAACCAAGAAGAATACATTGTGCATGGCAAGGTAATAAGTCAATAACAACATTTAAGTCAAAGATTTAATTGCATCATGATTATAATGCTGAATGTGTGTGTGTGTGTGTGTAATATATATATATATATATATATATATATATATATATATATATATATATATATATATATATATACATATATATATATACAATGTAGCAGGGAGGTGCCCAGGAAGTGTGTCCTCAAAAGCTTTGCTAGTGTCCAATCACCTGAAGGTATGAGCCTGAATCCAAGGGTCTATGAATGCTCACATTTGATCCTGTACTGTACTCCATGATATGGAATTTATAGGCAAGTCAAAATTTCTCTTAATAAATTCTTGTACACGTCAGTCATCTATTTTTGTCTTCTTTCCCAGCTGCCTTGGGGGATATCACACAACAGCTTAATCAAAGTGAGCTTGCTATCCTGCTGAATCTTCTCCAAAGTCAAACAGATCTCAATGTCACACAGATATCTCAGCTTTTGAATGTTCAGGGTAACCCGGACATACAGCAACAACTGGAAGCCCTTAACCAGTCTATCACTGCATTAGCCAGTTCTACAGCTGTGACATCAGAAGTGGAAGCCTCTAAAGAAATTCCAGCCCCAGAGCAAGCAGAATCAGAAGGCCTTGGAACTCAGGGAGACATGCAGAACGTTTTGGCTGTTCTATTGAGCCAGCTCATCAAACCACAGGAAGCAGCAGAGTCCACAGGGGAAAGCAATGGAGAGCAGACTGCAAATAATCCTTCTGTGCAGCTAAACCCTAATGAAGATGAGGAGGAAGAAGGTGCAGTGTTGGAGGAGGATGACGCAGGTAATTTGTTGTCACCCACAGTCACCCATCTCTTCCTCACTGCATGTAAGGAAACCAGACATGGTAGAGCTTTATAAATGCACAGGGGGTAACATTCTGCTGTATGATTCTCTATGTGCTGAAAAGGTGTCCCTGAGATCCTCTCTGCAGCACAAGAAGGGAAAATGCAAAGACCTTACACTCCTGTATTTTGGTTTATAATAAACTGTACAATTTTTTAATTTCATTAATCTTATTTGGACCATTTACTTGCAATTGCTCTAATTAAAATATAAAAACATAGGTGTTCTTGAGGAGATGTGTTATGACTACTTCAGTATTCACCTATGCCTTTCTCTACCCCTTTCTAGTTCCGTTTTCCTTCTTTCTTTGCTTTATTCCATATTACATTTTAAGTATATACTGGTTTCCCTGGCATGTCTTCTTTACACCTAATTTTATCCATTCCATTTACCGTTTGATCCTATAATCTGTAACTTGCCTATCCATGTGCTTGATTCATCAGAATTATGTTATTCTCAATCCAAATGCCACATTTTATTTGACTGCACACCGCTAAATCTGGCCACATGTTGCCAACAGTACTGTAGTACAAGGGCCTCCCTACAAAATGCATTACATATATATATATATATATATATATATATATATATATATATATATATATATATATATATATATATATATATATATATATATATATATATATATATAATTATATTATATTAGTGAGGCAGGCCCTGGCACTTTGTAGTTGGTAAGTTTAAAGGAGATTTTACAGTTTAATTGTAATGTGTGACCTGCATTAGGATGGTTATCTGTGTGCAGATTTTCCATTAAATATGACACATTTTGATGGATCTGCTTCGTATCCCCTTATAACTTGGACTCATTTATCACCAATTTGGCCCACAGTCCCACATGGTGAACGTTTATTCCCTTTTCTGTTTAGGAAAGGGAACATTCATTAAAAGATTAGATTACCCAAGTGTACCTAAACAGATTTTTTAGCAGCTATTTCTGACATTCTGGAAGTAGTACCAAAAATTATATTGACTTGCACACAAGATATGGGCCATTTGTAGCCGCGTGAAAACTGCAAACTTTGAGATCAGTAGGTAGGACTGTCTTCAGGTTTACCTGCATTTTATGTTTTTGCTAATGTTTTAGCTTCAAGTGAGACAAACTGCCTAATACACTGTTGGATTACATATAGGTTTACTGTTTTACTGTTTTGCTTGTGTTTGTAATTTTGGACCGCATTCAAAATTGCTTATTTTAAAGGTTTTTTTTTTCTTTCTTATTCCATGGCACAAGATGTATCGAGCTACAGTACAATACAGCTAGGGCAGGTGCAAAGATTTTTGACACCCTATATGAAACCTAATTTTGCTGCCCTTTAAGCCCCGCCCCTGACTCCACCCCCTTTGTGCACTTCCTCATGCCAGCCGTGGTCTGCAGGCCTCGGCCCTCACCTGCGCCTCTGAACACGGCCGGAAGAACCAACAGCGCAGACGAGCTTGCGTAACATGCCAGCAGCATGCCGGTGCAAGGATTTTTGTCTACTTAGACGAAGGTGCGTTTTGATGCTCCCATCAACAGCCCTCCTGCCACCCCCCTCTCCTCCACAATGTAAACCCCCACCCCTATATGGCATACACTTTATTTGCCTGCTGATGTTACATCATCAATGTTACCGTGCATTCAGTCATGAATGTAATGCAGTGTAGATCGTATTGTATTACATCCTTTCCTTGATGTCAGGGGAAAACTGTCAATGTTGCTTCCGGGTCAGTAACAAGAAGGGGAGGAGAGTGGAAGTGTGTCCGCTTTTCTCCCTCCCCCTCTATTCGGATTTGCCACATTTTTTTACGGACACTTCAAAAAGTACCTAAAATGGCCGATTTCAATGGAATATCAATATTTAAGCTATATATTGTGCTAATCGCACATGTAACTAGTGCGATTAGCGTTGTGTTTAAGGTCTAATAAAAGGCAAACATCATTTCTCCATTTATATAAAGGTCAGGTTAATATAACCCAACACAGGGGTTTCCTTTACAGCGTAAGTGGGAACGCCTATGGACCCTTACGTAAAAGGGAACATTGTGGAGCCTGATGTAAAGGAGAACTCTAAGGACTTGGATGTAGGATGTGATGCTGTGGACTCTGGTGTAAAGGAAAACTGTGATTAAAGGGAGTCTCTGGTCACTACAGCCCCCTCCTTACACAAGAGTCCATAGAACTCCCCCTTACATTACAGTCCACAGAGACTGCATACATGGCACAAAAGATGGTCAGAGACTGCGGACATGGCGCAAGAGATGGTCAGAGACTGGGGACATGGCGCAAGAGATGGTCAGAGACTGCGGACATGGCCGCAAGAGATGGTCAGAGACTGCGGACATGGCCGCAAGAGATGGTCAGAGACTGCGGACATGGCCGCAAGAGATGGTCAGAGACTGCGGACATGGCCGCAAGAGATGGTCAGAGACTGCGGGCATGGCCCCAAGGGACGGCAGGAGACTGCGGGCATGGCCCCAAGGGACGGCAGGAGACTGCGGGCATGGCCCCAAGGGACGGCAGGAGACTGCGGGCATGGCCCCAAGGGACGGCAGGTGACTGCGGGCATGGCCCCAAGGGACGGCAGGTGACTGCGGGCATGGCCCCAAGGGACGGCAGGAGACTGCAGGCATGGCCCCAAGGGACGGCAGGAGACTGCGGGCATGGCCCCAAGGGACGGCAGGAGACTGCGGGCATGGCCCCAAGGGACGGCAGGTGACTGCGGGCATGGCCCCAAGGGACGGCAGGTGACTGCGGGCATGGCCCCAAGGGACGGTCAGACTGCGGGCATGCTGCTACAATAATATAAACAGCCAGCCCGACTCTGGCACCATAAAGCTAAAAGTGGCTTGTTTGCCCTACCTGCCACAGAAATGGGAGACAGTGAGATCTTCATCTGTGGCGATACCAGCATCACTCAGGCTCCTCCTGGGCCTTCTGCTGGCCCTGGGCCCTCCCCCTGGTCTCACTCAGCCCCGGCCCCCGCTCATTTCACACGCCCTCCAGTTCAGCGGCGATAGTCTGTGTGCTGCTGAACTGGAGGCGTTCCCGATTCTCTCTCTGCTACCGCCCAGGTGGGAGGAGGGATTTTTTTTTTTTTAAGGATCCAGTGATCCTTGCTTCGACAGCCGTGAGAGAGGGGGCGGTGTCTTTGAGGTGTCTCTCTTGGCCCTGCTTCTGCCTGTCAGTCTGCTGAACTGGGCAGGGCTGGCTGCCAGGGCCAGGATAAGCACCTCTTGATGAACTCCTTGCTTTGGCACCCCTAAATGATGTGCGCTCTAGGCCCTTTCCTATAGCAGTGTTTCTCAACTCCATTCCTCAAGACGCCCCAACAGGTCATGTTTTCATTCTCTCCATTATTTTGCACAGGTGATTTGATCAGTTTCACTGCCTTTGTCATTACCAGAGCCGTTTCATCTGAGGGAAATCTTGAAAACCTGATCTGTTGAAGCACCTTGAGGACTGGAGTTGAGAAACACTGGCCTATAGGTAGTGCCGACCCTGAATACAGGATATATTCATGTATGTATTAAGCATTGAAGGCTTATGCATACTTATGTGTTTTACCCTTTGATGCATTTTCCTTGATTTCAATAGAAAATGCATCAAACTTCATGTCTGTGTGTCTTTAAAATAAATTTCACTTTATTTTGATTGTCAGCAAACACATATTAACGTGCATCTTAACTCATGCACTGGCATGAGTTATTATTGATTTCAGTGGAAAATGCATTACTAGGTCCTTTTAATAACAATAGCCAAAGAATGCAGTGCACAAGTTGTTTCAATAGGTTCCAAGTCTCTAGTGTATGATATAGTGATGGCCTTGTCAGGACTAATAGCTTCACTTCATACAGGCATACATCATCCATGCGTGGGGTTGTCTTTGGATGCACAGGTGTCCCAGTTTGAAAGCCACGCAGGTGAACGCACATGCAGGCAAAGACGGCCCTTTGCATGGATGTAGGCATATGTACTCGCATGTGAATGAGGCCTTACTAGAACTCTTGCAGCAGCTTATTCCATGCAGGATCCATGGGAAACGGTGGGTTTATTAGTAAGGCAGTCAGTCGATTGGTTGAGCTGATAGAGTGGAAGAATATTGGGTAGAATAAAGGGCTTGGAGAACGGATGGGTTGCATTAACAGACAAAAAAGTAACAAAAAAGGAGGGCTAGGTTGTTGGACAAACAGTGGCAATAGATCAGGAGACTGCTGTTTCCTTTGCTGGACAGAGTATCGTGCGAAGTGGGGCATTAAATTAAAGGGAGTTGGTCAAAAATAGAAGGAAGTAGTTTTAGTTTCAATATATTCAGGGCAGTTGTAAAAAATTTTTTGTCTCTACCTGTAATGCTGAGTTTTTTCAAAGAACATTTGACACTGTTTGCTTGAAGTCCAAAAGGCTCTGTTCACGCTAGTGCAATTTCAATTGCGACTTGAGTCGCACAGAATTGCATGATAGAAATCGCATTGT
Organism: Lithobates sylvaticus; assembly: GCA_028564925.1. Classification (NCBI taxonomy): domain Eukaryota; kingdom Metazoa; phylum Chordata; class Amphibia; order Anura; family Ranidae; genus Lithobates; species Lithobates sylvaticus. Next base: position 99,415,388 of record CM053037.1, on the reverse strand, counting down.
GTGCGATTTTGGCAAAGGTTCCTGTACTGCTTTAGTGCAATTCCAGCATGATTTTGGCCCATAGAAGATGCAAACCACATCCAAGTAGCACTACAAAATCGCACTAAAAGTTGGATAAAAATCTGATCGCAGGAGAACGAACCTGTGACTATAGACCCAGACAGTGAGGCTCGCCAGTGAGCCCGCATGTGTGTGCCCAAGTAGAAAGCGACCAGGAACGCCAGTGGGGGACCTGAGAAGAGCAGGTTCGAGGCCACTCTATGCGATTCCATTCCACAGAGCTGGTAAGTATGTATGTTTGTTTAAAAAAAGGAAAATAAATGTTATTTACAATCACTTTTAACCACTTGCTTACTGGGCACTTAAACCCCCCTCCTTTCCAGACCAATTTTCAGCTTTCATCGCTGTCGCACTTTAAATGACAATTGCGCGGTCATACAACACTGTACCCAATGATTTTTATCACTTTTTTTATCCCCAAATAGAGCTTTCTTTTGGTGGTATTTGATCACCTCTGCGATTTTTTTTTTTTGTTACATTTTTTAAAAAATTAAAAAAAAACATATATTTTTTTTAATTTTGCTATAAAAATATAAAATGGGTAATTTTTGTTCGTCATTGATGTACGCTGATGAGGCGGCAGTGACGGGCACTGATGGGTTACACTGATAGGCAGCACTTTTAGGTGGCACTGATTGGCAGCACTTGTGGGCATTGATAGGTGGCACTTGTGGGCATTGCAAGGTGGGACCGATGTCCCTTTAAGATAAGCCGGTGATCGTTTTTTTTTTTCTCCTCTGCTGTCAGCATGAGAAAAAGAAAACGATCATCGAGCTTTTGTTTTTATCATGTGATCAGCTGTCATTGGCTGACAGCTGATCCCATGGTAAGGGGCCAGGACCCGGATCGCTGATCACCTGTGTCTCAGTGACTCGGTGATCACAGCGCGCCCCGCACACGCCCTACAGGGCACGCGCAGGGACCACGCACAAAAAAGGCCGTCATATGAGATCCGTACTGTGGCCGCCATTCGGCCATAGCGCGGATGGCAAGTGGTTAAAGAATTAGTTCACTTTCAGGAACATGTTCCCGATTCCTGCACTCCCTATGACAACAGGCTGGTGATCTTATCTCTGTACCTGCTGTCACTATTTGAAAAGAGCGCTGCCATGCGGGGCTCTGCACACGTGGCCATGTCTTTCATTAAGAAAGTTCTGTAAATGAATGAACTAAAAGTACCGACATCCTTGGCGGCTGTCGGCTTGTATTTCTCAAACTACCTGGGGGCTGTTGAGAGCTCTAGTAGTTCATTGTCTTTGTAAAACTACCTACTTACACAATGTATGGGCAGATAGCTTACACTGACAGTCTGTTGGAGTCCTGCATAACACCCGCAATCGTTTGATCGTGGGTGCAATGCTTGGCAGTCTTTCATAAAATAAAAAAACAAAAAAATGCAGATTTTTTTTAATCTGCAAAAAAATGTGAATTGATGTGTGTGTGTGTGTGTGTGTGTGTGTGTGTGTGTGTGTGTGTGTATATACATACCAAAAATTTTGAAAACAAATAACCAAACAGTTTTCATAGTTTGTTATAAAATTTAGCAAACAGGTAATTTTTCTCCTTCATTGATAGGCGCTGATGAGGTGGCATTGGTGGGTACGTACTGATGGGTGGCACTGATAGGCAGCATTGATAGGTGCCACTGATGGACACTGATTGGCGGTACTGGTTAGCAGCACTGGTGAGCATTGTGAGAGACCCATGTCCCTTTTACAGAAGCTGGTAATCAGCCTTATTTTTTTCTCCTCACGCTGTCAACGCGAGGAAAAAAAATTACTGGCTTTTGTTTACATTATGCCCTTTACTCCGATCACCAGGGGCACATAAGCAGCACACGCACAGGACGACGTCCATGAATGCCCTCTCTGCAATCTACACCCGCGCTGTAGCTTTCTTTTGGCTATAGCATGGGCACCAAAGGGGTTAATAGGGGTCTGGATTGTTCTCCTGTAGACCATGTACTTATCTGTGGACTTTGTGTCCACAACCTCTTGACTTTAGAGCATGTTTTGCCTTTAGTACTACTTTTATCTGAGAATGCTGTTTCTTGATTTTGCTTAATGGTGATTTAAATTCAAACAGAAAAAAAGTATTCCTCAGTAATGTTCAAACACGCTTTAAAGTTCTAATATTTCTAATCTACAAAAAACCTATAATGCCCAAAAATACAGCACTCACAGCATGATTCAATGAAATGCATACCCCCCCCCCCCCCCCCCCCCCCCCCCCCCCCCCCCCCCCTACATGTAATCCACCTATCACAATGATAAAACCATAAGTTGATTCAGTGACCATTTGCACAAATGGTGCAAAAACATATGAACATAACCTCTGTTAGGGCTGGTGATTAGCAAAATTCCTGTAAATAAATAAAAAATAAAAAAGTTCATAGTAATTGTTGGTGTTTAGAAAAAGCCTACTTATTGCCCAAATACATTTTCAATCAAGATGTGATAGATATCAGGAGTCCCAATTAGCATGTGATTGGTATTGATGCTGCCAATAACTTCAGTTGTGTTTAAGATCTTCAGTATAAGCTTTTATTTGTGGATAGTTGGCAAAAAATGATTCAGTATTTTTTAATATGTAGTCTTTTTTTTTTTTTTTTTATATAATACTGTACTTGTACACCTCCACTGATCACTAGTGAAGGAATGGGGTTAATAGCGCTCACTGATCACCAATCTTAAGTGGAGGTTTAATAGTGCTACCACTGCACCAGTGCTGTGTTTTTTTGTTATGGCCATTGACACCAATGATTTCTCTTAAGTGTGCAATGCGGTACGTTGCAAAAATGCAGCAGAACATTTTCAAATGTTAACCACTTTGCACCCAGTTCAATTCTGACATTTCTCTCCTACATGTAAAATTCGTAATTTTTTTTGCTAGAAAATTACATAGAACCCCCAAACATTGTTTTTTTTTTTTTTTTTTTTAGCAAAGACCCTAGAGAATAGAATGGCGGTCTTTGCAACTTTTTATCTCGCACGGTATGTGTGCAACAATTTTTCAAACACGTTTTTTCATGCTTTAAAATTTTTTTTTTTTTAAATTAGCCCAATTATTTTGCATAATGTGAAAGATGAATTTATGCTGAGTAAATAGATACCGAACATGTCACGCTTCAAAATTGCACACGCTCGTAGAATGGCGTCATACTTTGGTACTTAAAAATCCACCATGTTGGAGTTGCCAGGAGGAGGGAGGTACGATGCTACATTGCTACATATTTTCTTGTCTTGTCCAAAGATCATACCATATTGGAGGGAAGTAAGGAGCATTATTCAAAAATGTACTGACCACAGGATATCGGAAGACCCAGCTTTTTTTCTATTACACATTACGACTATCCCAGTTAAAAAATATGAGATCTATTTTACGACATTTAGTAAATGCAGCTAAAGCATTCCCTTTTGGTGGAAAAACATGTCACCTCCTACTGTTGGATGCGGGCTCCATAAAGTGGAAGAGGTCAATAAGATGGAAGATCTTGCACTTCCAGCACAAAATAAGCAAGGAAAATACTTAGAGGTATGGCGACAGTGGAATATGTTTATCCTCTCCTGAAGAAGGTTTGACTTTACTTAATTCATGATGAGTGGGTGAAGGTATTATAATTAGTATCCGACCATTAGCTACTCAGGGTTACCTCCTACCTACTCTCCCCCCTTCCCTTCCCTTTCTTTCCCCTCCCTCGGCCCCCACTTCCCTTCTTACCTTTTTTTTTTTTTTTTTTCCTTTGTGCTTTTTTGTATTTTTTTTTTGTTTAGAAAAAGGAAAACTAATAGGGTGACTCCGGGTACAGTGACTAGGGATGCTCCCCCTGGTTGCTATAATACGGACGTGATATTCTCACTGGAGGTATATTGAGGGTGCTATGAACGATCTGAATGATTGACTATTATTTTGGACTATTGCTTTATCTGCCCAATGTATTTGGTATGTGAACCTTTGTGTATGTGTGTAGATAGAATATACATATCTATCTGTGTGTGTATATGTGTGTGTGTGTATATAATATATATATATATATATATATATATATATATATATACATATATATATATCTGACTGTAGTGAGAACCTGGACTCAACCTTGATGGATGAAATAAAATATTTGGAAAAAAAAATATCCCCTTAGGCGACACAATAATTGTTCTGGTTACATGTGTAGCGGATCTCTAAGTCCGCTGGGAAATCCTTGAAGCTTATTCAGACATCAGTAGACATTCTGTCTCTACATCTCCTGGAATGCCTATTTTAGGACTTATAGTTCCTGGTTATCAACTTCACAGTGTAACGGGGACTAGATATTTATATTTCGTGCAAGCTATTGTGAATGAATATTGTCCCATTTGAAGTGATCCAACCCCTTTCTCAGTGTTCAGTATTAAGCTACATGTCCTTTTTACAGTGACATATGGGGTCAATAAGACCCCATATCTAACCTCTAGGCTGGGAAGCCTAAAATAAAAAAAATGTAAAAAAGATCACGGCTTTCCAGCCGAGGCAGCACCATTTTTTGAATGCAGAGGCTGGGCGTGCCGTCATAACATCACGCCCAGCCTCCGAACGATTATAGAGACTCCGGCGACCATCTGGTCTGCTGGAAATCTCTACGATCACTATCCGGTGGAAGCGGTGAGTCGGTAGAAGCACCGGAGGGCGGCGGGAGGTGGGCGTCCCCTCCCGTCGCCCGTAAGAATGATCAAGCGGCAGAACAGCCACTATGATTGTTCTTATGGTGTAGTGAATCGCCGACTGAAAAAGCCAATATCTGAATGATGTCTGTAGCTGCAGGCATCATTCAGATATCCCCCTGCAAAGTCAAGGACATCCCTGGACCGCCTCACGACGCAAAGTGGTTAAGGTGCATTATAGTCTATTAATTTTGAATGGACTGCCCAACTTAATGCATTGCACCTTAGTGCACAAAACACACGCCCGGGGCATGATGGGGCGTTGACATAAGGTGCGGGGTCACCGGATGACATCACCCGGTGACCATGCCTATACAAGTCGTTGCGTACATGGCATTACAGCGGGAGAGAGCATCGTGTCAACATTGGAAGAAGGAGAAGACCGGGCCAGCGCTAGCAAAAGAGCAGAAGATAGCGGAGGAGCCCGGCAGAAGACACAGGAGAGCGGGAGAAGGGAGCGGAGAAGCCGTAAGAGACCACCGGAGCTGCCTAATAAATTACTTTAAAAACCTGTCTAGTGTGTTTGTTTTTTTTTTCTGACAGTTTTTTTCCCCCCAGGTGAATGGGTAGGGGTGCGATGTACCCCATACTCATTCACATAGGGTGGGGGACCGGGATCTGGGGGCCCCTTGTTGAAGGGGGCTCCCTGATTGTCATAAGCCCCCCTGCCTGCAGACCCCAACAACCAACAGCCTGGGTTGTCGGGAAGAGGCCGTTGTCCTCATCAACATGGGGACAAGGTGCTTTGGGGTGGAGCGGCCACAGGGCGCCCCCTGCCCCAAAGCACCCACCCCACCATGTTGAGGGCATGCAGCCTGGTACGGTTCGGGGGGGGGGCGCTCGCTCGTCTCCACCCTCCTTCCTGACCGGCCAGGCTGCGTGCTCGGACAAGGGTTTGGTAGAGATTTTGGGGGGACCCCATGCCGTTATTTCGGCGTAGGGGTTCCCCTTAAAATCCATACCAGACCGAAGGACCTGGCATGCCCTTGGAGGGGGAACCCATGCCGGTTTTTTATTTAAAATTTGGCATGAAGTTCCCCTCAAGATTCATACCAAAAACACTGCCTGGTATTGGTGAGGATCCAAGTCGGATCCCCGTTCATTGAAGTTGGACGCGTCTCTGACTTCAAGTCGCAGGGCAAAGTAGGACGAGTGCCGCGTCGCACCAGTGTAAACCCGGCCTGATGGTCAACTTTATTGATAAGTTGGGGTCTCAGGTGTGGCCTTCACGTCATTAAAGAAAACAAGCTGCAGACATGCAATGGGAAATGGTCAAAAACTGCAGACTTGCTGCAGTAGGTGGTTAGAGACTGCAGACATAATCTATACATTTTTGGAGATGTAAGAGTATGTCTCCTGAGGCAGTCAGACTGGATACACTTTACTTGAGACCGCTAAAGATTACTGCTATTGCAGCCCTATTATAAATCCATATTTCTCTAGTCGTCTGTCCAGGACAGCATTAGAGAGATAGGCTCCACCTCCAGAGGCAGGAAACACAATACAGATCTTTAAAGGGCGGCTTCCGTCCTTTCCCCTTCAGTCTTTTGTGTTTCCTCCCCTGGAGGAGGCTGGATTGGAGCTCTCCTTCACCTGACGATGGGAGAGCCCATGAGAGACTGGAAATGAGGTCTGTGTACCTGGCGAAGGATGACGGACATCTAAGGTCCCCCGGTTGGGTTGAGTGCAGCTGCAAACAAGCGTCCTCCTCCTGGATAGCCCGGGGAGGGCTGGCGTTCCCCGCCTGACAATCGGTTTTGGATTTGGCGCGAGTCAGGCGGGGGGCGGGCACAGGCATTGAGTTCCGGCCTGTGGAATGCAGGAGGGTGACGGGGGACTTCCGGTGATCTGGTTCCGGGTTGCGCGGCGAGCATGGCCGGCGGAGCCTTGGCTGCTTATTTAAAAAGCGCCAGCCACAAAACAATGTGCTGCACCACAGGCTGAAAGGAAGAGCCTCCAGGCAGTCAGGCAAGCTTCCGAACGGACATGGATGCAGCGGAATGTGGCAGTGGAGCCGAACCAGCTCAGGTAGGCAAACACAGAGGTGTCTTGTACCTACTGGGCTGGGAGGGGGGGGGGGTGATGGAGTCATCGGTGCAAAGGCATTTTGAAATGGTCCATGTGTGGTCCCCCATCCCCTCTCTGTTTAAACAGGATCCATACTAGCGTGTCTTGCGAATCCTGTTAGTGGCTGGTGGGGTGCACGTAGGTGTTTGGTGAAGGCATCTTTTTTTGCTAAGGTTACGCTGATGTTAGCTTGTTTATTTTTCCCTTCCTTTCTTTCCTTCTTTTGACTTAGGCTCTGCCCAATGAACCAGAGAGGTTAGGGGGGAAGAAGAGGTGTCCATGTATGAACAAATTGAAAGAAGGATGGGTTTAAACCCCTTTGTAAAGCCTGCAGGCTATGGGGGCTTGTAAGGAACTGATTTCTGGGGTACAGAAAAATGCAGTCCATCAAGACAATGCTAGCGAACCTTGAGACCCCCAAACCAGCCGCAGTTCCCCCTGCTTCCACCCCAGAGGAGGGTGACGAATCAGGGGAAAAGGAATTAGATTCTCTGGATGGCCTAAGTGAGGAGGCATCATCCAGAGATATTCCGACTCAAGGGACAAGCTCTCCCAGATACAGGCTCTCATTCGAGGAGGTTGATGCCTTATTGGGGGTTATTAATGAGATGCTCGAAATTAAAGAGGAGCAGGTCTCTCTGCCCTTGCATGACCGGATGTATCAAACCCTGAAGGAAGATGCAGCCAGGGTTTTTCTGGTTCACAGCACACTGGTGGACTCTATTAAAAAAGAGTGGGTGGAACCAGAGAAAATAATTTTTTCCTAAAAGTATGAAGAGGCTATTTCCCTTCCGTGAGTATCCCACCTGCGTCTGGAACAAAGTACCTAAGGTAGACACAGCCTTCTCCCAGTGCGCAAAATCAACGGACCTTGCCTTTGAGGACATGGGTGTCCTCAAGGAACCCATGGACAAAAGGATGGAGGTACTGTTAAAAAGGTCATGAGAAGTAACCATGACCAATTTAAAGCCTGCAATGGCCACAACAATAGTGGCTCGCAATTTGGAGGTCTGGCTGGAACAATTGCAAGGGCATTTGGAAGGTGCGACTTCTAGGAAGGAAATCTTGGATTCCCTTCCTATGCTGCACAAAGCAGCAGGCTACATGGCAGACGCCTCTGCTGAGTCGGTCAAGCTTTCAGCATGGACCGCTGCCCTCGTAAATGCATCTCGCAGGGCACTATGGCTAAAATCTTGGTCAGGGGACCCAGCTTCAAAAGTGAGGTTATGTGGTATTCCCTTTGAAGGAGACCTCTTGTTCGGGCAGGATCTGGATCGCACTGCAGACAAGAAGAAAGCCTTTTCTGTTAAAACGAAAAAGGCACCAGGAAAATGCTTTTTTCGTCTCCAAAGGCAGGGACAGTCGCAAGGACAGACGTCTAAGGGGTCAGCTCCTAAAAAAACAGTGGACAGGGGGGAAAACAGAAAAGCAATCTCTTTTCCTCTTCTAAAAAAACACGAAGTCCCAGTGACTTGGCTCCCATGGGGGGAAAGACTGGGGCAGTTCCTCCCACAATAGGGAAAAAACTACCCGAAATACCTTTATTCTGAGGATAATCAGGGAGGGTTACCAAATACAGTTCAAACACACCCCACCTACGAGGATGTGTCGAACCAAACCTCCCAAAGATCCTCAGAAGGCGACGGCCTTGCTGTCGCAAATTGGCGATTTGATAGACCAGAGGGTTCTAGTACCAGTGCCAAGACAGGAGATAAACCATGGTTTCTACTCGCATGTGTTTGTAGTGAAGAAACCGTCAGGTAAATTCCGGTTAATTTTGAATCTAAAGTTACTAAACTTTAGGTAACATACAAAAAAATTCCGGGTGGAAACAATTTTTACAGTAAGGTCAATCCTTCCTCCAAATTGTTTCATGGCCTCCCTCGATCTGAGGGACGCCTACCTACACGTCCCCATTCACGAGGACTCTCAAAAATATTTGAGAATATCGATTCAGTGGGGAAGGCAGACCCGACACTTCCAGTTCAGGGCCCTGCCATTCGGTCTATCTTCCTCCCTTAGGATATTTACCAAGGTCCGGGAGGAAGCATTGGCTCCCCTGAGACTGAAAGGGGTCGCGGTCATACCATACTTGAACAACCTTTTATTCTTCGCCCCCTCCAAACTCCAACTGCAGTGAGACCTGAGGGTAGCCATCTCCTGTCTAAAAAGACTGGGGTGGGTAATAAACAAAGAAAATGCGCACTTGACACCGACACAAGCCATACGGTATCTGGATTTCCTGGTAGACTCAGTGACACAAAGTTTTCCTCCCAGAGAAAAAAGCAGAAAGGATGAAGGCGACGGCAACCTTTTTGCAGAACAATCGGGCAATTTCCCTCCGCTCAGCTATGTCGGGACTGGGCCTGTTAGTGGCAACAATTCCTGCAGTTCCTTGGGCAAGGGCCCATTTCAGGTGCCTTCATGCCAATATCCTGAGCAGCTGGGTCGGAGCACAAGAATCCCTGGACAGGATTATCCTCAAAGACCAGAAGGTCTCGGTGGTGGAGGAAAGAGGAGAACCTAGTACAGGGTCTATGATGGTCTCCTCCAGTGTCTGTCCGCATCACTATGGATGCCAGTGCTTCGGGCTGGTGGCCCATTTGGGGTCAAAAATAGCCCAAGGACGCTGGGGGAAAGCGCAGTCCCAGAAGTCGGCCAATTGGAGAGAGTTACAGGCAATCTGGGAAGCATTAAGAGCATTTGCCAGAGATCTGAGGGGCCACCACGTACAGGTCCTCTCGGACAATGTGGTTGCAGTCTCATACCTAAACAAACCAGGAGGAACGTGATGCCCGTCCTTGATCAGGCTAACAAGTACGATCTTGTATTGGGCCGAGAAAAACCTAGGGTCGGTCTCGGCAGTCCATCTGAAAGGGGTGGACAACTACCTGGCGGATTTTCTGAGTCGACACCAAGTGTGCGAATCAAAATGGTCCCTGAATAAGGAGATTTTTCAGCTGATAGTGCAGAAATGGGGTCTCCCGGAGGTGGATTTGTTCGCCGGGAGAACGAAAACCCAGGTTCCAGTGTACTTCTCACTAGAAAAAATGTAAAGAGCACGTCACTGTCCTACGGACGCCAGGACGCAACCACTCACTGGCGTGCACGAGTCGAGACTTCGGGATGAAGAGACACGGAAATGAACATGGTGTCCTGCTGATACTCTGAACCAGCAGACCCAGACACTAACCAGCAATCCGCACCCTACATATCTTGGGCGGAAAGCCACAATCCATGCAGATGGAACCATTAAACCCAGCCATTTGGAACTAGCAGCGCTGTATATCACGGACTTGATACTTGAAACCTTTCCCACTATCGGCTGCTTTTGGCTCTCTGCACGGCACGGAAAAGGGTTTTTGGTGCACCCCATAGCCCACGACTATATCGGATAGAGGAGGCGGTAATGTATACTGGTAGCCACAGGCAACCCTAAATGTGTCTAAGAGACTTTGTATGCTTAAACATTCTTGTCTTTCCTTTTTGAAACTACAAGCAAAATGGACAGTCTCTGTTAAGAGAACCATTTGACGTGCAATAGAAGGATTTTCCATGTGGTTATAAATCAAAGCAAGAAATTAATGTATATACCGAGGACTGTATACACCATGCTTAAGGAATAGCAAATTATAATTATAACATCGGGTATAACAACATGCAAACGAATACATCATTAACTCTTGGAAAACTTTTTAGCTCCCCCCACCAGCTGAACCTATTTGGGAATACCTCAGCAGAAATTCAATGCTAATTTTAAACCTTATTCTTTCCGTGATTGCCTTCTTCCCCCCCCCCCCCCCTTTTTTCAGCAGGCTCGAGCCCCCAAGGAGCACTTGCAGTGTTTAAACCCAAATAATTAGGTTTTACGAGAGTTTCTTCCCCTTCCTTATAAAAATTATTAATATATTAGCCGCACGGCTTCTGGTTGGGCCAACACACTGCGAGTCTTCCCTGGCGTCCGGACAACAACTGTTATATATGTTACATGTTTGTAATGTCCCCTCAATATGTGCTTGTTTGATTTGGTTCACATATGAACCAACAAACATGTGTATAACTGTCTAGTTTTATTGTTGTGCTTTAACTAACTTTATATATGTGGTGAAGTAATTTTTCAAATAAATATACCAAAGAAATTTTTCTTAAAAACTTTTGGTATTTGTACTAATACTCATCGTGAAATATGATATATGCAACTATTCAATAAGCCCCACTTTTTTTGTTTCCTATCTTTGAAAACTACCCCTTTTTTCGTACTTCTCACTAGAGAGGGAAGCGGGGGCAAAAGGGATAGATGCTTTTGCACAAACGTTTCGCACTTTCCCCCATTATAACTAATTCCTCCTAGTTCTGAGGAAATTTCTTCAGGAACGGACCACAATGATATTGGTGGTTCCGTATTGGCCAAAGAGATCGTGGTTCTCAATGCTGCTAGTCCTGACAGACGAACCTCCCCTCATGCTGCCCGAGAGGGAAGATCTGCTGTCCCAGGGCCCAGTTCTGTTGCCAGAAATACAGACCCTGAAATTATCGGTCTGGCATCTGAGGAGAGCCTCTTGAAGTCCAAGGGGCTCTCAGACAGGGTGATAAAAACACTTCTTTCCAGTAGAAAGAAGGTAACCCAAGCAATTTATGCTAAGTTTTGAAAGTTTTTTTTGTATATGGTTAGACACTAAAAAGTGTCCGGAAGTATCCGAGCAGTCTTAAGCCCCATACACACGGTCGGATTATCCGAGGACCAGGTCCGTCAGACCATGTCCGTCATACTTTGTCTGATGTTGGTTTTGCGTACACACGGTCGGACAAAGTTGTCGGAAAATCCGATCATTCTGAACGTGGTGACGTTTGTTGCCTACGACGGGACTACGTAGAGGCTAGTAGCCAATAGCTTTGGTCTTGTAATGTGATCTGAGCATGCGTAGCACTTTGTCCGGTCGGACAACCGTACACACGATCGGATTTGGTGTGATCGGACCGTGTTGTCGCAAAATCTATCCAGCAGGAGATAGGACTTTGTCCGTCGGACAATCCGACGTACACTGTCCGATGGTGCATACACACGGTCTGATTTTTCAACAACATTGTCCGATCGGACAGAATCCATGCAAAAATCCGACCGTGTGTATGGGGCTTTAGAGTTCTTACAAGACGGCGCGGATAAAGGACTGGCCATTAGTACTTTGAAGGTAAAAGTTGCGGCCCTGTCTGTTTCTAGAGCAACCCTTGGCGTTGGACCCACTATTTAGCAGGTTCTTTAAGGGGTTAGCCAGAATTAAACCTGTCACAGGAAGAAGAAGAAAAAAGGGATCACGCTCAAAACAGTGTTCTTAGTGGCGGTTTCCACAGCTAGACGCGTTAGCGAGCTTCAGGCACTTGCTAGAAAAGCCGTTTTTACAGGCTGGTGCTACGTACAGACCCAGGATTTTTGCCCAAAGTAGTGACAAAATTTCATAGAACACAGGAAATTATCTTCCTGACGCTTGCCCTTTAGTTCTACTTTAACCATTTCCTACCCTAGAGAATAAGAGACCCTAGAGCAGTGATGACGAACCCATGGCACGCGTGCCACAGCTGGCGCACCGAGCCCTCTCTGTGGGCACGTAGCGCGCCGCCAGGATAGGTGAGGGAATCCCCCAGTAATGCAGTCACTTCCACTGGCATGCAGGTGGGGAGTAGGGAGCCAGCTTCCTATTATTATGAGTGTGATCGGGCAGTGGAGCTGCAGATGTGAGTAAAGCCCCCCCCCCTTCATGCACTGAGGACAGCCCACTGGAAATGACACGAATTGTCTGCTGTAAGCAGTGCGGCGCGATGCCTCTGAATACACAGGAAGAGAAGAATGATTCTCCCTTCCTGGACTTGGAGAGCCAATAGGAGAGCGGCTTCCTGTACAGGGGCTTGGGTGCTAAAGAATTGCAATGTGGAGGACTTTGGCTGTACATACACAGGTAGGACAGTGCTATGGGGGTGGGGGCGCAGAGGACACTGCTGTTTATGTGGGAGGGGGATGTGAAGGTGGCAGAGGACACTGCATTGGGAAGGGCACTGTATTCTGAGCACAATGTATTCATATTATCCCTGTATTCTGAGCACAATGCATCCATATTATCCCTGTATTCTGAGCACAATGCATCCATCTGATCCCTGTATTCTGAGCACAATGCATCCATCTGATCCCTGTATTATGAGCACAATGCATCCATCTGATCCCTGTATTCTGAGCACAATGCATCCATATTATCCCTGTATTCTGAGCACAATGCATCCATATCATCCCTGTATTCTGAGCACAATGCATCCATCTGATCCCTGTATGCTGAGCGTAACACAATCCTTTCAAAAAGCACAAAAGTTTTTTTCTGGGCAGAATCGTAGGTTTTTTTGGTCCCTTAGGGCTCATTCAGAGGGATGATCAGTCCCATCCTCTGTACAGAGTCGCTGGTAGGTTTAATTCCATGTTGGCACTTTGAAATAAATAAGTTGGTCTTGTGTCGCTGTTTCGGCACTCGGGCTCAAAAAGGTTCGCCATCACTGCCCTAGAGAATACAAAAAGCATGGTATTTGAGCAGTGATTTTTTTTTTATGAAAAATTCATGAATTAATAAAAAAAAAAAAAAAAAATATATATATATATATATATATATATATATATCCCATTTGTTTTGATAAAATATAAAAAATGATACGCTGAGTAAATAGATACACAACATGTCGTGCTTTTAAATTGAGCATGCTCATGGAATGGCACCAGGCTACGGTACTTAAAAATCTCCATGTGTGAAGCTTTAAAAATTGTTACAGGTTACCAGTTGAGTTAGAGGAGTTCTAGAATTATTGTTCTCGCTGTAACATTCATGGCGATACCTCATGCGCGGTGCAAACACTGTTTACATATGCAGGTGCAATTTATGTATACATTCGCTTCTGTGTGCGAGCACGGTCACTTTTATTATTACAAGGGATGTAAAGATCCCTTGTTATAGAAATAAGGCATGACTGGTCCTCTTTATGGAGACATCTAGGGTCTGTAATACCCCAGATATCTCCTCTACCCTGCAAAGCATGAGATAAAAAAAAAAAATCGATCTTTGCTTACCAGGGGGGAACAAAATGCACTGTTTACATCTGCCAGAGCCGGTAGTGACATCATAATGTTGCTTCCGACCTCCCCAGGATCATGGAGATGGGCGTCGTTCTCTCCCGGAGCCTGTAAAATTTAGTAACTTATCAGCCGTTAGGGTGGATTTTACATTGTAGGAAATCGCTGGCTGATAAAGAGACCTGGATTCTGCCTGTAGCTGCAGGCATCATTCAGATATCTCCACTTCAAGTCCAGGATGACATACGGGCAGGAAGTGGTTAATCATGACTGGGTGATATGCAGCTACCTTCAAGTGATTGGACACTAGCAAAAAAAGGCTGCTGGCACATCACCCTCTCTATAAACCCACCCACTACTAACTCGTCTCAGTTTTTTGTCTAGTGTCCTTAGGTGATGGACTTCTACCCTTCTTTTTTCCTTTTGGGTACTTTGGATCTTCTGTCCACCCTTCTGGCAAGAAACAGGATGGCCCAGGGTTACATTTTGTCTTTCCAGGTGCACCCAATGTGGCACTATTGCGTTCATGTGCATACCCCCAGTGTGCCTTTGTTACCCCTTTCTCAAAGAAGTACCCGCACTCCATGCCTCTTTCTCTTTGCAAATGCAACTCCAGGCCAGCAACATCTCCTGGTTCTTTCTCCTTGAAGGCACATTATTTTCACATCACTTTACTGCGGCATGCAATTTTTTGACAATGAACCCTTCCAGTGGTACAGAGTTTGTGAATACCCCTTAGGACATGCTAGCTCAGGCTTGACTTTTAGCTTCTTTGGGGGTTTTAGTACATTTGTTCAGGGCCTTAGTTCCTTTACCTCTGATTTTTGCCCCCATTCTGGTTCCCTAACTTTTGGTTATTCAGCTCATCGGCCATACCAGCTTCCTCCTTTTTTTTTCTGTAGAGGAATTTTTTGACCAAGTTAGATTTTATATGTCGGATTTCTGTTCTAATTGAAGCTATAAATACCAAGGGCCACAGCCATGCTTCTTCAGCCACCCCTGTATGCTGCTGTTTAGCATTGAAACAGCCAGTGTCTGCTCACTCTAAGGCAGGGGTAGGCAACCTCGACCCTCCAGCTGTTTTGAAACTTCAAGTCCCATGAGAATTTGCAAGACCCTGACAATCGTAGGCTTGACTCGTGGAGGCAGAGACCTGATGGGATTTGTAGTTTCACCACAGCTGGAGGGCCGAGGTTGCTTACCCCTTCTCTAAGGCATCCGGTATGAGGTTTTTCCTGTTTCACTCATGGATAGAGCCTGTCCTTTCTGGAAACTCGCCTCACCCGGAGATTTTTTCTGCTCCTAAATATTTTGTCCAACGTTAATCTATTGGGAAAATTTCCTTTTGGAAATGCATACTTTGTGGTAGATTAACCATTTCTTGCCTTAAGACATTCACGACCTCAATAACGGATAATCTCATGTTCAAAGACTTAGTAGGTAAGAGGTTAGAAGCCCTGCTTAACGTTCATGCGTGTGTCAAAACACTGTGTTTAACCCTGTGTTCTGCCCGGATGGATTTACCCCCTTAATGACGACACGGCCATTTTTTGCGATAAGGCACTGCGTCGCTTTAACTGACAATTGTGCGGTCATGCGATGTTCTACCCAAACAAAATGAATATCCTTCATTGGTGGTATTTGATCACCCATGCGTTTTTTATTTTTTGCGCTATAAACAGAGGCCGACTATTTTGAAGAAGAAATTCTACATATTTTTGGTAAAAAAGATTGCAATAAGTGTATATTGACTGGTTTGCGCAAAAGTTATAGCGTTTACGAACTATGGGATAGATTTATGGACTTTTATTTTTTATTTTTTTTTTACTGATAATGGCGGCAATATGGGATGTTTAGCGGGACTGCGACATTTCGGCAGACAAATCTGACCCCAATTTACACTTTTTGGGGACCAGTGACATTACAGTGATCAGTGCTAAAAAAAAATGCCTTAATAAATGTATGACACTGGCAGGGAAGGGGTTAACACTAGGGGGCAATCAAGGTGTTAACTGTGTTCCCTGGATATGTTCTGTGGGGGTGGGCTTATTGGGACAACACAGAGATCGCTGTTCCTGATCACTAAAAACAACAGATTTCAGTATTGTCCCCTGTCAGAATGGGGTTGGCCGGCGGACATGGACATCGAGCTCCCGCGCCCCACTGTATATCATGCATGGACCGACGTACATGTACGTTGGTTCACGCAGCCGGGCTGCCCAGCCGCAGTATATGCGCGGTGGGTGGTCCGCAAGTGGTTACATGGAATTTAAGCAGCCTTTTTAAAGACTCATAACCACCATTGAGTACCTGTCACTTTTGTGAGGGGTCAACTCTTATAAGCTGCTTCCATGAATTTCAATGGTAACCTTCTGCAACTGCACCTTAACTGCATCTATAGCATTTACGTTGTGTTAGTGAAGCATTTATAAAGTGTTAACTGGGTGCTAGGGGAGAGGCAGTGGAGGTTCCTGTATCCCAAAATGCACTGAGAAATGAGAGAGAACTAGGACGGAGCAGCACCAGCCACTTCCTGTGTGTACTGAGCAACCATGTAATAACACCATTTGCTTCTGTGTGCAGGAAAAAGCATCAAGCCAGCTGATGGTGCCAGACAGGAGCAGGAGCATTGAGCATTTTTGCCAGTGGCAGATCTTTTTGTGACATCAAGTTCCTGCAAGCTTCTTCGCCAGCAAGTGTCGATACGTGGAAGTGACAATGGCAGCAGTGTCATGAAGGCTGATATTAATGTATCAGTACTCAAAAGAGGTTGCGAAGTGGTCAGATTCTATGCTTGATATTGAGACAAATATCAGCTATGGAATCCACTCACTGCTAATCGCAAGGCAAGGGGGAATTGATGGGTTAATTGTCTTCAGAAATGGCAATGAAGTGAATACTTGACTTATGTCAAAGTTAAAAGGAGTCGTTTTTCTCGTGACACAGGACGCCCCTGGAAATTCTCTCTGGGACTATGGAATGTACCCAGTACCGACATAACACCCTCGTTCTCTGCTGGGCCGTTATTTCCATGATCATCTTGAGCTGGACTAAGCTAAGTGTCAAAGAGGTGAAAGTATATGAATCCATCTTGAAGAGAATTCACAAAAATGTCTATCACACCACTACCTAACGACACCTCAAATCAGATAATTTCCTTTACATCACTTTCCCTTTTAAAAAGTGGATGTAAACCCAAATTTTATTTTATTTTATTGATGATATAATGTAGAGAATAAGAATGTAGAGAATAAGATTTCCTTTCATTTGAGCCCAGTCTTGCCACACAGATTTACTCAAGGCCTGAGTAATCCTCTTTTATTGTTCAGTATTGCGGGAGCCGCGGCGACGGTAAAGCAGCGCTATATTTAGCGCTGCTTTACCGTAGTTTTAGCCGCGGTATTCGGCCGCTCGCGGGGTGGTTTTACCCCCGCAAGCTGCCGAAAAAGGGTTAAAATCCCCCGCAAAGCGCCGCCGTAGAGGCGCTTTGCGGCAGTATTGTTGCGATATTACCGCGGTGTCCCATTGAGATCACTATTCATTGAATACACACCGCTCCTATACCGATCCAAAGATGCTGCTAGCAGGACTTTTTTACCGTCCTGCTGGCGCACCGCTCCAGTGTGAAAGCCCGCCCGCTTTCACACTGGAGTAAATGGGGCCGGTTTTTTCAGGCAGTGTACAGGCGCTATTTTTAGCGCTGTACCGCCTGAAAACCGCCCCAGTGTGAAAGGGGCCTTAGAGAAATCTTGACAATCTTGAAAACTTTGTCAAAAACGCCCCCTTGGTGTGATTGACAGTTGATTTACATATCTCATGCACTAGCCTGAGACAGGCACATGCTGTGTAAAAAGTTCACAATTCACATCCCCCGCCCCTCCCCTCCAGCTCTCCCAGGATTGGCTGCTATTACTGTGTTTTGACTGGATGTTTCTCATCATGGGATGCAGTGAACAGTCAGCAGACTATAGACAGACAAGGGATTTAGGGGACATGTATGTAGTCAGATCTGGGTAGAGTAGAACATGCAGTGATCTGATGATTGTTACAGTGCAGTGTGTGTGTCTGAGGTCACCTGATCAGATAACATTCCTTTCCATCACCAGGAATTGTTATGTGGGGGAGGGGTGGATTTCTCACTTTTTATAATTACACCCAGTAAGGCTGAATGAGCTTAGGGCCAGTTCACACCAGTGTGCTGTGCGATATCGCATGTGATTCTCACCACACTGCAGTGCAAATCACATGCGATGTTCGTGCAGTGCGATTTCAGCCATACAGATAGTATGTGTGATATCTCACCGCATTCGGACAAAACTCGCGCAGGACCCTTTTTTTGGTCCACACCAGAATCACATGGGTGTTCACACCTATGCGATCCGATTCATATCCTAACTGTCAGTTCGCAGTGCGATATGCGAGGTGAAATGGGGGTGTCGTTAACATTGTATGACACTCCCCAGCAGTTCGCATATGGCAGTGTGAACTGCCGTGCGAGTCGGATGCGATGTGGGAACTTGCAGTGAATTTGCAGGGTTCCCGCATCGCACCAGTGTAACCCAAGCATACAGCCTACAAATGTCACCTGACTGCTCCCACCAAGGCTGCAATACAGGAACCCTGCGAATCCCCTGCGGGTTCCCACATCACATCCGACTCGCACGGCAGTTCACACTACCATATGCAAACTGCTGGGGAGTGTCACACAATGTTAACGACACCCCTATTTCACCTTGCATATCGCACTGCGAACTGACAGGACATGAATCGGATCGCATAGTTTCTGGTGCGGACCAAAAAAGGGTCCTGTGTGAGTTTGGTCCGAATGTGATGCGATTTCAGCCATTCAGTTTGTATTTCTGAAATCGCATCGCACAGAAATCTGAACAGCAATGTGGTGCGAATTACAGGAATACGGAGTGTACAGTGGTGGGTAGTACATGCAGGATGGTGTCAGGATAGTGGACAGTGTCAGATTATTTTTTTATTTTACAATTACATTTTTTTTTTCCAAAAACCAGTGGACCAGTGGTTTTTTTTTATTTTTATAAATTTTTTTAAATTATTTTTTTTAATATTTGTTTTTTGTACTATTCTAACAATGATGGGAGGGTGGGGTTTTATTTTTTAGATATATTTTTTTACATCGCTTTTGGGTAAGGGGATGGTCGGTGTCAGTGGGGTAGTGGTTGGTGTCAGTGGTTGGTGTCAGTGGTTGGTGTCAGTGGTTGGTGTCAGTGGTTGGTGTCAGTGGTTGGTGTCAGTGGTTGGTGTCAGTGGTTGGTGTCAGTGGTTGGTGTCAGTGGTTGGTGTCGGTGGTTGGTGTCGGTGGTTGGTGTCGGTGGTTGGTGTCGGTGGTTGGTGTCGGTGGTTGGTGTCGGTGGTTGGTGTCAGTGGGGCAGTGGACGGTTGTGTGTTTTTTTTTTTTTTTTTTGTTTTTTTTTATATATTTTTTTTTATCAGCCCTGTTGGGGGCTTTGACATGTCAGGAGTCTAAACAGAGACCCCTGACATCTCCAATTTGACACAGAGAAAGGGACAGAGGACACAGATTCCCCAGTCCCTTTCTCTGCGTTGAAAATGAATGGAGGGAAGACAGCGGCTCCTCTTCATTCATAAACTGAGCAGAGTAACACACAGGTTACTCTGCTCAATTATCACAGGTCACAGAGCGATCGGTAACGAACGCGGGGGGTAGACGGCGGGGGATGTGGGGTTAGATTTCTCTTCACATGTGTGGGCTTAACATGAGCGCGCTCTGCTTCTTCACAGAACGCGCTCTGTCACTCCCGCACATGCACGCCAGTCTCAGCAGGCGCGAGGCTCGTCCTTGCAACGCTGGCTGGCAGTAGGCGTGTAGCGGTGGGCAGAGGCGTCCTCTGAATTTATGACTCCGCCCACCGAGCGCTGAGATGATAGAACGCCCACATTATGGAGAGATTTGCGGGGCTTGTAACAGGTTAGGGGGCTATTATTTATATATAAGGATACATGCAGGAGGCATGTAAATCCTTGTATATTTAACCACTTGACCACTGGGCACTTAAACACCCTTAATAACCAGACCATTTTCAGCTTTTGGTGCTCTCACAATTTGAATGACAATTACTCCTTCATACAACACTGTACCCATATGAAATTTTTGTCCTTTTTTTCACACAAATAGAGCTTTCTTTTGGTGGTATTTAATCACCTCTGGGTTTTTTATTTTTTGCGCTATAAAAGAAAAACGACTGAAAATTCAGTAAAAAAAGGAATTTTTCTTCGTTTTTGTTATAAAATTTAGCAAATTTGTAATTTTTCTTGATACATTTTGGCCAAAATTTATACTGCTACATATCCTTGGTAAAAATAAGTACAAATTGGGGTATATTATTTGGTCTTTGTGAAAAGTTTTAGAGTCCACAAGCTATGGTGCCAATATCTGAAAATTGATCACACCTGAAGTACTGACGGCCTATCTCATTTCTTGAGTCCCTAACATGCCATAAAAGTACAAATACCCCCCAAATGACCCCTTTTTGGAAAGAAGACATTCCAAGGTATATAGAAAGAGGCATGGTGAGTTGTTTGCAGTTGTCATTTTTTCCCACAATTCTTTGCAATAGCAAGATTTTTTTTCTTTTTTTTTTTTTCACAAAATTGTCATATTAGCAGGTTATTTCTCATACACAGCATATGCATGCCACAAATTACACCCCAAAACACATTCTGCTATTACTCCTGAGTACGGCGATACCACATGTGTGAGACTTTTACACAGCGTGGCCACATACAGAGGCCCAACATGCAGGGAGCACCATCAGGCGTTCTGGAGCACCCAGGACAATTCTGACATTTCTCTCCTACATGTAAAAATCATCATTTATTTGCTAGAAAATTACATAGAACCCCAAAACATTATATATGTTTTTTTAGCAAAGACCCTAGAGAATACAATGGCACGGTACTTGCGCAGCAATTTTTCGAACGTGTTTTTTTTTGGAAAAAAAATGTTTTGTGCTTTACAAAAAACAAAACTGTAAATTTAGCCCAATGTTTTTGCATAATGTGAAAGATGAAGTTACGCCGATTAAATAGATACCCAACATGTCACCCTTCAAAATTGCACACACTCGTGAAATGGCGCCAAACTTCGCTACTTAAAAATCCCCATAGGCTTTAATTTTTTTTACTGGTTACATGTTTTGAGTTACAGAGGAAGTCTAGGGCCAAAATTATTGTTCTCGCTCTAACGTTCGCAGCGATACCTCACATGTGTGGTTTGAACACCGTTTTCATATGTGGGCGGGACTTACGTATGCGTTCGCTTCTGCATGCGAGCACACGGGGACAGGGACGCTTTAAAAAATATATATATATTTTATTGTTCATTTTACTTTATTTATTTTAGTTTGACCCTTTTTTTCCCCCCAAAAATGTTTTTGATCACTTTTATTCCTATTACAAGGAATGTAAACATCCCTTGTAATAGGAATATGGCATGACAGGTCCTCTTTACAGTGAGATATGGGGTCAATAAGACCCCAAATCTCACCTCTAGGCTGGAAAGCCTGAAATAAAATAAAAAAACGATCCTGGCTTTGATCGTAGCGAGTATCGCAGGGTATTGTTGGGTATGGCAGGGTATGGCAGGGTATGGCAGGGTATGGCAGGGTATGGCAGAGCATGGCACAGTGTTGGAGGGTATGGCAGAGCACTGCAGGGTATCCATCCATCCATGCTCAGCCATCCCTCCATACCCTGCAATACCCAGCAATACACTGCAGGCTATTGCTGTGTATTGCAGGGTATGGAGGGATGGATGGATCGGTGGCATGCAGAGCAGGCTGTGGGCACTACAGATCCCGCCCACAGCACTGCTGCCACCGATCCCTCCCCCTCTCCTCTCACACTGTACCGATCGGTACAGAGAGAGGAGGAGAGAGGAACCGGCGTCATCAAATGACGCCGGTTTGCTTACATGTGATCGCTCCGTCATTTGACGGAGCGATCACGTGGTAAACGGCCGCGACGAGCGGCCGTTTACCGTGATCCATGATCCGCCGGGTCCTCTGGACCCGGCGATCATGGATGTTCTCGAGTGCGCGCCCCAGGGGGCGCGCAAGAGCAGCATTCTGTGAGGCCGTTAATTAACGGCCTCCCAGAGTTAAGCAACCGCCCTGTAGCCGTTTTTCGGCTATGGGTTGGTTGTTAAGTGGTTAAACTATACTAATACTATTAAATTGATGATAGTGGGTTTACATCCACTTTAAGCATTTCCCCTTAGAAAAACAATCCTTTCATGGGCATTTAACAAGCAATCTTGATGCTTTTATGAATACTTCAAAAACATGTAATAAATGCTGTAGGCATGTTATTGAGCGCTGCTTTGTTCTTTCTAATTCACACACATGTGAACAAGCCCTTGAAGTCACAGAAAGATAATACACTTAATTAACATTCTACTAATAGCCGCTAGGAGTTGTACCACCACTTTCCTGTTATAGCATCTGCACAGTGGGGATCATTTACTATAGGCAAATAGACTGATTAACATGTACCAATACATAAGGGGTCTATATAGTGAACTTGGTGTTAAGTTATTCACTTTAAGGTCATCACAGAGGACAAGAGGGCACGGAAAAGTTTCTTCACAGTAAAAGCTGTGAAAATGTGGAATAGACTCCCTCCAGAGGTAGTTCTGGCCGGCTCAATAGATTGCTTTAAAAAAAGGCCTGGATTCTTTCCTAATGGTACATTATATAACTGGGTACTAACATTTATAGGTAAAATTGATCCAGGAAATATCCGATTGCCTCATGGGGGATCAGGATGCAATTCCTTTCCCCTGCTGTAGCAAATTGAATCATGCTTTGCTGGGATTTTTCACCTTGCTCTGGATCAACTGTGGGTATAGGATTGTGTATATGGGATTGTATTATTCTTTCACATTTATTTTTAATTGGTTGAACTATTGGTTAATTTGGCTTGATTTTTTTTTAACCTGACTATGTAACTGAACTGTTTAATTTTCAATTGCAGATGCCCCAGAGCTTAGTGAATGGTGTGAAGCTTTGTTGACTTCCTTCATCCTATTTTTTTTTATTTTAATTTCTTGTAATCTTTGCAAAGTGAAGCTTCTGCACATTCACTAAGCCCTGGAGAAAATTATCTTGCATTTGCAAATTCGCTTGCAAAGCGGACAGTGTATTTACCTGTAGTAAAAAAATAGTAATAAAATCAGCGCTAAAATAGTATAAAATAACAGATGAAAGTAGCTGCTGGCACAGTTCGTTGATAACCAAACATCCAAAACTATAATCCAAAGGTGCAGCGCTTGATGACAAGAAGATTTCAATCAATTCTGATGAAAAAGGGGACCCTTCACTGCTTCAGATATGTCAGAGATTAAAAACCACCCAAGTGTGTCAATTCAGCTTACCAGATGGTAGATAAAACAAGCATCAGAATATACAACTCAGGTATTGTCAGTGATTTTCATTGCATCAAACTGGAATCTGCCCTCTACCCAACAGGTCAGGCCTGCTGTCTCAAGGCCTCCTGCTCCATTCTGTTTCTCAGTCGTTGGATTGAACAGCATGACTATTAAAACTCAGATCTTAAAGTGGTTGTAAACTCAAGGTTTTTCACCTTAATGCATTCTATGCATTAAGGTGAAAAACCTTCTGTAGTGAAGAACCTCCCAGAGCCCCTCTTTGCTTACCTGAACCCGATCGTTCAAGCGACGGGGACAAGCACAGCAGCTACCAGCCGCTGTCTCTGGTTCTCATTGGATAGATTGATAGCAGCAGGAGCCATTGGCTTCCGCTGCTGTTAATCAAATACATTGACAAGGGAGCCGGGGGTCGGAGCCAAGTCCTGCTGTCTGTGTCAATGGACGCAGCAGCAGGAATCGGGAGCACACCCGCACGTGTGCCTCTGTGGAAAGAGGCTATCCATTTTGTCACTCGAGTTGAAGAGGAGCGCCGCTGGGGGACCCCAGAAGAGGAGGATTGGGGGTGCTCTGTGCAAAACACTTGCGTAGAGGAGGTAATTATGACATGTTTGCCGTTTTTAATTTTTTTTATAAAACTAACCTTTACAACCCCTTTAAAGGACAGGGTTATAATGGATTCTTTCATTCTTACATTACTTAAAGCCACTTATAGAAAAATCTGCTACCCTACCTGGAAATCCTTTTTCGCCTGCTGTGAACACAGGCATTTCAACCAGAGATTATGTAGTACCTCGCTTTCTGGACATCCTGCGGTTAGGACTTCAACAAAAATTGTCTCTAAGTACTTGGGATGGATTTCAGCCTAGTTTATTCTTTTCCAAAAACCTTTGGATTCACTTTCTTTTGTTTAAAACCTTCATTCAGGATCGGTTCACACCAGATGCAGTCCACTGTGTTTCATTTCTGCATCAAAAACGCATGGACAGTAGATTATATGGGCTCTAATGGCCTAGTTCCAGGGCATTATTTCTTCTGCACAGAACTGTATAAAATCTCCAGGAAATTTTGGAAAAAACACAGTGAAAATGCATTAAAAATACACCTGAACGCAGCAGAAATAAATGCAGAAAGGCATTCCGGACTGTGTTTCTGTGGTGTGAACCGGCCCTCAAGGTATGTCATGAATCAGAAGCCCATTACAGCACGTGCATGTGCTTCCTTGGTATTTCAGTGGACTTCTTTCCAACGGGAGTAATGGAACTTTTTCTTGATCATCTGGCTGCAGCTGCTAATCAGTGTATTCTGACAGCAGAATACAATCACACAGCGGGCAGGACAGCTCACACGTGTGTTTGGGAAATGTATTTTATTTTTTTTTTATTAGTCCTCTGCCTGATCAAAAAAAAAAAAAAGGAAGCATCTATTGTCAGCCTTACACCGAGTCTTTCAAGCCTCCAATATCCACTTTTGATTGTGTCGATCTGTGCATGATTAATACACACAGTAGGCTCATAGACATTTAGTAAGTTCCCCAATGTCACCTATGGCATATCCTCTAAACCTGCGAGCATTTGTCCGTGAGTGCCTATCGTTATTCTTATCTTATTCTTATCTTATCTCTGAATCAGAAAAAAATACATGGTGTCAGTGTGAAGAATAGTGTCTCATCATTGGTATTAGTTGGAGCAATAGTTCTCAAATGTTGGTTTCAGTGGGAGAAATATTGCTCACTCATTGGTTTTAGTAGGTGGAATAGTGTCCCATAGTTTGTGTCAATGGAAGTAATAAAACTCGATTATTGGTGTCAGTGGGTGGAATAGTACTCCATTAGTGGTGTTGGTGCATGAAATAGGGTCTCATTGTTGGTGTCGGTGTGTGAAATAGTGCCCTGTCAGTGGTGTCCCCTGAAGAAATGGGACCCCATTGTTTGTGTCAGTGGAAGGAATTTTGTCTCTTATCATTGGTGTCAGTGTGAGGAATCATGCCCAAAGGGCCGTATCTGGCCTGCGGGCTACAGTTTGGATACCACGATCTAGAGGATCAACATGCTTTTACAGCAGCAGCTTGTGCTGCCAAAAAGACGTATATATCCTCTGTACATGAACATTTCCTCTGTGTGAACAGCGAACTTCCTTGCAACCATGGCTGTCTCCTGATAATGTAAAGAAGCATTTTTGTAAATTCCCTGACAAATTTTCCCTACCTTGTGTAGGCTTTCCAGTTCTTTAAAGTGACTATAAACAGTATCCTTATTCTCCAAAAATACATGCATACATATCCATTACCTAAAGTGGTTGTACACCCTGTATTAAGGCTTACCTGTAGGTGCTAGAAATATCTCCTAAACCTCCACAGTTTAGGAGATATTTACAATAAAGCCGTACACCGATGTCTACGGTGCATGCGCACTTTAGAAAGGGCAAATCGTGCCGTTTATAAAGGGGTCATCTCGTGACTGGCAGCTCCCGTGCGCATGCGCGGGAGCGACGTCACGCGATTCCGGCTAGTCACAGAGCCGGAGTTCGCAGCCCCGTAAGGAAGATGGGGTGAAGATGGACGTTCGCTGCTAGTGAGGACAGCGGTGGCATCGCAGGCTTCGGTTTCAGGTAAGTGACACATAATCGGCTACTATGTGATGCAGGGAAATAAAGAGGAAGTAAAATCCATCAGGGTTTACTTCCTCTTTAATGGCCCTGTAACCTTTTTTTTTTCATGAAATTGTTTCATACTGTGTTTTTTTTTTTTTGGTCTTTGTAATGCTCTCTGTGAGCTCCCTAACCACTCACTTTAATTTTTTTTATTTTTTTTTTTTTAAATAAGCAGTGCAGGATAGTTGCAGCCATGTGCACTGCTCTGCACACTGCAAATTCCTTAGATCCTTAATCATTTCGGATTGAGCAAGAGGGTGACTACGTTCCTACATACAGTGAGACCATTGAGAATAAACCTAGCCATCTTTTAACAGGATGTCAGATCACGGGGGGGAAAAATGGAATTTGGCAAAATGGAGGAGGCTGAAAGCAATAGAAGATACCTTTTTGAGTTAAAGGGGTTGTAAAGGTAAACATTTTTTTCACCTTAATGCATTCTATGCATTAAGGTGAAAAAACATCTGACAATGCCGGCCCCCCCAGCTCCCCCGTTTTTACTTACCTGACCCCTCGAAAGTCCCGCGCTCGCCTTCGACATCCTCTTCGCCAATCAGCCTGGCCATTGATTGCCAGATTGATTGATTGGAACATAAAAGATAAATTTAACCACTTGCCGACCGCTGTCGCCAGAATGGCACGGCTGGGCAAAGTAACGTACCCGTACGTTACTTTGAATTTCCCGCTGTGCGTGCCTGCCACAAGCTCCGTGCCCGCGGGACCCGCGGACTCTATCACCGCAGGGATACCCGTAATCGTGTCACGGAGCTCAAGAACGGGGAGATGCCGATGTAAACAGCATCTCACCAGTCTGCCTAATGACAGGACACTGATCGTCTGCTCCCTGTCATCGGGAGCAGCGATCAGTGTCACGTCATACACAGCCCATCCCCCAGAGAGTTAGAAGCATTCCCCTAGCACACACTTAATCCCTCCCCGCCCCCTAGTGGTTAACCCCTTCACTGCCAGTAACATTTTTACAGTAATCAATGCAATTTTATAGCATTAATTGCTGTATTAATGCCAATGGTCCCAAAAATGTCCGATGTGTCTGCCATGTCGCAGTCACGATAAAAATCGCTGATCGCCACCATTACTAGTAAAAAAAATATTATTAAAAATGCCATAAAACTATCCCCTATTTTGTAAACGCTATAACTTTTGCGCAAACCAATCAATAAATGGTTATTTAGAAGAATACGTATCTGCCTAAACTGAGGAAAAAATATTTTTTTTATATATATTTTTTGGGGGATATTATAGCAAAAAGTAAAAAATAATGCATTTTTTCAAAATTGTCGCTATGCTTTTGTTTATGCTGCAAAAAATAAAAAACGCAGAGGTTATCAAATACCACCAAAAGAAAGCTCTATTTGTGGGAAAAAAAGGACGTCAATTTTGTTTGGGAGCCATGTCGAACGACCGCGCAATTGTCAGTTAAAGTGACGCAGTGCCGAATCGCAAAAAACTCTCTGGTCAGGAAGGTGGTAAATCCTTCCAGGGGGCTGAAGTGGTTAAACACAAATTGAAGCCAAACTCCAGCTAATACTTTATAAATCAGTTACTGCAAACTGTTTTTTTCTTTTGGAATAAAGGCTTCACATGAATAAAAACTGATCATTGTAAGCACCTCGTCAGTAGTAAATGGTTTGCATCATCTCTGCAGTAGATGTTCTGCTGGAGAGCTTGTTCTTTTGAAAAACAAAGTGCTCTGGTCAGGAAGGGGGTAAATCCTTCCGGGGCTCAAGTGGTTAAAGAGAACCATATATATTTGCTGTTTGAGGGAAGGCACCTCCTTGGTAATGCACTTTAACATGCCTAAATCTCATGCCCATTTCGATGCAGATCTGTAGGTGAGAACTATTGCTAGTCTACCTCCAAAGCTTTCAGAGTCTGCCTCCCACTTGTACCACAGATCTTGGCGCCACATACTTTCTATTTAGAACCTCACCCCCACAATAATTTAGGCCTTTTTTTGCTGTCTGTATTGGGCCCCAAGGATGCCTTCTCCTCATGGGGCTCATTCAGGTGGGCGCTGACACCTGTCTTGCATGCTGTGTCCTGCTTCTTTCTGCATCCGCACTGGATCTGTTTACAGCCAGCCTATAGAGGTAGTGTATCTCTATGTAACTGAAGGAACTTTTTTCAAAGTCAGTCAGTTCCTAGCTATTTTCACTTATGTCTGATGGATCCTGTTCCCTGTGGCTCTTGTAAGCAGTCTAGTGTCTGAATTTTGGATATTATGTTTATTACTGGATCCTTTTCCAAATTACTCCTTTGTGGTTTAACCACTTGACCTCCAGAAGGTTTTACCCCATTTTTTGCTATTTGGCACTGCACTACTTTAACCCCCCACCACAAATAGCTCTCTTTTGGTGGTATTTGATCACCTCTGGGATTTTTATTTTTTGCAACAATACAAATGAAAAAAAACTGACCATTTTGATAAACTGTATTTTCTACTTTTTGTTTTAAAAAATATCCAATAAACTCAAATTTTGTCATACATTAAGGCCAAAAATGTATTCAGCTACATGTCTTTGGTAAAAAAAAAAAACATCCCGATAAGCGTTTGGTTTGCGCAAAAGTTATAGCATCTACAAACCATGGTATATATACTGACATTTACGCAGCTTCTACTTTGACTACCTATCATTTCTTGAGGTGCTAAAATGCCAGGCCAGTACATCTCCCCCCCCCCCCCCAAAATGATGCCTTTATTAAAAGTAGAACACCGCAAGGAATTTGCTGAGAGGCATGTTGAGCCCATTTAATATTTAATTTTTGGTCGCAAGCTTTTAAAAAATTATACAAATTAAAAAAAAAAAATTTCCTTACAAAGTTGTCATTTAAATGATATATTGCTCACACATTCCATTGGTGTATGTGGAATTACGCTCCAAAATACATTCTGCTGCTTCTCCTGAGTTTGGGGAGACTTTTTGGCAGTCTAGCTGTGTACAGGACCCCGAAAACCAATCACCACCTTCAGGCTTTCTAAGGGCTCTGAAATGACAAGATAACACAACCCCCCCCCCCCCCCCCCCCCCCCCCCCCCCCCCCCCAATTACCCCTCTTTGGAAAGTAGACACCCCAAGGAATTTGATAAGAGGCATGTTGAGTATTTTGCAGGTATTAAAAAAAAAAAAAACATTTTTTTCTAAATTTTCCAAAAAATTGTGACAATAAATGAGATCTGCAAAATACTCACTATGCCTCTTAGCAAATACCTTGGTGTGTCTACTTTCTGAAAAGGGTTCATTTGGGGGACATTTCAGGGCCTCTGGAACTGATAGGTAGTGAGGAAGTGAAATAATGAATTTCCGACCTTAGAAACCCTGAAGGCGGTGATTGGTTTTTGGGTTCCTGTATGGGGTATCATCCCCTTACTCAGGAAAAGCAGCAGAATGTATTTTGGGGTGTAGTTCTGCCTCTACCCATGGCATGTGTGAGCAATGTATAATTTAAGTGACAACTTTGTGTAAAAAAGTATTTTTCCCAAAACTTGTGGCAAAACATTAAATATTCCATGGGCTCAACATGCCTCTCAGCAAATAGCAGGATGTCTACTTTCCAAACAGGGGTAATTTGAGGGGGGATGTGCTATTTTGGCATTTCTGAAACTGTGATAGTGAGAAAGTGAAATAAGCAATTTACGCCCTTCGAAAGCCTGAAGGCGGTGCTTGGTTTTCGGGGTCCTGTTCGAGGCTAGACTGTCAAAAAATATCCCCATACTCAGGAGAAGCAGCAGAATGTATTTTGGGGTGTAATTCCACATATACCCATGGTATGTGTGAGCAATATATAATTGAAATGACAACTTTGTGTAAGAAAAAAAACTTTTTAATTTTCCAGAAACTTGTGGCAAAAAATAAAATTATCCAACATGCCTCTCGGCATATACCTTGGGGTGTCTGCTTTCCAAAAAGCGGTTAATTTGGGAGGTGTTTGAACTGTCCTGTCATTTTATGCCTAACATTAGAAACTTGTATATACACAATACATATATAAACTTATATTATATTATACATATCACCCACTCTTCTAACCACTTAAAGACCAAGCCTTTTCTGACACTTTTTTTTACATGTAAAAATGATATATATATATTTTTTAAAGCAGAGGCCCTACAGAATACAATGGTGGGTGTTGTCATTTTTTTTGTCACACAGTATTTGCGCAGCAATTTTCCAAATGCAAATATTTGGGGAAAAAATAAAAAAAATTTATTTGAATGCACAAAAACACAATGGGGGTTATTTACTAAAGGAAAATCCTCTTTGCACTGCAAGTGCACTTGGAAGAAAAGTCACTGTAGATCCGAGGGGGACATGCAAGGAAAATAAAAAACAGCATTTTAGCTTGCACATGATTGGATGATAAAATCAGCAGAGCTTCCACTCATTTCAGATCTACCCCTTAGATATACAGTGACTGTACTTCCAAGTGCACTTGCAGTGCAAAGTGAATTTGCCTTTCGTAAATAACCCCCAATGTATTTTCCAATTGTTTGGTAAAATATAAATGATGATGTTAAGCCAAGTAAATAGATACCAAACACGACATGCTTTAAAATTTTCACACGCCCGTGCAGCAGCAACAGACTGCATACATTTTTAAAAGCCTGTACAGGTTACCACTTTAAATTTACAGAGGAGGGCTAGTGCTAGAATTACTGCCCTCAATCTGAGGTTCACAGTGAATACCGCACTTGCATGGTGCAATTGTTGCTTACATATAACACGGGACCCATGCTTGCGTTCGCCTTTTCATGAGTCCGGGGAACAGGGGTGCTTTAATTATTTTTTATTTTATTATTATTTTACTCTTATTTTTTTGTACACTGTCCCTTTCATTTTATTTTCTTTTATGACTTTTATTGTTCTCTCAGGAAATGTAAATATCCCCTGTGATAGGAATAGGCAGTGACAGGTAAATTTTTTTTTATTTTATTTTTTTTAAACTTGGGGTTTATGAAACTCTAGATTTCTCCTCTGCCCTTAAAGCATCTGACCACACCAATATTGGTGTTATCAGATGCTTTCCCAATTTAAAAAGGGTGCTGTTTATATCCGGCGAAAACAAAGTGATGAAATACTCGTAGCTTCCGATTTTTTTGGGCCATAGGAGAGCCCAAGAAAATCGTGGAAGGCGGGGGAGGGAATGTCTCATAAAAGCAGTCTAGTGGCTAATTAGCTGCTAGGGTTGCTTTTACATGAAAACCGACCACTGGCTGAAAAAAAAACTATTCCAAGATGACCCTTTGTATAGTACAATACCGATGAACACGGCCATTTGGAATAAATATACAAACACTTTTCCATCCTAGATTCCCCCAGAGGTTCTACCAGTGAATAGATTGCATTCATATTTTTGCCACCCAAATGCATTATTTTACATTTTTTTACATTAAACCTAATTTGCCATGTAGTTGCCCATGCAATTCATTTTTTCAGATCTTCTTGCAAGGATTCCACATCCTGCGGAAAAGTTATTGCCCTGCTTAGCTTAGTATCGTCTGCAAATATTGTCTCCAGGTCGTTTATGATTAAAAAGGATTGGTCCCAGGACAGAACCCTGGGGGACCCCACTACCCACCCCTGACCATTCCGAGTACTCCCCATTTATCACCACCCTCTGAACTTCGCCCCTGTAGTCAGTGTTCAATCCATATACTCACCCTATGGCCCATGCCAACAGACCTTAATTTGTACAGTAAATGTTTATGGGGATCTGTATCGAATGCCTTTGCAAAATCCAGACACACCAGGTCTACTGCCATTCCTTTATCTAGATGGCAGCTCACCTCCTCATAGAAGGTTAATAGATTGGTTTGGCAAGAACGATTCTTCATGAATCCAAGCTGATTACTGCCAATGATACCGTTTTCATTACTAAAATCTTGTATATAGAATCTTATCATCCCCTCCAAGAGCTTATATACTATTAACTGTAGGCTAACTGGTCTGTAGTTCCCAGGGATATATCTTGGTCCTTTTTTAAATATTGGTGCTACATTGGCCTTTCTCCACTCAGCTGGTACCATTTCAGTAAGTAGACTGGTGTACCTTTCATTACAGGTCCCTAGTGAACTTGCAAGTAAAAAAGCACATGGCTGTCAGGGACAGAACCGCTGCCAAAATATGTACCTGCTACTGCTAGCAGAGATCAGGGCTGATTCTGCTAACCCTGCGGTTTTCTGTACTGTGTGTATCAGAAGTGACAGTGATCTACTGACACTGCACTTGTTGGGGTAGGGGGGTTAAACACAGGCGCTGGCAGGTGTCTGGGCTGATCCTGCTAACGCTGCGTTAATGTGGAGACTATACTATTGGGGACGCTAGTATAGTTCTGATCTCATCAAAGATATTGATCCGTTCCGACACTATACTAGTAATGGAGGTGAATAGTGTGTGTGGTAGTTACTGGCAATCAAAGGGTTAAAATGTATTAGTCAATATGTGGTGACAATGACCCTATCTGGGATTGAGGCTAACAATATCTGGCGTCACATGTGACATTAAAGTGATCAGAAAAAAGATCTGTACACTGTACTAATGACACTGTGGCAGGGCAGTGAAAGGGTTAACTGGGGGGGGTTAACAATGAGGGTTAAAACGTTATTAGGGTATATTTGGCGGGTACCCTGATGCCATCTAGCATCACCAGTGACATTAGTACAGTGATCAGTAAAAAAAAATATGTACACTGTACCTAATGAGACGGTGACAGGGTCAGTAGACCATACATCTTCGAGAGTATTTGCGTTAGGGTCCCCTCCTCTGAGCAATACTTTTCAAATGTAGATAATTGTCGTCTGAACCTCCCCGGGAGTTTTAATGAATGGAGAAAATGATGGAGCTGCAAAGTCTTCCAGAACGGTAGACCAAAGGGGCTTGAGGGCTCCATTAGCGCAGCTATGGACGGCCATCCGTCTGGTAGTAAAAAAATGTGATGCTCGAAAGCAATTAGTCTGTCGTAGGGTGGAAAAGTTAGTCTCTTAAGCCTGGGGGGAATCTTGGATTCCCAAGTATGGGCAACAATGGGGAACCTGGTGACGAGAGTAATGTTTTGGCAATCACCTGTGAACAGGTACGGCCCAGCAGAGGGTGCACTTTTAGATAGGACGGAAGATTATCATAACACCATGGTGCCCCTTTCAGTAGGACATCGGTTTGCGCCTGTTCGATCCTAATCCATAGTTTACTTATTGAATGCCGGTTCCAGGCTATAAGTCGCCCCATGTGTACAGCCTGATAGTATTTGAATACGTCCAGTAGTGCAATACCTCCATTGTGTTTAGGTAAGGATAGTCGGGGTCTGGACATGCGTGGTCTCTTATGCGCCCATATCAATTTAATAAATAAGGACTGAACCTGTTTGATGTACTGAGATGTTATCTGTTATTGGTAAGGTTTGGAATAGATATAAATACTTTAAGATACTCCTCTTTAGAAGGTTCCATCTCCCAAACCTCAAATGCAATTCCTGGTTCCAGGTCTACAAATTAATACTTGCTCTCAGAAGAGGAGGAGAGTTAAGTTCCAAGACCCAAGTTAAGTCAGAGGGGATATACGTTCCCACTTCCCAGATATTTCAAAGTTGTATCTGTCCATTTAAACTTAAAATTTGCCTGTAGGTTTCTAAGCAGCACAGTAGAGATGCCTACTCCCATAGCCTCCGATTTGTTAAAATGAATCCGTAGGTTAGACAGTCGACCATATGGCTCGAATTTTGCATATAAGGTTCGGAAGCGACACTGAAGGGTTTGTGAGAGAAAAGAGCAGGTCGTCCGCGTAAGCTGAAACCTTGTGTTGCTCCTCTCCTATCCTGACTCCAGTAATATGTGTGTTCAAGCGGATCGTACAGAGGAAAGGTTTCAGGGATAAAGCATAGAGCAACGGAGACAGTGGACACCCCTGTCTTGTCCCATTCATGATAGGGAAGGGGGTCTGATCAAATTTGTTAACTTTGACCAGGGCTGTCGGATATAAATAGATCTTACGGATTCACTGCAGCATAGGTTGCCCTAGACCTATATAACGTAGGACCGCAAACATAAAGTTCCAGCTGATGCGATCGAATGCCTTTTCGGCATCTGTACCTATTATAACGCATGGAGTATGCATCCCCTGTGTGATATGAATAAGATTTAACACTTTGTGTTGTCGCGGGCTTCAATAGTTGGAATAAATCCCACTTGGTCGAGGTGTAGCAACGGCTGTAGGTGCTGAGCAATTCGAATAGCAATAATCTTCGTAAATTCAGATCGCAGCTCAACAGTGAAATAGACCTGTAACTGCCACAGCAAGTAGGATCCTTTCCTTCTTTAGGAATTACTGTGAGGTGTGCTTTTAAGGTGTCTCTAGGAAAGGATGTTTCAGCGCTTACTTTATTGAACAGTTTCACCATGTGAGGACCTAAAAGTGGAAAAAATTCCTTTATAGTACTGTAATGAGAACCCACCAGGGCCCGGTGTTTTGCCCAATTTGGAGACACTAAGTGCTTTCTGAAGTTCATCTAAGGTTATTGGTGTCTCCAAATTTTCTCAACCCTCTAAGGTTAACTGAGGGAGTTGGGAAGAAGCAATATAGTCTTCCATCTGTATCTGAGAGGGGGACTGCTCTGAAAGGTTATATAGTGAGGCATAAGTCTCAAAACCTCTTTGTAATTTGCTTAGGAAACACCAATTTTTCACCTTTAGCTGTAATAATTTGGGGAATATATGAAGCCGATTTTTGTTCTCTAACCGAGCGTGCTAGCGTTTTCCCACATTTATCTTCTGATTTATAGCCAATTCTGTGGCTTCGCTGTATATCAGCCTTGGCATCTTAGGAGGTCTGATACCTGCTTGCGGATAGAGAAAAAGTTTTGTTCGAGCATTGGGTTTGGTGCGTGTTTATACTGAGCCTCTATTTTGTGAAGGTCATGTAAAAGGGATGTAAGCTTTTCCATCTGCTGGCATTTAAGTCGTGCTCCGTGTTTGATAAGAACCCCTCTTATGACTGCCTTTTGGGCCTCCCATAGGATCCCTACGTCACAGTCAGGTTGTTTATTAATTTGTAAATACTGATCCAGCTCACGTTGTACATCTTCCACTATCTCAGGGGTCTGGAGGAGGCTTTCATTCAGTCTCCATAATCTAGTCCTGGAGGCTGAATGCTCAGAGAGTCGATATATTAACTCAATCGGTGCGTGATCCAACCATGTGATCGTACCAATTGCTGTACTATGCATGTGAAATCAATCAATCTATACGCGGATAGTTTGTGGGGAGAAGAGTAAAACGTGTAATCTCTCACCTGCATGTTGTAAGTGCCAAACGTCAATTAGTTGAGCTTTGTCGAAAGCTTGTGACACTCACTTTCGGACACCAGGAGTGACGAAGGACAAGCCAGTAGAAGTGTCCATGTTGGGAAGCAACGGAACATTAAAATCGCCTCCCAAAATCAGCTGACCTTCGGAGAATTTCAGAAGATGGTTCATTGTACGGCCAAGAAAAAAGTATTGGTGATTGTTTGGCACGTATATGGAAGCAAGGGTAATTTTTACTTCTATCTGGCCTTTAATAAACATGAAGCGCCCCATCGGATCTGCTAGGGTATCCTGACATGACCATGGAAGTCGGCTGGACAATAGTATCGACACACCTTTTGGTTTTAGCTAGGTTATTAGTGGAATGGTAAACAGCTGGGTAGTATTTATTCTTCAGGATGGGAATTTTATCGTCTCTGAAGTGCGTTTCTTGAATAAACACCACATCTACGTGTGAACGTTTCAGGTCATTCAATAATATACGTCTTTTCAGGGTTATTTAACCCCTTGGTGTTAAGCGAGAGTATCTTTACAGTATCCATCTGAGTATATGGCACAGGTATTGGGATAGGGAAAGAAAGTGAGAAAACAAAAAAGAATAAACATTTTACAATCTTCCATTTGCCAGTCCCCCATTTCCTCCTCCCCACTATATCTCAGATATTCCATATTCGATGTCTTTTCTAACCTTGTAATCCAATCCCTTATTGTAGGACTTTCTATTTCTTACCAGTATTTTGGTATTAGGCTTTTGGCTGTGTTCATTATATGGGGTATCACTGATACTCTGTATTGTTTTATTGAGCTTTCCACCCCATGGAATAAACACGTCCAGGGTTCTTCTGATATTTCTCTTAGTGATCTGTTTTATTAATTGTAAAAGTAGTAGTAGTTTCCAGTAGTTTTTTTATTTTTGGGCAATCCCACCAAATATGGGTCATGGTTGCCCCTTCCTTGCATCCTCGCCAACAATGGTTGGCGAGGTATTTGCATGCTTTATCTGGTGTTATATACCATCTTGTCAGACATTTATAGTTAATTTCAACTGTGTTAGTGTCTACCCCAGAACTGCGTACCAATATCTTTCCTACATTTTGTTTATTCCCTCGTGTTCCCAGTTCTTTTTCCCATTTTTTTAAATAAGGCGGGACCTCCAGCCCCTCCATTGCCACTAAAATTTTACAGATCCGGGATATGCCATGTCTTGTGTTTGCCGCTGTACACAGCCGCTCCAAAGGCGTTAGGTCTTTCCCTGATCTTATTGCTTGTGGCAGAGTTGTAACAAAATGTTTTAACTGAAGATACCGCCATTCATCAATCACCATCAAATCTGTTTTGTGCCTTAATTCTTGAAATGTGCACATTTTCCCCTTTTTTGTTATATCTTTTAATTGTGGGTTTTCATCTTTTATCCATTCCCCAAATACTTTCCCTTTACCCGGTGTAAAATAATTAGTTTCCTTCAATGGAATTAAATACGTTTTGTGTCATTACGTGTGTGTTGTCTCCAAGTGCTCTGAATTGTGCTGGAATCCATATCATCTTACCCACAGATTGTGTTCTGTAATTTTACCCACTTTAAAATCTGGTACCTTTAATCCTCCTTGCATTTTGTCTTTCTATAATACAGAGAATTGAATTCTTGGTTTCTTATTTTGCCAGATAAACTTAGTTGTTATAGTGTTTAGCTCTTTGAAATATGTCTGAGGTAACGCAATAGGCAACATTTATACATGACTTTTGGTACTATTACCATTTTTATAATATTCGTCCTATCCATGAGAGGGGCCTTGTTGCTATTTTTTTAATTTCTGTTTTTATTTCATTTAGTAGTGGAATATAATTAACTTGACATATTTTCCCTAAAGATGGTGTTAATCTAATTCCTAAATATTTTAGTTGTGTCTTCCTCCATGTTGTAAACACTGTTCTTCCTGTTCACTTTAATTTATATTTAGAATCTCTGATTTAGAGGGATTTATTTTCAAATTTGATAATTCTCCGTAATATATTTTAGTATATTCAATAAATTGGGCATTGTAATCCTTGCGTTAGAAATGTTTTAGTGATGAAACTTCTTTAAACTCTTTGAAATAATAGGTCGTAAACCTGTCTGGGCCTGGGCTTTTCCAATGCTGATTCTTTTAACTCTGTATTAATCTCTTCTGTTATGGGTTTTTCTAAGGCAGGTAGCTTACTCTCAATCGCTTGGCCTAGCTTTTTTAGAAACTCTTATATTTCCGTTTTTTCCATTTTTTGTTGTCCCCTTTGTTTTACTGAATATAGTGCCCCGTAACAGTTCTGAAACACTTTTGCTATTTCTGTTGAGTATACCATTTCCCAGTGCTATTTTGTATTTTTTCTATATAATTTACTGATTTTTCTTCTTCAACAATGTCACTAGATAGTCTCCCATTTTGTTTCCCTGCTGATATCTTTTTTTTGTAATACTATTGAAGACCCTTCTGGTCTCCTGTTCCATTGGTTCTTTTAATTCACCCCTTTTTATTACTAATGCCTGGTACAGCTCAGCATCTCCCTTTTTTTTTATGTCCTTGTTCTAATTCCTTTATTAATAATTCCAAATTTTTTATTCTTCACTTTTTTTCCTGGTTTCTATCACAATCAGTATACCCCTGATATAGGCCTTATGGGCCTCCCATAGGATGGCCGCCGATATCTCCTTCGTATCATTTATTTTGTAATATTTGTTTAGTTCTTTTTTTTATTGTTTCTTCCTCTTCTTTATCCTGTATGAGTTCTTCAT
Source organism: Lithobates sylvaticus (assembly GCA_028564925.1). NCBI lineage: Eukaryota > Metazoa > Chordata > Amphibia > Anura > Ranidae > Lithobates > Lithobates sylvaticus. The sequence continues at coordinate 99,377,287 of CM053037.1, read as the reverse complement.
TTAATCTCCATGGATTAGGCCTCTTTTGAGCTCCTGGTACTTTTATTTTCATGGTCACTGGGGAGTGGTCTGACGATTATTATTTCAATATTAATTTTAATTCTAATAACCTATGCTCCACCATTATATAATTGATCCTAGAGTACAACCTGTGCACAGGGGAGTAGAATGCATAGTCCTCTATCTTAGGGTGCTGCACTCTCCATATGTCCAGCATTTGACATTGATATAATTTCTGTTTTATCATCTTCAGCTGTACATTCCCATTCCCCTGTACCTGTGACATACTATCGATTCTTGGCTCCATGCAGGTATTAAAGTCTCCTGTCATTATCACACTTCCCTTTTTGAAATCCATTAGCTTCCCCATAACCTCCTTCAGATAATTTGTTGGGTTCATATTGGTGCTGTAGATGTTTGCCAGCGTACATTCCATTTCACCTTGCTTTTAGGAAGAGATATCGCCCTTCAGGGTTCATCGTCCTTTTTTCCAATAGGAACTGCACTCCTCTGGCCACCCCAATGGCTACCCCCTTTGCCCTCCTTGTTGTGGAATCCCCATAATACCAAGTTTGGTAGTCTTTCGAATACAGCTTTACATTTGTTTCCTGAGAGATATTTTAACAAACCGTGACAGGTGGAGAGGGGAGGAGCAAATATGCTGCATGCTAAACAGTATGCAGAGACCAGTACTGTACTCCTGTCTATGTATGCCAACTTATTGAAAAATTGGGATTTTTAAATGTGGCTAAGACTATTTGAAAAGGCTATACTGCCATAAAAGTGTCATTAGGGCTTTATTATATACTTGTAGTCTTCACTTGTGACATGGTAAACCCTAACTACCATGACCTGCAGTGTGCCTCGGTCTCGCTGGATGGTACGCCTAAAAGAGGGCATACCCTGAATAAGCGTAAGATGAATGTGTGTTGTGAATGAAAAGGGGGGAACAGGAGGGTGGATAACCAGAAGACGAGCCGGCGAGGGACCTGTAGGAGGAAGAGGGATATATACCCCCTCAGACTCCTCCTACAAATCCAGGCCGGCCTCCGGCCAGCCTCCTAGCCCCCCGAATGTCCCTTTTTTGCCATAAAATCTCTTCCCGTCTGCTAGCTATTTTTGTTCAAATTGTACTCTGACACCGCGTATCTGCAGCTCAGTGTACAATCCCAGCATCTGTAAGTGCCAGGGGGTGAGATGAAATTTTTGCTATGCTCGTAGGAGTTGCATCAACCCTGGCTACTAAAGATTACTGAAAACTTCAGACCTGGAAGAAGACTGGGAGAGGATGGGTAGACAGGTATGGGTAGTGACAAGGTGGAGTGTGGAGGTATGGGTATGGGACAAATATGCTGTACATGCATGCACACTATGGCAAAAGTTTGTGCGGTTGCCAGAACTATAGTTCAACTTTTGTGCAGGATAGGCACAAACAGAGTATACAGGTTCTAGTTCTTGAGGTTGGGTATTTGCTGAAAGTAGTATTAAACTCATTGGCGAACATTTATTAAATAGCATGCGAAGGCTGCATTCATATAAACATTTTTTTATTTATTTTTTTTTTTTTTTAGATTTACTTTCATTTTCACCTGGTGATTCAGCCAGTAAATCTGTTTTTCAAAAAAACAAGCTCTCCCTCAGAACGTCTACTGCAGAGATGATGCAAACCATTTACTACTGACGGAGTGCTTACAATGATGAGTTTTTATTCACGTGAAGCCTTTATCCCAAAAAAAACAAAAACGTTTGCAGTAACTGATTTATAAAGTATTAGCTGGAGTTTGGCTTCAATTTGTGTTTAACCACTTCAGCCCCGGAAGGATTTACCCCCTTCCTGACCAGAGTGTTTTTTGTAATTCGTCACTGCGTTGCTTTAACTGACAATTGCGACGTGGCTCCCAAACAGAATTGGCATCTTTTCCCCCACAAATAGAGCTTTCTTTTGGTGGTATTTTATCACCTCTGCGGTTTTTATTTTTTGCGCTATAAACAAAAAAAAAAAGAGCGACAATTTTGAAAAAAGTGCATTATTTTTCACTTTTTTTGCTATAATAAATATCCCCCAAAAATATATAAAAAAAAAATTTTCCCCTCAGTTTAGGCCAATAAATATTCTACATGTTTTTGGTAAAAAAAAATCGCAATAAAAGCTTGGTTTGCGCAAAAGTTATAGCGTCTACAAAATAGGGGATAGTTTTATGGCATTTTTATAAATGATTTTTTTACTAGTAATGGCGGCGATCAGCGATATATATTCTTTTTTTTTAATCGTGACTGCGACATCTTTGCGGACACATCGGACAATTTTGACACATTTTTGGGACCATTGGCATTAATACAGCGACCGATGCTATAAAATTACATTGATTACTGTAAAAATTTCACTGGCAGTGAAGGGGTTAACCACTAGGTGGCAGTGTAGGGGTTAAGTGTTCCTAGGGGCATGTTTCTAACTGAATGGGGGCGTGGCTGTGTGTGACACCACACTGATCGCTGCTCCCGATGACCGGGAGCAGACGGTCAGTGTGCTGTCACTAGTCAGAACGGGGAGATGCTGTTTACATCAGCATCTCCCCGTTCTTGAGCTCCGTGACACGATCAGAGCTCTCGGCACGGGTACATTACTTTGCCCAGCCGTGCCATTCTGCTGACGTATATGTACAGGAGCCGGTTAAACTTGCTAGTACATCCAACACCCCCCCAGAATGAAATGCTGCTGTCCAAAGGTTGCCCCTTTGCTCATTCAACCCCAGTGGGGACACAGTTATACAGGAGGTGTGTTACTGGCCAGATAACCAGATGAAATCAGAGCGAAAGATGCCTTAGAAAAGATAAAAGCCATCACATCTAATGATTGGCCAGCTACAATATATTAATTTTTTTGGTTTTGGGTTTAATACTGCTATAACCACTTCTTGACCATGCTATAGCCGGATGGACGCTACAGCGCGGCCGGACAGTTTTGGGGGAGCGTCATATGACGTTCTCCCATGATCGCGCCTGCTGTGGTAAGCCCTGTGATCACTGTGAAGGGCCAATCACAGTGGCCCATTACCACGTGATCAGCTGTGTCCAATCACAGCTGATATAGTTGTAAACACAAGCCAGATATTAGCATTCCTTTCCACACGCTGACACCGCGAGGAGAGCCGATGACCGGCTTGTGTGAAAGGGACATCTACACTGATAATCAGGGTAGTCCCAACAGTGCCCCCCCAGTGTCTCCTTATCAGTGCTGACTACCAGTGCCCATTAGAGGTGCACTGAATAGAAATGTTGGTGCCGAAATTGAAAATTCAGGATACACTTGGCCGAAAATTCGTTTTTTTTTTTTATTATTATTGAAATAAATATATATATATATATATATATATATATATATATATATATATATATATATATATATATATATATATTGTATTCAACTTTTTAATTAATATGAATGAGTTTGGCCATTATCGGCAAATTCTATGTATTTCTTCACACTGGTCCCTTGCGCTTCCGTTGTGGTGTTAAAAATCTTGCTGCATTTTTTCTCAGTTAACCACTTACCGACCGGATCCTGTACATATACGTTGGCACTTTGAAGATGGTTATCTCGGTAAACCGACATAGCTATCTCTTCAGGAACCGGTCATATTTACGATAATGGTGGTCTCTGCTGCGGATTCGCCACGAGATCACCGCCATCGGGAGCGGTTGAGGCGATCGGGTCCTTGTCGTGGCTGGGTATGGAGACGAGTGAGGCTAAGATGGCCCCCACCCATCTCCATAACTTCACTTCCGCCCATACGTCTTAAAGGGCCATTTTTTCAATGTAATTTTTTCAAATGACAACATTATTTTTTTTATTTCATTTTAGTCCAAATATGAGATCTGATTTTACCCTTATCACTTGACCGGAGTGGGCTGAAAATTGGTAAATATACAGATCTATCTTACACAAGTTAGTTAGCATAGGTGTTAGAAGGGGGCAGGACAGTTTTAAAAGTAGTTAACCACTTCAGCCCCGGACCAATTGGCAGCCAAAAGACCAGGCCCCTTTTTGCGATTCGGCACTGCGTCGTTTTAACTGACAATTGCGCGGTCGTGCGACGTGGCTCCCAAACAAAATTGGCGTCCTTTTTTTCCCAAAAATAGAGCGACAATTTTGAAAAAAAATGCAATATTTTTTACTTTTTGCTATAATAAATATCCCAAAAAATATATAAAAAAACATTTTTTTTCCTCAGTTTCGGCCGATACGTATTCTTCTACATATTTTTGGTAAAAAAAATCACAATTAGCGATTATTGATTGGTTTGCGCAAAAGTTATAGCGTTTACAAAATAGGGGATAGTTTTATTGTGACTGCGACATTATGGCGGACACCAGCGGCGATCGGGTCCGCTGGTCCCGCGGCCGGGGTCAAAGACCGAAAAAAAAAAAGCGCGGGGAGAGGTTTGTACCTCTCCCCGTTCTTCAGCTTCGTAACCCGATCGCGGGACACCAGCGGGATCGGGTCCGCTGGTCCCGCGGCCGGGGTCACGGAGCTCCCGACCGGGTCGCGAGCGCGACCCACAGGCAGGCACATGCACGATCACGTACACGTGTCTGCCTCCTCACCCCCTGTGGTGCCACATTTGGCACATTTCGGGGAGGAAGCGGGTACCTGTTTTTTTGACAGATACCCTGTCAAGAAGTTCAGCTCCCTCCTCCTTCCCCTACTGTCGGCCCAGTAGGAGAGTGCAGTCGCTCTTCGCACATGCGCAGTAGGTTCCCGGATGTGAAGCTGAAACATCAGCTGTGGTGCCAACATCGCTGGACTCCAGGACAGGTAATTGTTCTAATATTAAAAGTAAAGGCTTTTTTGGGTTCTGAGGCAAAACTCTTAAGTGATCATTCGGTTCTGACAATTTCCCGAGCAGAGAGCTGCACACTGTCAGTCACAGCTCTCTGCTCTGCTCCCTCCTCGCTCATTGGAGGGCTGGGCTGTGGAGGGGGCAGGGTCGCAATGACACAGTACCCTGGACCGACGTCTGCGAAGAGCGGACTTCAGCTCGCTCTCTGAAAACGGGTCTCAGGAGTGCAAAACAAACGAGCTTGGGCTATACTCCTTTAATTAAATCCTAGTGTAAAGTACAAACCAACTCTTCCTTTCCCCAGTACCAATGATCTGTATTTTCTACAATCTTGTTTTAAAGTACTTCTAAAGTTAAAACTTTTTTTTACCTTAATGCATTCCCTGCATTGAGGTAAAAATTGTTACTGCTTAACCCCTTCCCGTCGAGCGTACGAAGATGTGCTTTCTCGGCTTTTTGGGGGTTATACCAGGATGATGCCCGCAGGCGGGTGGGCGATTTGGCTTTCAAGGGATAACAACCGATGCGGTTAAAAGCCACTCACTTGTTATCCCGGAGGAGCAGGAGGGGACGTCCCGCCTCCTGCCGCTCTTCCCGGGCCTCCCGTCTAACTGGAAGGCCCGATCGAAGATCCGCCGCTTCTGGCGGCTAATGACAGACTGGAATGAAGCCAGAAACGGCTTTGTTCCAGTCTCCTGGATGTAAACACGGAAGCGACATCAGGACGTCGCTTCCTGTTTACTCGGCTGCCAATGGCGCCGGATTTTAAAAAATATACAGTATTCAGATACACCGTTTTCAGTGATCTGAATACTTTGAAGTGCAAAGGAGGGATTGGAGGTCTTTTAGACCCCCGATCCCTCCATAATGAGTACCTATCACCACCTATTACTGTCACAGTGGATGTTTACATTCCTTGTGACAGCAATAAAAGTAATCCATTTTATTTTTATTTTTAAACACAATTTAATATTAAATAAGAAAAAAAAAATTCAAAGCGCCCCAGTCACCGCGAGCTCGCGCAGCAAACGCATACGGAAGTCGCGCCTGCATATGTAAACGGTGTTCAAATCACACGTGAGGTATCGCTGCGATCGTCAAAGTGAGAGCAATAATTCTAGCATTAGAGCTCCTCTGTAACTCTAACCTGGTAACCGTAAAAAAAAAAAAAATGTAAGCGTTGCCTATGGAGATTTTTAGGTACCAAAGTTTGTCGCCATTCCACGAGTGCGTGCAATTATAAAGCGTGACATGTTTGGTATCTATTTACTCGGCGTAACATCATCTTTTACATTATAAAAAACTATTTGGATAACTATACTGTTTTGTTTTATTTTAATTCATGAAAGTGTCCCTTTTCCCATAAAGTTGCGTTTAAAACACTGCTGCACAAATACCGTGTGACATAAAATATTGCAACAATTGCCATTTTTATTCTCTAGATTCTCTGCTAAAAAATATATATATAGTGTTTGGGGGTTCTAAGTAATTTTAATTAAAAATGTATTTTCTTGTAAACACCAAATGTCAAAAATAGGCTTAGTCATGAAAGGGTTAAGACCTCACCCTGATCCAGCAGTGTACCCAGCTGCAGTTCTTCTCTCCCCTCTCCTTAGTCCCACAGGAGACTCAGGCAGCAGCCTGTGTGTCTGTTGAGGCCCAAAGCCTGGCTTGGGAGCGTGCCTGCACATGTGCCACTTAGAACACGTAGTGGATATTGCTAGTGGGGGGACCCCAGAAGAGGAGGTTAGGGGACACTCTGTGCAATACCATTGTACAGAGCAGGTAAGTATAAACCTGATATTTTTAGGGAAAAAATTGTAATTACAACCACTTTAACGCTTATGTATTTTTACATTGTGAAGTTCAGCTGTAAATATCTTGGTTTTTTTTTTTTCTCCTTTTTTCTCTTTTTCATTTACATTCTTGTAAAGATGCAGTCAAAGGAAGTAACCTTTCTCCTGCTTGTCAACCTTGTATCCTTCCACCAGAAAAAAGACCACCAGAGCCTCCTGGGCCGCCACCTCCTCCACCATCTCTTTCCAAGGACCGTGACTCAGAGCCAGTGGGGACAACTTCCCTAATCCAACTTTTCTCTCAGTCAGAAGTAGAGCCTGCCGTCATGAAGGTTTGTAGAGAGAACCAAGTATTGAGCTCAGACTTTACTCGAAATCTGCCCCCGAGGACTTACAGCTCAGAGGTGCCAGAAGAGAGAGACTCAGGGCAAATTATTGGGGAGCTGTCCCCTCAATCGATAGAGAAAAGCCGAACATTTCCAGTACAGCTGGGAGAAACAAGTGGTTACCAGGGAACAGGGTCTCTGCAATTTCCAGGGGATCAAGACCTCAGGTTTACAAGGGTCCCTCTGGGGATGCACTCTGGCACAGTGGCCACACATGGACAATTAGAGGTGACCAGTAACAGCTCTCATCTTTACCAAGAGGCCAAAAACCTCAGCTACAGTGATTTGGGGTCAGGGACTGCAGCAACAACAAACCAGACTTGGGTTGCCCCACCCCAAGCATTCAACAAGACATACAGAGCACCTACACGTGCAACTCCAAGGGGAGGGCAAGGAAGAGGAGTCCCTTATTGAGTTTGTTGTACTGTTCTTTAACTGCCTTTTCTGGCCTCTTTTTAAATGCGGGGACTGACGAGGTGTGGCTAGCTATGGCAGCTGCGGTGGATATAAACCCAGAGAGCCTTGAAAATTGGTTGGGTTTTTGAAGAAGGGAAGTATGACAGAAGGATACTGAAATGGTCAATTGCTGCTCCATGAATGTGTTTGGGACACTTGTACCCTGTGATCTAGAGTTTGCCCTCCCCATTCATTGTTCTTTTCCAAGTTTTAGTCACTTGGGCATGTGACGGTTCTTCAGAGAAGGCAAGCACCAACATCCTCAAATGGTTGAAAGGTGGGCTACATAATGCGGTGTTAAGTGTTCAAAATTACCCCATCTGCTACCAAAGGGCTCACAATGCTATTCTGTATTGTAGGTCTATTTGGAAATGTATCTAATTATGTGGTACCCCTCAGGAAACTAATAAGAGAGACCCACATGAATGCAAATGCAGCTGGCTGTGTACAGTTTTTTAAGAGATTTTTTTCTCTTGTGTCATTAACTGCTGGATTATACATGCAATTTCTCACTGTTTTCCTCTAAACTGCTTTTGTTTTGTTTTACTTCACACCTTCTGGAGCACCTCATGCTCTTAAAGAAAATTCCAAGGAAAAGACCATGTCGGTGAACAAATATTGTTATGCCCTATTACGTTTATATAAATATATACTTTTTTAAGTTGTATTTTTAGGGCAAATTTAGGCCTCCATTACACAAACTCCTGTCTTTGTTTTTCTCCCGGTTGTGTTCGCTGACTCTGTGAAAAAAATATTTTTTTTTAAAGTTGTTGAAGGGCCTAGACAAATAAACAAGAATTACAAAGTACGATTACTGCTTTGTTAATATTGTTATTGAGTGGAAAGTTCTATGAATAATTTAGCACATTAACAGTAAGGCACATTAAAATGTTTAAACGAATAAACAGAAAAGATATTGTCCTATGCTAGTGCAGGGGACCTTAGTTAGGGTTGGTAGTATTTTCATGGTGGTGTTAGTGTGTAGTTAATCGTGCATGCCCTGCTGCCTTGGCCGACGGGGGAAGTCCAAAGTACTATACACAAGAGAGATAAGGAAGGCACGTGGCCTGATGCATGAATCCTTTTAAAACGTTTAAAACAAATTGGTATATACAGAAAATACTACGTATTCATAGGTGGCTGGGTTACAAGAATGATAGCACTACAACAAATGGTAATACATGTAAATGATGCCCATACAAGGGAAAAAAGGTGAATATTCGGCTAATGGGTTTCGAGGATTTTCCTCTTCGGTGCCTTAGAAAACCGGGTCTGGTCTGTATGTTACAGTGGTGAGGGCTGGATGGATGATGTATCACGGGGTGAGTATTAACCATACGGGAGAAATATCTTTCACTGTAGTGATATTCTTTTAGTACCATGGGAGTGTGTATAGGGATTAGGTCATCCGTTGCTCTTGCAAACCCCAAGGTTAGCACAGTCCAACACTGACCGTTTATGCCGCCCTCAGGCAGGTCTCTCTCCCACAGGTGGGGGAGTAGGAGTTTGGGAGAGAAACCTGTCTGAGGGCTGTACGTGTGCTGGAAACTGGCAAAAAGCCAGAGCTGGACTGTACTAACCTTGGAGTTTGCAAGACCAACGGATGACCTGATCCCTATGCACACTCCCATGGTGCTAAGAGCGCTGTGATGTAGAAAGAATTTCACTACAGTGAAAGATAATCCTCCCATATGGTTAATACTCACTCCGTGATACATCATCCATCCAGCCCTCACCATTGTAACATACAGACCAGACCCGGTTTTCTAAGGCTTTTAAGAATAGGAAAATCCTCGAAATTCAGTTTTTATACCTTGTATGGGCATCATTTACATGTATTACTGTTTGTTTTAGTTAGGGGTGCACCGAATGGGTTTTTTGATACCGATACCGAAAATTAAAAATACACTAGGCCGAAAACCGATACCGAAAATTACCGATACCGAAACGTATTTAAAAAAAATATATTTTTTTTACAGGAGATGGTCAGAGACTGGGGACATGGTACAGGAGACGGTCAGAGACTGGGGACATGGTACAGGAGACGGTCAGAGACTGGGGACATGGTACAGGAGACGGTCAGAGACTGGGGACATGGTACAGGAGACTGTCAGAGACTGGGGACATGGTACAGGAGACTGTCAGAGACTGGGGACATGGTACAGGAGACGGTCAGAGACTGGGGACATGGTACAGGAGATGGTCAGAGACTGGGGTCAGAAGATGGTACAGGAGACGGTCAGAGACTGGGGTCAGAAGATGGTACAGGAGATCAATGCAGCCTCACCATTGTCCCCCCCCCCCCAGCGCAGCCAGCCAGTGTCCCCCCCATTGCAGCCAGCTTGTGAAGGGAAGAGAGAGGAGAGCCGCCACCTGGTTGATTAGAGCACATTACAGCTTTCATTTCAATAGCTGTGTGTTCCCCGCCGCGCGCCGCCACACGCAGCCCCTCCCCCTTGTCTGGGCACTTTGAAAGACAGATCCCCCGTCCAATCCTGGGACGGGTGATCTGTCTATCAAAGTTCCCCAGATAAGGGGGAGGGGCTGTATGTATGTGAAATGAAAGCTGTGACGTTCCTGGCGCTCTAATCAACCAGGCGGCAGAGGCGGCTCTCCTGTGCTGTAGGACACCCCCATGATGGGTGGCGCCAGGGGCGGAGCCCCGCCCTATTTTCGGCTCCATTATCAGCTGTTTTTTTCTTTCGGCAAATTGCTGAAAAGGCCATTTTCGGCCGATATGTTTCGGTGGCCAAAATTTCGGTGCATCCCTAGTTTTAGTGCTATCATTCTTGTAACCCAGCCACCTATGAATAGGTAGTGTTTTCTGTATATACCAATTTGTTTTAAATAAATGTTTTAAAAGGATTCATGCATCAGGCCACATGCCTTCCTTATCTCTCTCTCTTGTGTACATTAAAATGCTTATGAAATGTGTTTATGCACGCATTGCATTTAGAAGCATATGTGTGCAGACTCATTCTGTTGGCTACAATATAGGTTTATTCTAGCCATTAGAATGCATTTATGTGCACACAGTGCAAATATGCTTCTCTAGGAACGCAATTCATAACAGAAGAAAGATGTGTGTTGGGGAGTAAGAAAGTAAGAAAACCCTACACAATCCCGATCTGACAACACTCAGTTATTAATGAGCTGGCAGCTGTGTTTACATTAAAACGGGAGTGCTACACTGGCAGGAAAGAGGAGATGGTTGTTGTTCAGAGAACACAGCCAATGCCTCTTCTTACCTCTCTCCTCATCACTCATTCTCCTCCAGCTCCTCCTTTCTGGCAGTACAGCACTCCTGATGACCCACCCCCTCATGGTAAACTACTACGCCCAGTGCAGCTGCCCCTCCTAAACCCCCCCCATTACCCTAGCACTCTTTGAAGGTGTGAGCTTTGGGGCTGTTAGCCTCATCCTGGCTTCAATGTTTGCTGACATAGGACAAGCATGCGAGCAGTGAAGCTGAAGCCACTTGACCTGCATACTAGTTTATGGTCATGGACTCTAATTTGCAAAAGAAGGATGAGGATTGTGGCTGTATGTCTTGTGGTGATCTTTATCAACAAGCTCAATCAATTTAGAATGTGCATATTTTGGTAAAGCACTGTGAATTTTAAACAACTGCCATACTTTCTTTATCATACATCACCGGACACAGAGCCATAGTAATTACTACATGGGTATATAGGCCACCTTCACGTGATGGACACTGGCACACCCAATACAAGTTCATCCCCCCTCCCCTTACCAAGAGTACCTCAGTTTTTTCGTCAGTGTTTAGGGGGTTGGTCACGAGTGTAGATGTGCTCTGAGGAGCTCAGCTGGATAAGTCCTTACTGGGTTGAAACGGCCTCTACAGACCGGATCCATCCTAAGTGCCACTGAGGCCAAGGTGGATGGTACCCGGGCCTCGCATAAGATCAAAGTTTTGCCTGTAACGCCTCTGCTTGGAGGGCTGGACCCAGTGCTTTGGTCATGCTCACATTACCATAAGTTTTTCCTGTTGGGTGCTATACGCGTCCAAGGGAGTTGAAACCCCCGATAAAAAGGGACCCGGTCCTTGAAGGTTTACTAAACGCAGTCTGCGGTGATGGGTGAAGTTTGGCTCTGTCTGATATGCAGCAGAAATCCTGCGGCGAGGGTAAGGGAAGAAGCCTAGGAACTGTAAGAAGTCCACCTATGGTTTTTCTTCCTTGAGTAAAATGTTGCCATACCTAATGTCTCCACTAGAGCGAGTAAATGCACATACCTTTTTATGTTTGCCTCTCAGTTGAGCTCTGTGTCAGCAGCTAAACAGCCTGTGGATCACGGCAAGCAGCAGGGGGGATTTCTGGATCAGGAAATTGATGGGCAGTTACTGCACTTTCCCCCTGGGGAACAAGAGGGCTGGAAGTGTCTTGTACTACCCCCTTTCCTGGGGGGGGGGGGTTTCCTCTGGTTTTTATTTGTTTATATATAAAACTGGACCCCCCCCTCCTGGCTCCGTCGTCCGGCACATGTCGTGTCCACGAGGTGCACACGGAGCATGGGCAAGGATGCTGAACCCAGTCAAACGAGCTCTTCTCAGCTCAAGGCTGCAGAGTGCGGCTGTCTGATCCACAGGACACAGGAGCGGTGGTGGCACGTTAGGGTTGCATACAGGCATTCCCAACATAGGTGGAATACATTTTATTCAGCACCAGGCTGAGCATTAATAGCGACTTTTTGTTTTTGCTGGACTATAGCTCAGCAAGTAGTGCATTTAAGTACCTCTGCTTTTGTGCTCAGGACTATGCCAAAAAGGATGGTACAAAAACCTTGAAAAAGGCATCTATACATCGCCCTCAGGCACTAGGGATTCTAGTCATCCCTCCACATTGTCTTCTTCCCCTTAACTACCAGAACTGGCTAGCCAGGGTGAGCCATTGGGTCCTGTAGGTGTTAAAGCCGCTTCTAGCATCTCAGCTCCTGTTTGTGACTGAAGATACCTTTTCCTCCACCTTGCTGGGTCTAGACGAAAGATTAGCCGGCCTTAATCGCATCTTCCATTGAAAGGTAAAGAAAGCACGGTAGATCCCCCCCCTCCCCGTCTTAGGCTTTTTATCAGGGCAGCAGTGGACGGGGGAAGATTAGTTACCCTGAGGGGATCAGGAGGGAAGACAGTCTAATGTTACCTCTTCTGAGGAATCAACTGTGGAAGAACCATTTTCAGCCTCGCAATCTGAGAACTAGCTGATAGTCTTTACAGAGATGATTCGGTCCGCTTTCAAGCTGCCTTTAACAAAGTCAGTCGTAAGTTCAGTTTCTGCCTTGGGTTCTCTAAAACCTCCTCAGACTTTGCATGTGTTTCCTGTGCATGCATTACTGGAACACCTGGTATATGATGAATGGGATCACCCAGCTAAGCATTTCCTCCCTCCTAAAAGATTTTCAGTTCTTTATCCCATGGAGGAAAAATTCACCAAAAGGTGGAGTGTTCCCGCGGTTGATGCCGGTGTGAATAAGTCTAACTTGCCCTGTGGACAATGCTGAAATTCTTAAGGATCCAACAGATAAGAGATAGAAATTCCTGTAAAAATCCTCCTTTTCTTTGGCAGGTGCAGTGACTCAGCCTGCTGTCGCTGCAATAGGCGTTTGTCAATCCCTAAAGGACCAGTTTAAACAGGCCCTTAAGGAGATTCCTGCTCAACAGGCCCGTGAATTGGCTGAACTGCCAAAGGCGTTATGTTTTGCCATTGACACCATTAAGGATTCTATTCACCAGGCGTCCAGTCTTGCACTTGTGTTGGTACACATGCGTAGGATTCTATGGTTGAAAAATTGGTCAGCTGAGATATCATGCAAGAGGCTCCTGACTGGATTTCCTTTTCATGGGGATCGGCTATTTAGGGACGATTTGGACAAATACATCCAACAGATTTCTGGTGGGAAAAGTACGCTTTTGACAGTTAAAGGAAGTAATAAACGTTCTTCATTTAAATAAACTTCTTCTCCAGAGGCATCGGCCTCTAGGGTCAGGGTCCAGAGGAAACCTGCAAAACAGAATTTCAAGGCCTCATCATGATGCTCTCCAGGGTGGGGGAAAGACTTCTGTAGTTTTCAGAAGTGGGACTAATCATCCCTCTGAATGAGCCCCAAGGGACCAAAAAAGTACGATTCTGCCAGATTCGCTCAGAATGCAGGGATCAGGAATGCGTTGTGCTCAGAATGCACTGACCTACCTGACACATGCACTGACCTACCTGACACATGCACTGGCAGCGGGAGATTCAGGACAGATAGGTCGTCTCCACTATAACGCTAGGGTACAAACTGGAGTTCCTACAGTTCCCATCACCTCTTTTCTGAGATCAAACGTTCCCAAAGATCCAGGGAAAAGGCCATCTCTGTTTCGGGCATTAGTCAGGTTACTGTTTCAAGGGGTGATCATGGAGATCCCCATGGAAGAGCAAGGTTTGAGGTTCTATTCAAACCTCTTCACGGTGCCGAAACCAAATGGAGATGTCAGACCCATTCTAGATCTCAAAAATATGAATCAGTACCTGAAGGTCTGCTCTTTTCACATGGAGTCGATCAGGTCAGTGGTTTCTGTCCTACAAGGAGGGGAACTTCTGGCGTCCATCAACATCAGGGATGTATACCTTCATGTATCTATATTTCCTGCTCAGCAAAGATTTCTGCGGTTCGAGGTAGAACAGCACCATTTTCAGTTCGGCTACAGCACCTCAGGTTTTTACAAAAATTCTGGCTCCACCTCTAGCCGGACTAAGGGCACAGGGGATAACAGTCCTGGCATACCTGGAAGATCTGTTGCTGGTGGATCCGTTTATTTCCTGCTTGGAGCAAAGCGTGCGAGATACGACCAGATACCTGGAAAACCTAGGTTGGATTCTCAACCTAGAGAAATCTTCTTTAAAACCACAAAAAAAGCTAGAATACCTAGGTCTGGTCATAGACACAGTCCAAAGGGTGTTTTTACCTCAGGCAAAGGTCAGCGCTATAAAAGAGCTAGTACAAGTGGTCAGGTCAAAGAGATCCCTCCATTCTCCTTTGCATGAGCTTGTTAGGGAAGATGGTGGCTTCATTTGAAGTGGTTCCCTATGCCTAGTTCCATTCAAGACTATTGCAAAGCAGTATCCTGTCTGCTTGGAACAAAAAGGTCCAAACTCTGGATTTGCCAATGCGGTTGTCCTTGACGGTGCCAAGGAGCCTTAGTTGGTGGTCGTTAACACGGAATCTGCTGAAGGGAAAAACTTTCATACCAGTTATCTGGAAAGTGGTAACCTCAGATGACAGCTTTTCAGGTTGAGGAGCTGCACTAGAAGGAACAACTGTCCAGCGACAGTGGTTCAGGACCGAAAGAGCCTTGCCCATCAACATCCTAGAGATTCGGGCAGCCCATCTGGCTCTGAAGGCTTGAACATTTAGGTTACGGGGTTGTCCTGTCAGAATTCAATATGATTATGCCACAGCTGTAGCTTATATCAATCACCAAGTGGGCACCAAGAGTCACGCTGCTCCGAGAGAAGTGAATCATATTCTGCTTTGGGCGGAAAGGAATGTTCCTTGCCTATCGGCAGACTTCCTTCTAGGAATAGAGAATTGTCAGGCGGACTGCCAGCAGTCCAACATTTTTCGGGCTGTTTGCCATGGATGGGGGATCCCGGACGTAGATCTTTTGGCATCCAGGTTCAACATGAACTTGGTCAACTTTGTGTCCAGGACAAAGGATGCACTCGCATGCGGGACAGATGTGTTGGTAACACCATGGGATCAGTTCTCACTGATTTATGCATTCCCCCCTATTCAGTTACTGCCACGACTTCTTTGTAGGATCAAGCTGGAAAGAAAGGCGGCAATTCTTGTAGCTCCAGCATGGCCCAGAAGGGTCTGGTATGCAGAGATCGTAAAGATGGTGGTGGGGGATCCATAGAGTCTGGAGGGCTTACGTTTCCTGGTGTGAGTCCAAGGGTTGGCACCCTCGAAAGTATAGCATAGGCAGGATTCTTGCCTTTGTACAATTAGGGGTAGAGATGAAGCTGGCCTTGAGTACTATTAAGGGCCAAGTCTCGACTTTGTCTGTTTTATTTCAAAGACCGCTTGCTTCGCATTCTTTGGTCCCGGTTTTTATGCAAGGAGTGATGCGGATACTCCTTTGAACCCTTGGGACTTTAACTTGATTTTGTCAGTGTTGCAAAAACGGCCTTTTGAACTGATGGAGCATACTCTTAGTCCTACTGACGAGGAAATTGGTGTTTCTGGTTGCTATATCCTCAGCAGGGAGGGTTTCAGAATTGGCGGCTCTTTCCTGTAAAGAGCCATATTTGATTATTCATGTGGACAGGGTTGTGTTGCGTCCTCATCCAGGTTTTCTGCCTAAGGTGGTTTCGTGTTTTTATCTAAACCAAGATATTGTACTTCCATAGTTAATTTCCAAAACCATGTTCTAGGGAAGAAAAGTCACTAGATTGTCTTGATGTGGTGAAAGCGGTCAAGGTCTATTTAAAGACTGCTCAGGTTCGAAAGACTGACGTCTTATTTGTGCTGCCAGAAGGTCCTAGAAAAAGGGCAGGCAGCATCAAAATCCACTATTTGTAGATTAGGCAAGTTATAATTCAGGCCTATGGTTTGAAAGGTAGAATTCCACCTTTTTCAAGACAAGGCACACTCCACCAGAGCGGTTAGTGCCTCTTGGGCAGTGCATCACCAGGCCTCCATGGCTCAGATCTGTAAGGCCGCAACTTGGTCTTCAGTCCATACGTTCACCAGATTTTATCAGGTGGCTGTAAAGAGGCATGAGGATATCGCCTTTGGGCGCAGTGTGCTGCAGGCAGCAGTATAGGTCCTCAAGTCTGTTGGCACCCTGCGGGTTGTGTCTCCCTCCCCTCAAATAGCATTGCTATGGGACGTCCCATATAGTAATTACTACGGCTCTGTGTCCCGTGATGTACTTTAAAGAAAATAGGATTTTTGTAACGGCTTACCTGTAAAATCCTTTTCTTGGAGTGCATTACGGGACACAGAGGTCCCTCCCCTCTTTTTGGGATTTATGTATATTGCTTTGCTACAAAAACTGAGGGGGGGGGGGTTATATAGGGGTTAGAACGTCCTGTATTGGGAGTGCCAGTGTCCATCACCTGAAGGTGGCCTATATACCCATGCAGTAATTACTATGGCTCTTTGTCCCGTGATGTACTTCAAGAAAAGGATTTTACAGGTTAGCTGTTATAAAAATCCTATTTTTATTCTCCCCTTATACTACCACATTACAGCCACTTCTGTCTTCATGTGCGTACTCTAGAGGTGGCTGTATAAGATTGCTAAGGATGAACTTAATGATGGGCACACATCAATGTATCTACACATTTGCATGACAACCAGAAACTTTTGTTGATCAAGAAAATTGTCCACTAAATCAACACTAATAAGGTTATCAATGCCTTTGTTGACAGCTAATTTCTTAAATTAGTTTGCTCCAAGCTACTTTAAAGGCGCTTTCCTATACCTCAACAGTTTAAAGCCCACTACAATTATGTTTCTTATTTAACTGAAATGTCAGCAATTTAACTCATCCCTATTGACAACGCACAAGCACAGTTGAAAGTGAGTTGCCATCCCACAACAGGAGCTGCCTGAACAATGACTTGACAAATCCTAGTTAAGGCGCTTTCTGTTAAGGGGTGACAACCATTTTAAGATTGGTCTCTTGCATTGTGATTTACCCAGCATTATGAAAGCTGTAGATTTTAAGACTGAACAGTTTTGAAAAGCATTTGAAATTGGTAACCCCCTAAAGAGATTAAATTGGTTGTAAACCTGGAAAGTCAAATACAAACATAACACTTAATCTAAAGAACAAGGTCACATAACATTTGTGCATATGGCTGGTGGAAGGACAGCCTATTATCTGTAATCTCCCTGCTGCACTGAATCAAAAAGACACCACGAAAAAAAATGGTGGCACCACTGCCCTTATCCCTTGATTGACAGTCTATGTAATGAGACACATGCCTGAGCCTTTGTGAAGTGGGCATGTCTCCTGCGCTGTACCTCACTGTGAGCTGTGGCAGAGATCAAAGCTGAGTTTACTTTCACTTTCCTCTCCTCCGGAGATACAGATACAAAGCTCACTGAGAGACCGAGACATCAGAAAATGCAGAGACAAGAAAATACATCGACTGATTAGGTGGGAGGGGAATAGTGTGATGTTAGGTCTCCATCCCCAAGCTTTGGTGCTATGCCACGCCCACAGAATGACAGATTTCTGAGGGCTATAACCGAATGAGAATTACACAATGTGAATTAGGTTATAACAACATTATCTACTATACTGTGCAAAAGATTGGTGTGTTTGGTTTACAACCACTTTGAGGTAAGAGATTTTAGTTGACTTAGTTTAGATCAGATTTAAGATCCTACATCTTTACTGCTCACAAATGGGTGTGTCTGCTGTTATCTTTAATCTTTCACTATCAGAGCAGACATTTTGGGCTGACCCACATAAGTACCAACCTGTCTCTTTCTCGTGTTTGTGGCTGATAACTGGCTCTCTGGGCTGCTAGAGGAGCGTAAAACAGTCAACAGCCTGTAGCTTTCTTTCATATATTTCGGACTTACAAGCTGACCTCAGTGCACTGTTTAATTGGGCAACTGTGGCAGATGAGGTTTAATGTTGATAAATATAAAGTTATGCACTTGGGGGGCTAAGAATATGCATGCATCATACATACTAGGGGGGGTACAACTGGGGGGAATCACTGGTGGAGAAGGATCTGGGTGTTGGTAGATCATAAGCTTAATAGAATGCAATGCCAAGCTGTGGTTTCCAAACAGAGCAAAGTCCTTTTTTGTATTGAGAGGTATGGACTCTAGAGAGTGAGATATAATTTTGCCGCTGTACAAATCATTAGTAAGACCAGGGCTTTTTTTTTTCCTCAGAGTGGGTGCAGGAACTCCCCCCTTCTGAGTCACCCCTTGTCCCTGCACCCTACCCAACTCCGAGCACTGTTACTTGATTCCATCCCCTACCCACCTCCCAGTACTGCCCCTTTTATTAAAATATAGAGATGAGTATCATTTTGTGGTGCTAAGTAATTTGTATGGAACAAGAAAGGCAGTAAAATAGATCCCCCCGCAGCTAGCAACAATAGACGACCCAACCACAACAGATCCCCCTACACAACAATACCCCCCCCCCCTCCTGTGCAACAATTGACCCCTTTGCAACAAAATACCACCCCAGCAGTTATAGACCCCCTGCAGCTACAACTGATCTCCCAGCAGCCAGAATCAATGAACCCACTGGCAGCCAGCAAAAATAGATATCTCGCTCAAAAATATCTCCCTCCCAGCAACATAAGAGATACCCTCCAGTACTCCTTGCTAGTACATACTGTACATTCAGTGGTGGAGGTGCCAGAACTGCGTTCCCCCACGTTTCCGCTGAAAAAAAGCCCAGAGTAAGACCGCCTCATCTGGAATATGCAGTTCTGTTTTGGGCACCAGTTCACGAAAGGGATATTGGGGAACTGGAGAAAGTGCAAAGAAGAGTAACCAAACTGATGAGGCATGGATGATCTCAGCTATAAGGAAAGATTAGAGGAACTGAATTTATTCTCTATTGAGAAGATTTTAATGGGGATATGATCAACATGTATAAATACATAAGTTGTCCATAATGTGAACTACTTGTTGAGTTATTCACTTTAAGGTCATCACAGAGGACAAGGGGGCACGCTTTACATCCAAAGAGATCTAATCTCCAAATACTGAAAGGTTTCTTCACAGTAAGAGCTGTGAAAATGTGGAAGACTCCCTCGATCTGGTTCTGGCCCGCTCTGTAGATTGCTTTATAAAAGGCCTGGATTATTTCCTAAATGTACATATAAAATTGGATACTAACATTCATAGATAAAGTTGATCCAGGGATTATCTGGGGGATCAGGAATTCTTTTCCCTTGCTAGAGCAAATGAAATCATGCTTTGCTGGGTTTTTTTTTTGTTTGCCTTCTCCTGGATCAACTGTGGGTATAGGATTGTGTATATGGAAATGTATGTGTTTGTTTTTTAGTCCCCTCCACCCCCTTTTATTAGTTAAACAAAATGGACTTGTGTCTTTTTTCAACCAGACTATGACAGCACCTTTTGTAACTGACAGTTTGCTTGATTAGTATAGATAAACATTTAAACAGGAAAGCCGTAAGCTGATCAAACATGGATCGAAGGTCAGCTGGTTTGGCAGGACGAATTTCGATCTATGTATGGACATCCTGTACTTAACTAGCCTGTCAGGTTTCTCCCCAACCGAGTAGTGCCGCTGGCTATAGCCAGCAACGCTAATCTATTGTGTTCTGCCAGCAGAGTACAGTAGTGCTGCGGGAGGGATTCTCTCTATCTATGGCCTGCCTTACAGCGTGATACTTTTGCCCTGACAGGAAGGAGATGGCAATAAACTTAAGTAGATCGCAAATACACACAAAACAGCGCTGAATACAAATAATCAATACATCAGTGCTAACATAATCCACTCTTCAAATGAATGTGCATATCAAAATGACAAGAAAATTCACTGTGAAGAAAATTGATTAAAAAAAATCAACAAATGTCCAAAGCAATACAGAGTCCGGAGTGTTGTCTACAATTTTCCTCCAATTATTTCCTCCTAGGTACTTGAGTAAGTTGCATCAAAAAGTGCACCCTCCACCATAATCAAGGGTTGCACTTACCAGACCAATATGCATATCTAGGAACAGATTACGCAAACATGGCTCAGGTCAGGTACTTAGAAATGTGTAACCCTTCACACATGACTCGGATACATAAAAAGAGTACAGGAGAACCCTGATTGTGTGATAACTTTTGGATAATTTTATTAAAGGCACTAAAAAATACTCGCAATAAAACAGGCACATGAAAACATGATTTTTTGTGGCGAGTATATGCAGCAATTGGCTGCCAGACGCTCAAATCCTCGGACTGCTCACTACCCTTCCACTGCTCAGGCACAGATGCAAAGCTCTTGCCAGGTTCCACTCTCAACGTTTCGTCTCCCTTATGCCACGTACACACGATCGGACTATTCGGCCGGACTATCCGGCGGATAATACGCCATAGTTTTGGTGGAGGTCCGCCGGACTTTTGAAATGAACGTACTTACCCACACAGAGTAAAGTCCATTAATTTTGAACGTGACTCCAGGTAGACAGGACTATCGAAGGAAGCCAATGTTGCCGCCTCGATCGGCGAGATTGACACTTTGCTAGCCCCGTCTGGCATGGATTTAAAGGGGAATCCCTACGCCGAAAAAACGGCGTGGGGGTCACCCCCAAATCCATATCGGACCCTTATCTGAGCATGCAGCCTGGCCGGTCAGGAAAGGGGGTGGGGACGAGTGAGCGCCACCCCCCTCCTGAGCTGTACCAGGCCGCGTGCCCTCAACATGGGTGGCTTTGCGGCCCCCCTCCCCCGAGCAACTTGTCCCCATGTTGATGAGGACAAGAGCCTCTTCCCGACAACCCTGGCCATTGGTTGTCGGGGTCTGTGGGCGGGAGGCTTATCGGAATCCGGGAGCCCCCTTTGATAAGGGGCCCCCAGATTCCGGCCCCCCACCCTATGTGAATGAGTATGGGGTACCATGTACCCCTACCCATTCACCTGGAGGGGGAAAAAAAAGTGTACATAAAAAAACACAACACAGGTCTTGTCCCGCTCTTCGTTTGTTCTGCCAGGCCTCCGCTATCTTCTTGCAGCTCTTTTACTAGCGTTGGCCCGGCCTTCTGCTTCGTCGCTGTTGTCTTCTTTCTTCTTCCCGATGTTGACACGACGCTGTCTCCGCTTGTAATGGCCGAGACGTGTTGCACGGCCACTTATATAGGGACAAGGGGCGGGGTCACCGACTCATATAAGGGGGCAGGGTCACCATGTGACATGACCCGGTGACCCTGCCCCTTGTCCCTACATAAGTGGCTGCGCAACACGTCTCGGCCATTACAAATGGAGACAGCGTCGTGTCCACATCGGGAGAAGAAAGAAGAAGCAGAAGGCGGCGATGACTACAACAGCGACGAAGCAGAAGACCGGGCCAACGTTAGTAAAAGAGCTGCAAGAAGATAGCGGAGGCCCGGCAGAACAAACGAAGAGCGGGACAAGACCCCTGAAGTCGGAAAAAGACTGCCGGACGGACGACGAAGGAGAAAGACGGGCTCATCCGCTAGTAAAAGAGCAGAAGATAGCGGAGGAGTCCGGCGAGAAGACCCCCGGAGACGGAAGAAGAGAAGAACCCCGGAGCTGTCTAATAAAGTATTTGAAAAACCTGTGTTGTGTTTTTTTTTTTAATGTACACTTTTTTTCCCCCCAGGTGAATCGGTAGGGGTACATGGTATCCCATACTCATTCACATAGGGTGGGGGGGCTGGAATCTGGGGGCCCCCTTATTAAAGGGGGCTCCCGGATTCCGATAAGCCCCCCGCCCGCAGACCCTGACAGCCAATGGCCAGGGTTGTCAGGAAGAGGCTCTTGTCCTCAACTTGGAGACAAGGTGCTTTGGGGTGGGCGTTCGCTCGTCCCCACCCCCTTTTCTGACCGGCCAGGCTGCGTGCTCGGATAAGGGTCTGATATGGATGTGGGGGGGACCCCCACGCCGTTTTTTTTCGGCGTAGGGATTCCCCTTTAAATCCATACGAGGCGACGGGGCTAGCAAGGTGTCAATCTCGCTGATCGAGGCGGCAACATTGGCTTCCTTCGCTAGTCCCGTCTACCTGGAGTCACGTTCAAAATGAACAGACTTTACTCTGTGTGTGGGCAAGTCTGTTTTTTTCAAAAGTCTGGCGGACTAGCACACGGATGCCCGGATTGAGTCAAAACTTCTTTCTAAGTCCGCCGGAGCCCACACACGGGTGGATTGTCCAGCGGACCAGAGTCCGATCGTGTGGACGCGGCATTAAAGTCTTTACAGACGAAACATTAGGAGTGGAGCCTGATACTCGGAAGAGCTTTGTATCTGCGTCTCTTGAGCAGTGGAAGGGTTGTGAGTTGTCTGAGGATTTGAGTGACTGGTTGGCTGATTGCTGCATTTACTCTTTGTGGGAAATCTTGTCTAAATGTGCCCGTTTTATTGCAGCATATATTATATTCGTTTTTTAGTGTCTTTAACAAAATTATTCAGAAGTTATCACACAATTTGAGTTCTCCTGTGCTTTTTTTTATGTATCCATCTAAGGCATTTGTGAAGGCAGAGAAATTGATGCATTACAGCCCAAGTACCTGACATGAGTCTTGTTTGCCTAATCTGTTCCTAGATAGGCATATGGATCTGGTAAATGCAATCCTTGATTGTGGTGGAGGGAGCACTTTTGATGCAACTCAAGCACCTGGGAAGAAATACTTGTTGGAGGAAAATTTTAGACAACACTCCATAGGACTTTGTATTGCTTTGGACATTTGAATTCTTTAATAAATTTTTTCACGTTGATTCTTTTGTCATTTTGATATGCACATTCATTTGAAGTGTAAATTATGTTGGCATTTGTTTTTAGCGCTGTATTTTGTGTACTTGATATTCACTTTGTGGACTGTTCATATACAGACAGCAGCTGTGTCACTTCACATTTTTTGTGGGGTTTAATTATTTTTTGTTCATAGCACAGACAGGTATATTGAGTTTGTATTTTTTAAATGAAGTAGTAGTAGCAGCCTACTTAACATACATAACTTTGTGTAGCACTTATTGTGAGCCTGCTCATCTTTGAGCTTGCTGGAACTCTGTCCAGTTACATAGTTGGCTAGGCTGAAAAAAAGACACAAGTTCATCCAGTTCAACCATGAAATAAAAAGAAAAAATATCGTACAATCCAATATACCCAATTCTATACCCACAGTTGATCCAGAGGAAGGCAAAAAAAAACCCCCAGCAGAGCATGCTCCAATCTGCTACAGCAGGGGAAAAAAAAATCCCTTCCTGATCCCCCAAGAGGCAATCGGATTTTCCCTGGATCAACTTTACCTATAAATGTTAGTACCCAGTTATATTATGTACATTTAGGAAATTATCCAGGCCTTTCTTAAAGCAATCTGAGTTAGCCAGAACCACCTCTGGAGGGAGTCTATTCCACATTTTCACGGCTCTTACTGTGAAGAAACCTTTCTGTATTTGGAGATGAAATCTATTTTCCTCCAGACATAAAGAGTGCGCCCTTGTCCTCTGTGGTTACAGCAATCACAGGTCAATTGGCTTCAGTATAAATCGCTGAAAAATGGGGAACATAAAGGGAGTAAAAAGACACTGAATTTCAAAAGAGCCAACTTCCCTAAACTACGAACCTTGCTAGAAGGCATAAATTGGGATAAAATCTTAGGAACAAAGAACACGGAGATGAGATGGCTTTTTCTCTAAGGGCATTAGCCAATGCATCCCATTGGGTAATACATTTAAAAGAGTGAGCAAAAGTCCTGGATGGCTTAACTGCAATGTAAAAATTCATATAAAAGCAAAGGAGAAGGCCTTCAAAAAATACAAGGTTGAGGGATCAGCCTCAGCATTCAGACTTTATGAAGAATGCACCTAGAAATCTAAGGGTGCAATAAGGCTCATAGCGGAGGAGAGCAAAAAAAAATCCCAAGAAGTTCTTTAAGTATGTAAATAGTAAAAAAAAAAAAAAAAGGGAGGATGTGAAAACCTTGCAAAAAGATCTGAACAAATTAGTGGGGTGGGCAACTACATGGCAAATGAGGTTAAATGTAGAAAAATGTAACATAGACCATATTGGCCCCATAAAGAATGAGGAAGGACATCTGGTTACAAAAGATGGGGAGATGGTGAAGGTATTGAATTTATTCTTCTCAGTCTTCACGAGGGAATCTGGGTGGGGGCTTCAGTAACCAAAACTGCACTGTTTATCCTCATGACACATCACAGGAAGCCATAAATTTAAAATTAGACTTGGGAAACTTAAAGTTAATCCCCGGAACCAGATGGCTTGCACCCAAGAGTACTTGGGGAACTCAGTCAAGTAATTGCCAGACCATTGTTCCTGATTTTTACTGACAGTCTACTAACTGGAATGCTACCAGCTGCTTGGAGAAAAGCCAATGTAGCACCAATATTTAAAAAGGGCCCAAAATACATCCCTGGGAATTACAGACCAGTTAGCCTAACATCAGTAGTATGCAAGCTCTTGGGAACGATAAGGGACTATATACAAGATTTTAGTAATGAGAACGGTATCATTAGCAGTGATCAGCATGGATTTGTGAAGAATCGTTCTTGCCAAACAATCTATTAGTTGCCATCTAGATAAAGGAAGGCCCGTAGACGTGGTGTATCTGGATTTTGCAAAAGCATTTGACACAGTCCCCCATAAACGTTTACTGTACAAAATAAGGTCCGTTGGCATGGACCATAGGGTGAGAACGTGGATTGAATATTGGCTTCAAGGGCAAGTTCAGAGGGTGGTGATAAATGGGGAGTACTCCCAAATGGTCAGGGGTGGGTAGTGGGGTCCCCCAGGGTTCTGTGCTGGGACCAACCGTGTTTAATTTGTTCATAAATGACGTGGAGGATGGGGTAAACAGTTCAATCTCTGTATTTGCGGATGATACTAAGCTAAGCAGGGCAATAACTTCTCCGCAGTATGTGGAAAACTTGCAAAAAGATCTGAACAAATTAATGGGGTGTGCAACTACATGGCAAATGAGGTTCAATGTAGAAAAATTTAAAATGCATTTGGGCGGCAAAAAATATGAATTCAATCTATACACTGGGGGGAATACCTCTGGCGGAATCTAGGATGGAAAAGGACCTGGGGGTCCTAGTAGATAGGCTCAGTAATGGCATGCAATGCCAAGCTGCTGCTAAAAAAGCAAACAGAATATTGGCATGCATTAAAAGATAATTCTCTGGTCTGGGCGCACCTAGAGTATGCTGTCCAGTTCTAGGCACCAGTCCTCTGGAAGGATGTACTGGAAGTGAAGCTAAGGGCAACAAAGCTAATAAAGTTTCTGGAGGATATTGGTTATGAGGAAAGGTTGTGAGCACTGAACTCATTCTGGGGAAGATACGCTTGAGAGGGGATATGATTGCAATTTACAAATACCGACAATAGGGATACAACTTCTTTGCGTAAGGGAGTTTAACAAGACTCGTGGCCACTCATTAAAATTAGAAGAAAAGAGGTTTAACCTTAATCTACGTAGAGGGTTCTTTACTGTAAGAGCAGCAAGGATGTGAAATTCCCTTCCACAGGCAGGGAGCATCGATAGTTTCAAGAAACTATTAGATAAGCACCTGAACGACCACAACATACAGGGATATACAAGGTAATACTAATATATAATAAAACACATAGGTTGGACTTGTGTCTTTTTTCAACCTCACCTACTATGTAACTATTTAACCTATGACAAGTAAAGCTGCACAATTATTCTAGAAGAACTATAAGCAGCACTCTAAGTGAGATCCAAAGTGTAGTAGTCATAAAAACAGGCACTTATAACTATGGAGTGATGATCCAACAATGTTTATTCCATCATAGAAATGATGAGCTGATGCGAAGTATAAAATTAAAGTCTAAAATTTAGCTGGTATATATTTAACGGGTATAAAAACAATGATTTAATAGACCGATAAAAGTTATTCAACGTTGCCACAGGTGACCTCGGATAGGGAAGAGGGGTGAATAGACATCCGGGGGGGCTCTCTGGTATCACATGGGGGGCGCCAATGCCCATGCTGAAAATTATGGAAATACGGTCTCAAGGAGCCCAGAGGCTGTAGAAGATGTTGATCTAGTCGGCTCCAAGATGTATACAGCCGCTAGGAGCAGGAGGATAGAGGGACGTGTATGTCCAGACTGGAAACATATAAAGTAACCTGGATGTGGCTCAGCTGGTCAGACCACTCGGTAGTGACACCACAACTGAGGGGAACCGGAGGAGCCGAGCAAAGCCAAGAGCAACCGAGTGGAGTGACGTCAGTGCTGCATCGGAGACAGAGGAAGGGAGGTCTATGGTCAGCTTGCTGTTGCCGTGACTTACATGTTTCGGGCGCATACGCTTTGTCAAAGTCACGGCAGGGAAGGCAACCAGCACTATTTAAAGCCGCGGGGAGGTACGTTACTTCTGCGATTGCATCGGGCCCTCCTCCTTCCTTTCGCTGCCTTCTGGGACCGGTGTGTGTGTCTCAGAAGATGACAGGACCATTCAAAAAATAGCACGGCTCGCAAATGCACAGTAGGAAACCATCAGTGAAGCCTACAGGTTTGCCTTACTTGCTATGTCTGCGCCTGTACCCAAAGCGAATGGATCAGCTTTGGGTGCCGACATCGCTTGCTCTCTGGACAGGTAAGTGTCCTTATATTAAAAGTTAGCAGTTATAGTATTTGTAGCTGCTGACTTTTAAAAAGTTTTTTTATACAGGCTGGAACTCCGCTTTAAAGCAGATAAAAAATATGTGCATCTGCATAGATAGTTTTCTCTGCAAAGCCTCACAAATACCTGTTGAGCCTGCCATTGAAGTTACCTATTACAGCTTCCTGTGATAGTCTGGCTACAATTCTATGCTGATCAAGAATTTAGAGCCCAGTTGCCACTCTCCTCTAGGCTGTGTCTATCACTGCTGGTTCACAAGCCTGTAGCTTGTCAGCACCTAGCCTTTGCCCACTGTTTTTTTTTTAGATTGCCAGCACTCCCACTGTGAGCTGCAGTGCGTGGGAGAGAGAGCGTGAGAGACAAAAATTAAGGAAGGTTTGTCTCAGTCAAGAAGGTAAGTGATGTTTTCCACTTTCAATGAATAATGAATAAAAAAAAAAAAAAAAACGAAATAGTAAAGTGTTGGGGACTTGAAACCCCAACCGCTAGATTACCCCCACCGAAATTCCGGAAATACAAATGACTTGCACACAAGATGAGATCGAAATGTACTTGTTTTAATGTGGCCGAAGAAGATGATTACAATACATTCAGGGCTTGATGACAGAGAAACAGAATAACAATTCTAATAAGTGTTTATATCCATATGACTCTGTAATTCTCTTAATATTTTCTGTGAGCGAGGTATATATCGAAATGTAATGTCAAAGTGTTCCCAAACAATACAGCCATTCTAATCTATTAGTCTAAACATATCTTGCAAGAAAACGCTTTCAAGTCAAGTCCTATAATAGGAATAACATGGAAATTTACAGAATACAGACAGCAGAAACTTTAACCCTTCAATCCTCTCTTTTATCTTGCATATATTAACTTTCTCCACGTTATTTTGGTAATTTTCCCAGGCTTTTTCATCCGCCTCATGCCAATACAAAAATGAATTGTGTATGCAGCCTGAAAAGGGCAAATGAGTATCCACGTCAGTGATGTTTACTCCTACTTCCGTTGCCAAGCATGCCTGCTGTGGTCCTACTTCTTTAAACGCATTATAACCCTGTGGACATATGCATCACCATAGATGCCATTCAAGGTCTTAACCAATTTCCTACAATACTTTTCTTGAATCAATTTCAAATTATGGAAACAGGTGGGCCTTTTGCCCAGGGTGTTTGAAGTGATCTCCCCATAATCACATCAAATGGTGATAGCTTAGTTGTTTTCAGCAGATGTCATTTGTTTTTCCTGCTAGTATTGCCGGCAGCACAATCTACCATTTGGCAAATGTGCCTCCAGCAACCTTCCTAATCTTGTCCCCAATTGTTCCTATTCATCCTTCCCACCATACCAGAACTTTGTGGGTGGCCATTGCATTTTCCAGAGATACAAAATCTCTCTTGTTTGTGTGTGTGCTACAGTGAATGATGGCTAGCTGTGAGGGGAGCTTCCAAAATAACATCAGGGAGCATAACCACAGAGCAACCTACATACAGTTGTATGCAAAAGTTTAGGAACCCCTGACAATTTCCATGATTGTCATTTATAAGTATTTGGGTGTTTGGATCAGCAATTTCATTTTGATCTATCAAATAACTCAAGGTCACAGTAATATTTCAAATTAACAGAAAATGCGCAATATGCATCAAAACGAAATTAGACTGGTGCATAAATTTGGGCACCCAAAAGAAAAATCCACATCAATAATTAGTAGAGCCTCCATTAGCAGAAATAACAGCCACTTCCTATAGCCTGTAATGAGTGTCTGGATTCTGGATGAATGTATTTTGGACCATTCCTCCTTACAAAACATCTCCAGTTCAGTTAGGTTTGATGGTTGCCGAGCATGGACAGCCCGCTTCAAATCACCCCACAGATGTTCAATGATATTCAGGTCAGGGGACTGGGATTCCAGAACATTGTACTTGTTCCTCTGCATAAATGCCCAAGTAGATTTTGAGCAGTGTTTTGGGTCGTTGTCTTGTTGAAATATCCAGCCCTGGTGTAACTTCAACTTTGTGACTGATTCCTCAACATTATTCTCAAGAATCTGCTGATATTGAGTGGAATCCATGCGACCCTTAACTTTAACCAGATTCCCAGTACCGGCACTGGCCACACAGCCCCACAGCATGATGGAACCTCCACCAAATTTTACTGTGGGTAGAAAGCGTTTTTCTTGGAATGCTGTGTTCTTTTGCCGCCATGCATAATGCCCCTTGTTATGACCAAATAACTCAATCTTTGTTTTTATCAGTCCACAGCACCTTATTCCAAAATTTAAGCTGGCTTGTCCAAATGTGTGTTTGCATACCTCAAGCAACTCCGTTTGTGGCGTGTGTGCAGAGGCTTTTTTCGTATCACTCTCCCATACAGCTTCTCCCTGTGCAAAGTGCGCTGAATTGTTGAAGGATGCACAGTGACACCATCTGCAGCAAGTTGATGTTGTAGGTCTCTGGAGGTGGTCCGTGGGCTGTTTTTGACCATTCTCACCATCCTTCGCCTTTGCCTCTCCGATATTTTATGTGGACTGCCATTTCTGGCCTTAACAAGAACTGTGCTTGTGGTCTTCCATTTCCTCACAGTGGACACTGACAGCTTATATTTCTGCGATAACTTTTTGTAGTTTTCCCCTAAACCATAATGTAGATTTGAGAGTTGTTTTGAGGCCCCCATGTTGCCACTCTTCAGATGAGTCAAAGAGAACAACAACTTGCAATTGACCATCTTAAATACCCTTTCTCATGATTGAATGCACCTGTCTATGAAGTTCAAGGCTTAATGAGCTCACCAAACCAACTGTGTGTTCCAATTAATCAGTGCTAAGTAGTTTAGAGGTATTCAAATTAACAAAATGACAAGGGTGCCCAAATTTATGGAGCTGTCTAATTCTGTTTTGATGCATATTGCACATTTTCTGTTCAATAAACCTAATTTCACTACTGAAATATTGCTGTGTCCTTCAGTTCTTTGATCAAAATGAAATTGTTGAACCAAACACCCAAATATTTCTAAATGACAATCATGGAAATTGTCAGGGGTTCCTAAAATGTTGTATATTACTGTAATACATGTTGTCATAGGGCGAACATGAACCATCTACAAAAACATCAAGCAAATTAGAATATATTTAAAGAGATGTTGGATAGTTTCTAGAGACAAATCAACACGTCCACATCCCTGATAAGTATATAAAAAAGATGTAAGAGAAAATTACTCCCTCAAGGGGTGATGGGATTTTAGCGGATGTGTTGTATACTGTCAAACTGAGGTAAGCACAACCACAAGGTTTCTATAATTATTTAAGGTTTAATTCGAAAAATACAGATATAAAATTACAGTACACTAATATCATAGGTCACACATAGTTGACCATAAAAGATACTTGTACTTGATGCAAAAAGAGGCTTTAAATATATGCAGAGAAACTGACGCGTTTCACAAACTGCTTCTCCAAGGCCGCTCAGCATGCATCTATGACATTATATAAATGACAAAAAGTACCATTAATATCAACAGCAGACGTATAGATTACCAAATTCGTTGCATATCTAAACGACTGCAACCACAAGAGAGACAATGGTGAATGACCCTATGGCGATTAAACGGTTAAGTCAGATACACCGGAATAGTCTGTTGGATGTCGGACTGTGTAAAAGCACGATATCATCAGGTCAATGATGATCTCTAAAAATAAGGTTTATCCGTATGGTTTCATTAGTGGAATATTAATAAATACCAAAATTCCCACTAGAAGATATAATCTAGTAATAGCCCAACATAATTCTAATGCTGATATATATACATTAGTACAAAATTAACTTGCACGATTAAAGATAGCATAACTTAAAACCATATAGTTAGTTGATAACATAGACAGGGAGTAAACATTGCCATAATAGAGTATGCAGATGACAAACATACTGTGCACAATGGATATATCCCATACAACAATGAAAAGAAAAGAGGAGACCTAAGTTAGGAGGGCAGCGTACTTTACCTGTAGAGGTCCGTTGATTAGTATACACCGGCAGTTACACCGGGATCGTCTCCTACATGACCAAGCCACAGTGTGCCTGTCGGTGGCTAAGCTGACAGTACCTGCTTAAATAAGCACAGTCACGACGGGAAGCAAGTGAGCCAAAAACGGCCTGCTGACATTACTTCTGGTGCGGGTGCCCCTAGTCAGTGCGCATGCGCGAGTGTCCTGGCCACGTCATAGACAGCAGATTCGGGGTACAGAGTGCAGGCGCTGCCCAATCCCAAGGATGGAATATAGGGATAGGTGACAAGAAAAACGTCTCCTCGTCCATCAGGGGCTCCCAAACAAATAACCGTTGCCATGATGAGATCCACCGCCCCCAGTGGTTGAAATTGCTATCAGATAAATAGCCGACAAATTGTAGAGCATATAAGAATATCACATATAATAAAAATAAGAATACATTCGCGGTAGCAAAACTTCAGAAATTATAATGAAACAACCTTGTAAATTAAGAAATAATAAAAATAATGATAAATATGATAAAAAAAATTAATTAATAATAAAATAAGAGAAATATATAAATTAAAACAATGAAGCACAGCAAGCCAACCACACAATCAGAACTGGCTATAAAAAATATTTAACAGAAAGAGCTGTGTTCATACCTGGCGGACTAGTAGCTTTTTGATTATAGATCCACTTAGCCTCCTGTCGGAGGATCTTTTTATCAAAATCGCTGCCTCTTTCCAATTCAGAAATCCAATTCAAAAAATGAAATGAAGGATGGATCATAACTGTGATTCAGGCCTACGTGTTTGCAAATGGGTGTATATAGCAGACCAGCATCCAGATAATGCAGGTGATCCTGTATGCATCTGGCAAATGTACGCTTGGTCTTCCCTATATAAAAAGCGCCACAGGCACAAGTAGCTAGATACACCACCACTATAGTTTGGCAATCAGCATAGGTCCTAGATTTGTGATAATCCCCCTCTAGGTAGGGGGCATCTTGCGTCCTCCTTAATCCACGGACTTTGAACACAGTTTCCACATCTGTAAGTTCCCTTTCCACCTATTGCTCCCTCCAGGGTACCTGGCACTGGGAAATGGCTGTGTACCAAGTTATCCCTGACGGAATGAGATCTTCTGTAGACTATCTCGGGTCGATTTGACACATAATTCAAGATCACAGGATCTTCCGCAAGAAAGTGCCAATTCAGAGCAACCAAGTTACGAAAGTGATCCTGGGGGGGCACTAAACATGGTGATTAATCTAGTGGTGGGGTTATTGTTTTGAGTCCCAGTTTTAAAGATCAGTGATTCACGTGAATGGGATTTGCCCCTCTGATATGCCTTCTTGAGGACTTTTTTTTTTACTATCCCCTTTATCCTTAACGTCCAAAAAGAGTGCTAGCCTCATATTCAAAATCCTCCTCCCTGGCACAGTTCCGACGCAGTCTAAGATATTGACTGAATTGAATACTACGTACCAGGGAGCGAGGGTGAGCACTAGAGTAGAGTAAGATGGTGTTACCAGTGGTTGCCTTATGGTACAAACTATTATACATAGAACCATCGGGTTTGAGAAATAATTGCAAATCCAAAAATTGAATACTATGTGTGTCTGACTGCATCGTAAACTTTAAATTTAATTGATTAACTGAGATATGTCATGAAATCAGAAGGCTCAGTCATGGTACCTGTCCAGATGACAAGTACATCATCGATATACCACCGCCAAGAGGTATATCGATGCACCATCATCTGAAAACAGGGTCTTTCCCACCCCCCCAGGGACAGGTTGGCATACGATGGGGCACAAAACGTCCCCATCGCAACCCCCTGCACCTGGAGGTAGGAAGAACCATTAAAAATTTGAATATTAGTAGTCAGGATATGCTCTAGCAAAGTCGCTATGAATCTGCAGAGTTTCCAGTTTTCAAGCACATTAGAAAAGCATGTTGCATAACTTCTATACAGCCATGTTCCACAACCTCATCTTCCCCTCTCTTTAACCCAAACATGGAATTCAGAATAGGAGCTGGTCCTGAGGTGGGTGAAGCATCAGAGCTGCAGTGGGGAGGAGCATAATCTCCTCTCCAGTGAGCCTCTGAGCAGACATGTATTGAGTTTTCAGATTCTTAAACAAAAATAATACCTAGTGTGAGGTATTTAAATATATAATATGTCACAGAATTAATCATGGCTGATATCTCAGAACCCATGATGCAGCCCGGGCGTGCAGACACGCCGGCATACCTTGTACCAGAACTGAAACTACTTTGGAAAACAAAGACTACAGGTTTCAGCTTACTCCCATGGTCTTGGGCTAGGACGGCTGCCATGGCTTTACAGTTGTCCCTTGTGTACAAATGATTTACAACACACACAGAGTCCCAACCCCGAGGCAATAACATTGCAGTTTTTTTAACCTTATACAAGCATGTTTTTTCTCATCATCCCAAGTCACCAGGTCCAGGGCTTTTGTCAAAATGTTTTGTCTGAGTATGTTGTCAAAAAATGGGAAGAGTCAGGTATCTATTGGCGGCAGTAACCAATCGTACCTGAAGAGGACAGCATGTCTTTGGTTTAGTGGGCGTGCCACTAAAGCTGTAACCCTTGCAGAACTTACTTTGCTTTCCCTGGGGGTGAGTGTGAACCCCAAATACTCAACTGGTGGGAGACAGAGCTGGACCCTGGACTGGGAGACCTTATGACCCTTTTTACACAGACAATTCAACAAAACCAACAGTGTCTGAGAAGCCATCAGGGAGGGACTGCACAACAGTAAGTCGACATACTGAAGGAGGACGGAACCATTTTCAGCCGCCAATGAGTGTAGAGTCTCACGAAGCGCTATTAAGCAGACTACAGGTGAGTCAACATAGCCTTAAGGCAAACGACCCATGTATACTGGGTCTTTTTCAAAAAGGACAAATCAATAAGCAGTTGTCTCCTCGTCAACAAGGAGGGGGAAAAAAAACATTGCTTTAATCAATGACAGGAAAACTCTGGCACTGTGGGTTATTGAGACAATCAGCGACGGTACATCTGGTACACCTGGGGCTATCAGTACTACAAATTTACTACTTGCTCTCAAATCCTGTACAAATCTGTAAGCACCATCTGCTCTGGGCATAGAACATTTGGGAGTATTACATCGAGATATCACTCTTTTATTATCCTTTGCTGCAAATTTTTTTTACCAAAAATCTGATACCTTCAATCCCTTCCTGCGACAAAGGGGTACTATTTATAAAAAATTGGAGCTGTGCCTTCCCAATGAGAAAGATCCTAAAACAAATTTCGATCAAAATACAAGGGGGGCTTCTAACTGTACGTCCTCACCAACTTTCCCTGCTTCTTTGCTAGGGGGGCAGTCCTGAGATCTGAACCCAGTGCGATCCGTGCCCCAGAAGGCAACAGTACTCCCTCCCCCCACGGCACCTATCTCCCCAGCCACACGGCTAGTTTTAACCTCTCCAGTTTGACTTTCAACTATTAGTTAACATTTCTGACACTCATTTCTCTGCTGTATTTCTAGGTGTGCTTCAGCGCGGTCAGAGGAATTTCCTCCACTGGCTTGGGCGCCACCATCTATCCCTTCTTCCTGGTCCTGGACCTGGCCCAGTGGTGGTGGGCGGCATGACGTCAAGTTGCTCTTGTGGGGCTGAGGCAGCAGGAAACAGATGTCTTGCAACTAAAACATCTGAGTCAGTTCCACCCAAACTAGGACAGATCTGACTATATCCAGGAGGATATATCCATGCCGCAGTACAGAAGAGGTCAGTACAAGGAAAGGGCAATGCCGTTCTCTTACACTCTGGGCTGGGCTGCACCTTCCTTCCCTTTTCCTTAGTATTATCGGATTATTGGAGGCATTGCCTTCCACCAAGGAGCAACATTCAACCATTTTAAACCTCCTTCTCTCATGTATGTCATATTCCACCCAGGATCAGGTCCAAAGAATGGAAAAGCAGGCTTGTCACCAAGCATGCAACATATAATACAAACATACAGCAGTGGAAGCTATCCAGCCATTAGCCTAACATGGCTTGGTGCCTCCGCAAGCAAAACTGACTTGACCCGTTAACAAGTCTTCATGCAGAGCGCTACTTAATTTGTTAACGGGTCCTAAACAAATATATGATCTGTGCTAAAACAGCTATAACAGATCCTGATCCGTACCAAATGAATCCTACCCCTAGAACCAACCAATTTCTTCCCTTTTATTGAAAACTGATCAAAGCTGAGGTGATGCAATGCGCCAAAAATTGGGTACAATTCACCCACCTTAGATAATCTTGCATCCCGACGACGCCACCAGGCCTGTTGGGGACTTGAAACCTGAACACTAGATTGCCCCCACTGGAATTCCCGAAGTACAAATTGACTCGCACACAAGATGAGATCAAAATGTACTCGTTTATTATGGCCGTTGTTTTATAAGAAATAAGAGGATGGATTACAATACATTCAGGGCTTAATTACAGAGAAACAGAATAACAATTCTAATAAGTGTTTATCTCCATATGATTTTGCAATTCTCAATATTCTCTGTGAACGAAGTACACATTGAAATGTCATGTCAAAGTGTTCCCAAACAATACAGCCATTCTAATCTATTAGTCTAAACGTATCTTGCAAGAAAACACGTTCTATGTCAAATGCAGATAATAGGAACATAATAGGAATAACATGGAAATTTACAGAATACAGACAGCAGAAACATTATTAACCCTTCATAAAGTTAGCACATTTTTTTTGTATAATATGTAAGAGTATATTACACTGAGTAAATAGATACCCAACATGTCACACTTTAAGATTGCGCACACTCGTGGAACAGCAACAAACTATGGTATATAAAGGTGACAATTAAAACGTTTTTAGCGGTTACTTGTTTCAAGTTACAGAGGAGGTCTTGCGCTAGAATTATTGCTCTCGCTCTAATGATCACGGCGATACCTCAGGTGTGATTTGAACACGGTTTACGGACATGACTCTAAAAGACCCCAAACCCCTCCTCTGCATTTGAAAGTATTCAAAACGCCAAGATCTGCGTTTTTGAATGCTGACATTTTTTAAAACGGGTGCCATTGGCTGCCCAGTTAACTCAAAGTGATGACATGACGTCACCTCCCCGGTTCCTACATCGGTGACCGGATCAAAGCCGAATCCTGCTTTGTTCAGGTCTCTGGCAAGCTGGCGGACGTGCCAGCTGGTGGCTCGGGTCTCCCGGTGGGATGCAAGGCCGCTGCTTGTAAGGCATCACCCCGGAACAACCACTTCAGCAAAATTATGTATAGGTAAGTGATTTTGCATGAAGTGGTTAAGCTGGGTCGACTTTCAGCTCATGTGTACAGTTGTTTGTTCTATAGAAGCGGGCCTTACGATTGGATACCTGACGAACAGACATATTGGAAAGCAGGGACGCCCCCTGTCAGAACACAAAGGCACAGTGGGAGAGATTGCTGCACCAACATCACTTGTGTTAGTGCAGTGATCTCTGTTTTCTTTTGTTGAGCCCACTGGATTGAATGAAACAAAAAAAAAAAAAACTAGTGTAGGGATATGCAATTAGCGGACCTCCAGCTGTTGCAAAACTACAAGTCCCATCATACCTCTGCCTCTGGGTGTCATGCTTGTGGCTGTCAGTCTCGCTATGCCTCATGGGACTTGTGTACCCAGCCTTAGGTTGTCAATACAAATGAAGATTACATGCTCAGACCTAAGTTCATAGGGCCCATCTGCTTTTTTCTATTTAACTCAAAAGTAAGGTGGTCTCACATTTCAGTCTGATTGTTACATTTTGTCAAATGTATAATATTCTGTTTGGGTATAAGATCTAGGCAAGCATAGGCATTTTGTGGAGTCAAGAAGAGTAAACCTACAGGTTTTAGAGCAAAGTGTATGCTATGAACAAGCTCTTTTTTTTTTCCAGAACTATAACAACTTTTTAGAACATGCTTTGTTGGAAGGAAATTCAGTTTGATGGGTTTCTGTTTAAATAGCAAAATAAAACCAATATTTTCAAAATTGAAAACTTTCTAAGTAAACTGAAAACTGCATTGCATATGGCATTCTTTAACCACTTCAGCCCCGGAAGAATTTACCCCCTTCCTGACCAGAGCACTTTTTGACAATTGCGCGGTCCCAAACAAAATTGACATCCTTTTTTTCCCCACAAATAGAGCTTTTTTTTGGTGGTATTTGATCACCCGTGCGGTTTTTGTATTTTGCGCTATAAATTAAAAAAGAGCAACAATTTTGAAAAAAACGCATGATTTTTTACATTTTGCTATAATAAATATCCCCCAAAAATATATATAAAAAAAAAATTTTTTTTCCTCAGTTTAGGCCGATACATATTCTTCTACATATTTTTGGTAAAAAAATCACAACAAGCGATTGATTGGTTTGCGCAAAAGTTATAGCGTTTACAAAATAGGGGATAGTTTTATGGCATTTTTATTAATATTTTTTTTACTAGTAATGGCAGCGATCATTTTTTTATTTTTATGATTTTTTATCGTGACTGCGCCATTACGGCGCACACGTCAGACATTTTTGGGACCACAGTGGGGGGCGTGGCTGTGTGTGACACGTCACTGATCTCTGCTCCGATCACAGGGAGCAGAGATCAGTGACACTGTCACTAGACAGAACGGGGAGATGCTTGTTTACATTAGCATCTCTCCATTCTTCCTCTCCGTGAGATGATCGTGGGTATCCCGATCGAGTCCGCGGGACCCGCGACCCGACTCACGGAGCTTGCCGCAGGCGCTTACCTGTAGGTAAAATGAATATCTCCTAATCGTACACCGTTTAGGAGGTATTCATCCTGCATGCAGCTGCTGACGTCAGCGGCGCATGGGCATACAGCCAAGACAGTTGATTGGAGGAAAGGCACACCCCCCTCTCCTCGTAGGTAAAGATGTGCTCATAAGTTTACATACCCTGGCAGAATTTATGATTTATTGGCCATTTTTCAGAGAATATGAATGATAACACAAAAACATTTATTTCACTCATGGTTAGTGTTTGGCTGAAGCCATTTATTAGCAATCAAACGTGTTTACTCTTTTTAAATCATAATGGCAACAGAAACTACTCAAATGACCCTGATCAAAAGTTTACATACCCTGGTGATTTTGGCCTGATAACATGCAAACAAGTTGACACAAAGGGGTTAGATTTGCTATTAAAAGTAACCATCCTCACATGTGATCTGTTTGCTTGTAATTAGTGTGTGTGTGTGTGTGTTTAAAAGGTCAATGCATTTCTGGACTCCTTGCATCTTTCATCCCGTGCTGCACTGATGTTTCTGGATTCTGAGTCATGGGGAAAGCAAAATAATTGTCAAAGGATCTGCGGGAAAAGTAGTTGAACTGTATAAAACAGGAAAGGGATATAAAAAGATGTCCAAGGAATTGAGAATGCCAATCAGCATTGTTCAAACTCTAATCCAGAAGTGGAAAATGAGGGGTTCTGTTGAAACCAAACCACCGTCATGTAGACCAACTAAAATTTCAGCCACAACTGCCAGGAAAATTGTTTTGGGATGCAAAGAAAAACCCATAAATAACTTCAGGTGAAATACAGGACTCTCTGAAAACATGTGGTGTGGCTTTTTCAAGTTGCACAATAAAGATGCACTTGAAGAAAGATGGGCTGCGGGGACTTCCGGCTGGATGTGATCGAGGCAGCACACCTCCCTCCATAGCTCCGTTACTCCTGGACACCCTCCGCAAAACCGGAGTAGTTACAGACATCCAGCCCCTCACCGCTACACAGGGGAGTGTGCGCTGGGCAAAACGATGCCTTCCTCGGCAACAAGGGGCTCAAGGAACAGCGGAACTCTCGGTCCGTCCAAGACACGGCGCATGGCTCCGCCCCCGCCATCTTGTCCTCACCGAAGGAACAGCGCGCCAAGGCTGCTGACACAAAGATGGCACAGGTGAGAGAGATAGAGGGATCAGACCCTGTGATAGAGCTGGCTCCTACAGTGGACACAGAGGCAATTGCCTCTAGAATCGGGCGGGTAATCAGTGCAAGTAGAGCTGAATTGGTAGGACGCATTTATCAGCACTCATCTGAATGCAATCTGATAAGGCATGATCTTGATAAGATCCGGGGCCGCCTGACCACGGTGGAGACGCGGGTTTCAGAGGTGGAGGATGTGTCTCATGATCATGGTGCCCAATTAGCTGTACTCCGTGATCAAGTGCAAGCTTTACAAACTAGAGCCATTGACGCAGAGGACCGCCAAAGACGGAACAACATCCGGGTGGTGAGGCTCCCAGAGGGGGCTGAAGGAGACAGGCCTGCTCAATTTGCTGAGCAATTCTTCATACAACTACTCGCCATGAAAGATGTGCCCCCCACCTACGTAGTTGAAAGAGCGCACAGGGTACCTACTGGCAGAAGACCCCCGGGTGCTTTCCCGAGGCCCTTCCTGGTTCGCTTCTTGAATTACCACGACCGAGACATGATTCTGACCCAGGCCAGGAAACTTCAAGAGCTACACCATGACAACACGTGGGTAATGCTATTCCCTGACTTCTTGGCGGGACACAGCAGAAACGACGGTCATTCAATGAGGTCCGCAGACACCTAAGGGAGAAGGAAGTCAAGTACAGCATGCTCTACCCTAGCAAGCTCAGAGTTCAGCATAAAGGGTCAGTGAAATTTTTCGAGCACCCCGAAGACGCCTGTGAATGGATGGACAAAGAATTCTAACACACTGCATCCGACTTACAGACTCACAACTGAAGCTGGTATGTTTTCTTTTGTTTTTCCTGACTATCTCCCACACGTGGCTTGCTTAGCATGGCCCTGCTCTCTAAGTTGCAGTTCTCACCCCTCCTGTCAATCTTTACTGGAGAGTACCAGCTAGTGGGACTGGTTCTCCTGAACAGCGGACAGAGAGTTTGCCTTACCACATGGATGATTCCCGGGAGCATATACCTGGTTGAGGAGGGTCACTGATTTATGCGGGGATGTTCCCCGGCTCTTGTGATGCGAGTCTTGGAATATGCTATTCCCCCCCCAAAAAAAAAATATTTTCTTGCTTTTATTGCCCCCCATTTTGTTATTTTGTTTTTATTTGTTTTTGTTTCTACTTAGCTATTGATTGCACCTCCCCTGAGGTCATCATATGTGCAACCTTTATTTTTACATGCTACTCCATCACTCCTGGTGGGAGCTGACGGAGGTGAACTGGAATAAACGATGCTGCCGAACTTTCGATTGCTGCGGCGGGATTTCACTGCAATTTTTTTGTTTTTGTTTGTTGGTTCAGGGATAAAGCTATATGCCGGACTGTTTTTTTTTATTTCTGGTATAAAAGCAGGGGTGGGTTTCTCTTCAGTCACATCTCGATATAGGGTTTCATGGGCATGTTATTTCTTGAATTTCCTTGCAAACGTGATCTATGTTTGGTCTGCGGGCAAGCTGCCGGGCAAACGGTGCCCTGCAGCACTTTTGATAAATAATATAGGAGGTGTGGTTGAGAGTAATGGGGTCCTGAATCGGTCAGCACCATGGCCCTAATTGCTCCAATTCCTTGTAAAGTATATGTGTATCAAAAATGATGGCGAATGATATTAGGATTGTATCTTGGAATGTCAGAGGCCTAAATCATAAATTTAAAAGAGCCTCTATTTTCCAATATCTTAAACAGACCCGTCCTCATGTCATCTTCCTACAGGAAACACTCTTGGACGGCAGCAGAGTCCTTTCATTACGCAAACCTTGGATACAAAAAGCCTTCCACTCCACATACTCCACTTTTGCTAGAGGAGTTTCTATCCTAATAAGTAGAACCATACCCTGCTCGATCCAACAGGTGTTTTCTGATCCAGGAGGCAGATATGTGGCTGTAGTTGCTGATATATATCAAAGGAGTATTGTGATGGTAAATATTTATGTGCCCCCCCTTTTCAGGCTAAGCTGCTGTTTGATTTATTGGTTAAACTTGCACCACATGCTCACCTTCCAATGGTTCTGATGGGGGATTTCAACGCGGTCTTGGACGCGGCGTTGGACACCTCCAATCCGAACAGAGGGAGCTCCATGGAGCTGAATAGCTGGGGATTGGTGGCAGATCTCTCGGAATTGTGGCGCTGGAAACATCCGACGGAGAGATGTTATTCACATGTCTCGATGGCACACAAATCCTCAGCCAGAATTGACCTAGCCTTTGGAAATAACCTACTGCTACCTTATGTAAAGGACGTCACGTATCTGGCTGGGGGCCTGACTGACCATAACCCGCTTGCAGTCACCCTGTCATTTGAGTCAGGAGCAAGGGGGGGAAGTTGGCGGCTCCAACCAGGTTGGTTACAAAACGAACAAATTTCGACCAGACTGACGGAGGCCATGCAATCATACTGGTCCTCTAATGACAATACTGCAGACCCTCAAATTGTATGGGACGCCTTGAAGGCTGTGACACGGGGAGAGTTTATCTCTGCCATCAAAGCGGTAAAGACGCAGGATAAGGAGGAAACAGTTTTTGCAACAAAAGGAACGGGAGAGTGCCAGGGCTCATGCAGATGCCCCTACAGGGGCCTCGTATTTGACTCTGCTAGAGGCGAGGCGCACCTTGTCCATTTATTTTACAGAACAGACCCGCGCAGAGATGGTAAAAAGGGCACAAACGACCTTTGCTGAAGGGGACAAAAACGGGAAACTCCTGGCCATGTTGGTGGCTGATTACCACTCACCCACCTGTATACCAGTAATTAGGGACCAGGGGGGGAACTTAGTTGACGAACCAGGACGAATTATGCATGCATTTGTCCAATACTACACATCCCTATACTCCCCTATCCCCCTTTTATGACCGCTCAGCCCTGGAGTCACTACTGAATAACCTACCTATACCAAGACTTTCTGAAACCGACATGTCTGCTTTAGATGCCAAAATTACTAAAAAAGAAATAGAAAAGGCAATATTTACCTTTCCTCCTAACAAAGCCCCGGGTCCTGATGGCCTCCCAGCTGACTTCTATAAGGCTAACGTGTAAATTTTGGCCCCTAGATTAAATTTACTCCTAGAACATTGTCACGAACATGACACCCTGCCAGATTCTGTTGGAAGCTGTGTTGCTATGGGCATTTGTATAGTGACTTTATTGAAATAATATAGAGTTTTTAGATTTAGTAACAGCATGTCCACAGAAGGCCTCTTCCCCCTCCATTGATATGTAAATAAACCAGATAGCCAGGTATTGAAGATGAGTTGGTGTTTTGCAGGAAGTGGGGGGAGGAGCATGGAGAGGGTTGGAAAGAGACATGTGTTTTGGGGAGAGAGGAATAGTTGGTTTTTGGAAGGACAAAGGACAAGATGGCTTTGAGGAACTGGATATCGTTTGAGACGCATTTGTGAGAACAAGGAACTATGAAGGACATCTTAACCCCTAAGTTGAGTAATTGTTTAGTTTACCTAATGTGTACATATTATACATGCTTATATGTGAAGCTATAAGTTGTGATGTATTGTATTGTTCATCCTACAGTTTTGTATGTGCAGATTTTTCCCTGTTTAGTAAAGCATTAATACACTTCAGAAGTCTTCCTTGGTTTTACCACAAGAACCTAATAGATAAACGCAGGCATAACATTTGGGGGCTCGGCCGTTATTTGTGCTAAAATTTCAACTGAAGCAGACCTGTTTTATATTGTGTGTTTTGTTGCTTGTGCTGGGGGAAAAATGCTGCGTACACTGTTTAGGAGGAGTAAGGCTGCAAAGATTTCTGGTGTCCAGGAGGACTTGAAGGCGTGCACCCTTCCTATCTGGGCCAGAAATGGTCAGTGGATGCCTGTTGCAAAGGAGCTAGCTAGATATGCGTCTCCTTTGAACAGAGCTTGGGGGGATGGAGTCTGTGGTCTTTCCTCAGATTTTAGTCTCAAAAGTTTTGGGTTCAGTAAGGGAGAGATGCGGGCAGTTGCTGTGTTTGGTTTGCACTTCCTGCATGCTCTACATATTGAATCTGAAAAGAGGGAAAAGGCGGAATTAGAAAGAGATTTACTGAAGGAGCAGCTTGCAGTGGCATCCAAGTGTTTGGAAGAAACTGCAAGCAAGGAAAAGATTTAGAAAGGAGGGTAATCAAAGTTAAACCTGCAGTGGCTTTGAAGTGTGTTCAAACCCCTGTAGGCCGAGCTGAAGATTTGAATGAGCGGTGTGCAGCCCTCATGACCAAGTCTAATGATGCCCTAACAAAGGACAAAGGCCCAAAGCCTGTAAGCAGAAGTAGGACATGTGCCACTGTTACTTCTCATAACCGGGAAGCAGAGGATTTGATCAGCTCAAATGACCGAGTTGAGTCAGATACAAGGAAAGCAAGGCCTATGATCTCCAGGAGACACATGTGGATTGATTTACTTAAGGTGGGGGTCCCTAGAGAGGAAATAGATGGGATTCCTACACCAACATTGTTTAAGAAGTGGAAGCAAATGGTTGGGAATGGTAGATTCAGTCACATTAAGTGTTTCTGTTGCCATAAAATGGGGCATTTTGCAAAAATGTGCCATGCTGTGAAGGCTGAACAACAGCAAGCTTGTGTGCTTCCCAGGACAGCACGGAGAGACATGCAAGTTTATTCGTTACGTTGGAAGTCAATGCCTTTCCGTGAAAGTATTTCAAGGCAACAGTGGGCACCCTACAATAGTTTTGCAGTTAGAAA
This sequence comes from Lithobates sylvaticus, assembly GCA_028564925.1. Classification (NCBI taxonomy): domain Eukaryota; kingdom Metazoa; phylum Chordata; class Amphibia; order Anura; family Ranidae; genus Lithobates; species Lithobates sylvaticus. The sequence continues at coordinate 99,333,790 of CM053037.1, read as the reverse complement.
TGGGCAGATAGAGAAATGTGAGCAGTGAGCTATGTTTTTAGGCACAGTTGGAAGGAACATATAATCTGCTTTGTCTCTTACTCTTTTCAGGTATTGAGCATCGAGAGGTGGAGCAGGCAGAGCAGATGACCATACTGGATGGGAGGAGACAGACCAGAAGAGAGCCTGAGAAATGGTGGCTGAATTGGAGTGGACTTCCATCTGAGCATTTTCCTTATGACCAAGAAGAAAAGACACTTTTCATCTGGGACTTTTACAAACTGCCAAAAGACATTGTTAACCCTGCTCAAAAGTCAGCCTTCCAGGGACAAACCAATCGTCTGACCGCCCACAAGATGGGGGTCGAAAGGGAATTTGTTCCTCCCATTTATACGGGGGGTTTATTTTGCCCTTTCCTGGACAAAAGGCTTGAAGAAGTTTCCTATATTATCCTATAAAGTCAAGAGGTGGTATGTGTTGCTATGGGCATTTGTATAGTGACTTTATTGAAATAATATAGAGTTTTTAGATTTAGTAACAGCATGTCCACAGAAGGCCTCTTCCCCCTCCATTGATATGTAAATAAACCAGATAGCCAGGTATTGAAGATGAGTTGGTGTTTTGCAGGAAGTGGGGGGAGGAGCATGGAGAGGGTTGGAAAGAGACATGTGTTTTGGGGAGAGAGGAATAGTTGGTTTTTGGAAGGACAAAGGACAAGATGGCTTTGAGGAACTGGATATCGTTTGAGACGCATTTGTGAGAACAAGGAACTATGAAGGACATCTTAACCCCTAAGTTGAGTAATTGTTTAGTTTACCTAATGTGTACATATTATACATGCTTATATGTGAAGCTATAAGTTGTGATGTATTGTATTGTTCATCCTACAGTTTTGTATGTGCAGATTTTTCCCTGTTTAGTAAAGCATTAATACACTTCAGAAGTCTTCCTTGGTTTTACCACAAGAACCTAATAGATAAACGCAGGCATAACAAAGCTTATATGGTTCTACTATTAAAACCGGGAAAAGACCCCAAGGACTGTGCATCATACCGGCCTATAGCCTTACTAAATATGGATCTGAAAATTTTAACGAAGATCCTAGCTCTCAGATTTGCTACTGTACTCCCCTCTATCGTCAACATTGACAAGACGGGCTTCATGCCAGTGAAATCGTCTGATACCAATCTAAGGAGATTATTCACGCACTTGCAAATCAGACAGGGAACCGACAGTACCAGAATTGTAGTATCTCTAGACTTTGAAAAGGCCTTTGATTCGGTCGACTGGCAGTACATGGTAATGGTTCTGGAGGTAATGGGTTTCGGGCCGCAGTTTAGGAAATGGGTGTCTCTGCTTTATAAGAGTCCAAGAGCAGCAATCCGGTTGGGGACATTCACATCAAATTTTTTTGAGGTGGGTAGAGGGACTCGTCAGGGGTGCCCGCTATCCCCCTTTTTGTTCTCTCTCGCCCTGGAGCCTCTAGCGGTTGCCCTTAGGTCGGACAAGGATATAAAATCCATCCGGGTGGGTACAATAGATGAAACCCTGGCACTGTACGCAGGCGATATGCTGCTGTTCCTTGATGATCCGGGGGAGTCCCTGAAAAAGGCCCTAGGGATCATTGACCACTTTGCCACCTTTTCCGGTTTAAGGGTAAACTGGGGCAAGTCCTCCATTATGCCGATAGATCCCAATTAGATTAGATAGCAGATTATTGTTAGATAGGTAGGCCACTTGGCCTAGGTTTGGATACTGTCCTGGATGGACATATCCACTGTTGTATGTCTTGTTTAAAAAAACTTAATAAAAAGATTTTATAAAAAAAAGAAAGAAAGATGGGCTGCATGGTCGAGCTGCCAGAAGAAAGTCATTACTACGCAAATGCCACAAAGTATCCCACTTACAATATGCCAAACAGCACAGAGACAAGCCTCAAACCTTCTGGCACAAAGTCACTTGGAGTGATGAGACCAAAATTGAGCTTTTTGCTCACAACCATAAACTCTACATTTGGAGAGGCATCAAGAGACAGAGAGGGCCCTTTACTTGGAGGTTTTGGCGACTATGGAGTGGGAAGGAGAGAACTGGACCCTCGCGGATCAGGTCCACCTAGAACCCCTGCTGTCAGGCCCAATACCGGGGGCCAAGAACAGCAATATTGGGGTTTTCCCAGGACCACCCAAGGGTTAAAAAGACCTGTAGAAAGCAAAGAGGAACTAGAGGGGGGAGGAGAGCACAATCACAAAAAGTTAAAGAAATAAGGGGGGAAGGTATCTTTAACTTTAGTTCCCAGACCCTCAGTAAATCAGAAACCGCACTATTGAATAGGCCTTAAATTTGCGCCCCCAAAGAAACTTGATAAGTTTCAAACCTATATAGACATTCATAGATTTGTCCGTAAGGTTAACATCAAAAGACATTTTGCAACTGTCCCAACACAACAAGAGACATCAGTGCAACAGGTAAACCAGGCACTCTGGATTATCCAATGCGTCAACATTTAATACCCCTGGAATTTTGGCCCCTTCATTGAGAGTTTTCAGGGATGTTCTCCTTCGGGATTTAGAGCTTGTGAAGACCACCAGTTGCAAAATGGACAAGAATTTGGAGGAAGGTTTAGATTCCCTTTGTAATAATAAAAACTTGGTCATTCGACCCGCAGATAAAGGGGGGGGGGGGCATAGTGGTCTTAGATCGGGCAGATTACCTCAAAGAAATGCACAATATAGTAGATGACAGAGATACTTATGTTGTGTTGCCTGGCAATCCGGCAATTCAATATAAAAAACTTTGCAAATTCTTGTGGATAAGGGCTTTGAGTCGAAGATTCTTAACGATAAAGAGAAATTGTGTCTCATTCCCAGAGCCCCGAGAACACCAGTGTTATATAATTTTCCCAAGATGCATAAGAATCTCGCTTGCCCCCCGGGACGCCCTATAGTGAGTGGCATTGATTCCATCACGTCCCGGGTGGGCAAGTACATAGATTTCTTTCTTCAACCACTGGTGCAAAAAATGACATCCTACTTGAAGGACACGAGGCATGTGATTAATCTGCTGTCAGGCCTCAGACCCACCGAGAATACCCTGCTGGTGACAGCGGATGTCACCGCATTATATACCATTATCCCACATAATATGGGGATTGCTGCAGTCAAACATTATCTGAATGTCCTCTCCACTTTGTCAGATCAACAACAACAATTTGTCATGGATCTGTTAGAATACGCAGCAAGCCACAATTATTTTTGGTTTGTGGCAACAATACTACCAACAAATACGTGGTGTGGCAATGGGTGCTAAATACGCCCCAAGCCTGGCTAACTTATTCATGGCCAAGTGGGAGGAGGACGTCTTCTATAAGGACCGCAGCCCATTTCTATCATTTTGGGCGCGGTATATAGATGACGTCCTCCTCTAATGGGAGGGGACCACAGTGCAACTTGAGGAATTTTTCTTGAGAATTAATGCTAACGATAGGGGCATTAAATTTACTATAGAAGCTAGGCAGGAGAGTGTAAACTTCCTAGATCTAACAATCAGTAAGAGTGAAGGTATGTTTAAAACAATTTCATACTTTAAAAAGACAGACAGAAATTCATTTATACCTATGGGAAGTTGCCATCATAGTCCCTGGCTGAAGTCCATCCCTAAAAGCCAGTTTGTCAGGATGAGGAGAAATTGTTCAGATTTCAGTGACTATAGATTGCAGGCTGACATCCTAAAGAGGAGATTGGAAGAGAAGGGATATGATGCTGCTCTTATGGATACTACGATTGAGGAAGTAGCAGAAACTGACAGGGCGGTGTTGTTGAGGGAAGGACAGGGTAGGACAAGGGAGAGGCCCATGGTCCCATTTGTTACCACCTTCTCAACACAACACTACCTGATTAAAAAAATGCTCCGAAAGCACTGGCACATACTGGGCAACGATAGAATTATTCATACCTTTCTTCCCACTAACCCAGAGTTAATCTTTAGGGGAGTTCCTTCCCTTAGGGATAGGGTAGCACCCAATGTGGTGGACCCTCCCACTAAGAAGGTTTCCTTCTTTCAACAACTGTCAGGCTATCATCTATGTCGCCGATGTCAAATTTGCACATTGAATAAGAGCAAACAGAGAAAGACGATAACATTTGTGTCCACAAGTACCTCTAGGGAACATAAAATCGAACCTTTTATCACTTGCAGCTCGAAGGGGGTAGTGTACCTGCTACAATGCCCATGTGGGCTTCAGTATATCGGTAGAACCAAGCGAGCCATGCAGGTACGCCTGGGAGAGCATATTACGAATATCAAAAGTGGATACAGATTCCATTCGGTGTCCAAACATTATGCTCAGTATCATGATCGTAACCCCTCAGGTACACTATTCCTGGGAATAGACAAATTTAGTGCCCATTGGAGAGGTAGTCCATTAGTGAGAGATTTGTCTAGATCTGAAATGTCTTAGATCCACAAAGTGCGTTGTTATACTCCTCACGGTCTTAATGTGGATTTAAACGCTTTCATTGATAATAGTTAAAGATAGCCTTTCTAATATATTGTGAACCAGCTCTGAGCTCCCGGGGGGCAAGAGGGTGGGTGCACATTTATTGGAGGTCGTTATTTTATAAAAATGATGAATATGTGAATTATTTCCAATTTTTATATAATTACAAATACATTTTTTCATATATTTCCCTGTCTGGTATTAACCCACCCCTTTGGGTGGGCTGGGAGAATAATATGATGATGATGTTTTCTGTTAGTGAAAGCACCATTAAAAACCTTGTCCACTTTTAATAAATCAACTTGCTTAAGGGATGTACTGCCTGGTACAGCACACCATTAGTAGATTATCATTATTCCCAATCTTTAAACAAAATTCTTTTTTCCTCTTTTAGGGTAAATGGAGTAATTTCCCATTTATGTTCTAAAAAAAAAAATTTTTGTTTTTGAATATTTGTTAAATGAAGGGGAGATAAAATACTGGTCATGGTTTTGCAGTCAGATGCATTTTTAATATTTTGTTTGAAGCCCCTAGTGGAAGAATTAAAGGGAGGAGGAGAAATATTTGTTGTTTTTTCCATAAGAACCTTCAGATTTACCCATCAGAGGAGTTTTTGGGGAAAGAGGGAAAAATAATTGTTAAAATAATGCTTCCTTTTTTTCCTCAGTCCTCCATATTGAGCAAGTATTCTTCCTTAAATGGTGGTTTCTGTAAAGGGTACCTGAGAAGTTGCAGAGGCAGATTACTGCTATGAACTGCTCTCAGGTAGCTATGTGTTAATGCACTCGTAGGTGACAACATGACAAAACTTTTTATTTTTAATTTTTAGCACTGGCCCGTTTTAAAAGGGATCTACTGTTATTAATTCAACAGTCATTCTATTTTATCATTTTGACTCTTAGCTAGTTTAAGACTGGGAGAGCTGAAATGGAGAAAAGTCTAATGCTGTGGGCATTCAGCCCTACGTGGTAATGGACGATCGATGTGGGAGGACGGAACACTGAGAGCGGGATATCTCCGGTGTTGTTCCGTTCATCCTACATACGGCCGCAAGTATAGTGGGGATGAATAGACAAATAAAATAGACTTGCCCACTTTTTAAATAGGCTTATCATTAGGGTTAAGGGCATTTGCCCTTTTTTAATATGGCGGTCGCACATTCAGCCTGCCATAGAGACTGCCCATACTTCTTAGTGGACCTATCGATGTGAGTAAGGGCATTCGCCCTATTCCAACATGGCGGACCGGGAGCTTAGAAATGGGCAGGTCCATGTGTGTGTATAGTGTATAATAGGCGGTGAGTCAGCACGCCGCCCGTGCCCCAGGAAGAAGTCATCTTTTGACGAAACGACGTAGGATGAGCGGCGTGCTGACGTCACCTCCATTCCCCGTCCATCCAGGAAGCGACGGGTAGCGAGAGAGAAAGCCGGCCGGCTCGATTGTTTGTTTTTCACATATGCCTAAAGATTACATCTGAAATGTGAAATACACCGGCTTTTTATGAATAAAGGGTTAAACAGTATTATGCTATGGATGTCTATTTTTCTTTTATGTAAACGGATTTTGATGAGATTAAGGAGGACCCTGGCAGGATTTATTCATATGCCTGTTCCTTGAGAGTGCCGTTTGGAATATTCATGATAGAGACCCTGGCAGGGGGATAAGCCACATGCCTTTCTGATCTCTTTGACACAGAGATCAGATCAGCTGGTAAGCTGCAGTACTTTTATTTGGCTGAGGATCCTTTTCTTCTTTTTTCACCTGGCAATCCATTCACTTTTCTGAGGGTGTCGAGTGTAACATCACTACGGAAGCAATAACAACTGAATCCTAACACTTATTATGGACTTGTTGCATGCTTAATGTATATCCATAAGTGATGCTTTTGTTTTTTTGTGTTTCACAGTGGTACCACATTGAACTGTGGTTCATAGTCACAGAATTACTTATGTTAGCGCAAATTTTGCTAATATTTTGTACACATTTTGGGTTTCTTCAATTTTTTTATTTTGATTGAATAGAGAGTCACTGATCGAATTCAGTTGATGTCCATCCAAGTTCTGATTACGATCAGCATTATTCACTTTAGGTGGAATTGATTTTTCACGTTCAATAATTTCCAGCGCAGCTATTTTTTCTTATATGATGAAAGGTCCGTAGGTGGATCACTGATGTTTTGGGGGATGTGTGAGCTACAAAGCCACCAGATATTTGGTCAAAATTTGTTGGCAAGATGAATGCAGTATGTTATCAAAAAATACTGGAGGAACATTTGCATTCATCAGCCTGCACATGGGATGTACTTGGACAGTCCAACACGATAGTGATCCAAAACACAAGGCCAAGTCGACCTGTCATTGGCTACAGCAGAATAAAGTGAAGGTTCTGGAGTGGCCATCTCAGTCTCCTGACCTCAATATCATTGAACCACTCTGGGGAGATCTTAAACGTGCAGTTCATGCAAGACAGCCCAAGAATTTACAGAAACTGGAGGCTTTTTGCCAAGAGGAATGGGCAGCTTTACCATCTGGGAAGATAAAGAGCCTCATCCACAAATACCACCAAAGACTTCAAGCTGTCATTGATGTTAAAGGGGGCAATACACGGTATTAAGAACTGGGTGTGTGAAATGCTGCTACCAGAGGTGATGGGAGGAGCCTTTCACATGTAGCGGACGTACGCCGCCCCGTTGCCCTCTATCTCCGCCCGATCATCCACCTAACTCGAAGCGGAAGCTCCTGGTGTGATGGAGTCCCACGCTACATGTGGTATCAGCATTCTTTGAGGAGCTGACTGGCTGACCTGCTATCAGACACATCGCTCCATCCTTTCTTCCTCCTCCCGCAGATCGTCGCGTGTAGCTCTGCTGTGAACAGAGGAGAGTGAGGAGATCGAGGTAGAGGTGATTGGAATGCTGGGATGACGCCGCGCTGGGGTACCTAAACTAACAGACTGAGGTCCCATGCAAACAAATGCATATGAAGCCTGAGAAGGAAACTTAGAAGCCGAGCTGATGCCTCCCTCTCACTCCATCATTATCGTGATCTCACTGGGATTCTGTTGCGTGGTAATGTAAAAAAGACCGGTAGATTGATATGTCAATACAGAAATACAGCAGCATGCATACAGATGACATAAAGCGTGATTACCTTGCTTAGAGCCATAAGAACTATGAGAGAAAAACTGCTGCAGAAAAACGGATACCTGCATATTGCCAAGAGCTTATCTGATGGCCTGTGCTTTTCCTTTTTTTTTTGCTGTTTATGGGGCCGTGTGTCTTTGATTATTGCCTATTGAACCACCTGCTGCTTATTGGACTGAAGTAAAATTTGCAGGCTCTGTAAAAGACTGTTATTAAATGCTAATGAACAATTTAAGTATCTTTTGATGGAAAATTTGCTGCAGCGATTCTCTGTCAGAGAAGAGAGACTGTATATGTTGAAGGAGGGGTATATGTGGGCTTTCAATAACCATTCCCACACACTGGAGCTGGTTGCTGATAATAGGAAAACAGGTGAATAGGCAAATATAATAGCCTGAGATGACTGCCTGGTGAATATAACAGAACGATTTGATTCTACTCTTAAAAAAAACACTGTACTCGCTACCACCCCCTTTTTTTTTTTTTTTTTTTTGGAATCTGTGGCTTCTATGAAACAAATGTCCTCATTAAATGTGATAAGGGCTTGATCTTCCCTCTGCAATTTATTATCTTTACTCCTGCTATTGCTGGCGGCCGCTGCTTTCTATCTGTGATTGACTGCCTGTTGCTGACTGCTACAAACAAGTCTCCTTACTAAATGCCATAAAACGACTAGGTCTTCTTTCCTGAAAACTATTGCCTCTGCTATTGCTTTCAACTGTTCCCATTAAACGTTACAGAGTGACTTGACCTTTCTTTTGCAAAAACTATTGCCTCTGCTACTGCCCTCCATCTATGGCTTGGTGTTCGCAGTGACCTGACCCGCTTTTTTTACAACTAATATATTTGCCATCTGTCTGTGGTTTAGTGTCTGTTGCCTGTTACAAACAAACAAACAAGTGTCTTCACTGAACATTATAGGGTGACCGGGCACCCCCTCCCTTTTTTCTTTGAAGGGGAGAAGGAGGTATTGACAAATACTCCTTTTCTGTGTTAAGGGTAAAGGTTTAAATCACTGACAGGCATTGAGTCTCCTACTACCCCCCATTGGGAGGAGGATGGCAGAGGTATCAGTGGTTCCCAAGAGACCTTTCAATAGTGTGGAGGCTTAGTGCTAACACATACTAATAAACTTTACCTGCTAGTAGCTTCTTAGGTCTGAGACCTTGGGGGAGAGAGATCTTAAAACCCCTACTGCGCTGGAAAACTGCCTATGGCAGAACCCAACGCAATGAGGGGGAAGACAAGCAAAATGGGAAAAGGGGGTCCACCGGCTGTTAGCCCCGGAGGGATCCAGCAATATATGTTGGGTGAGACAAAATTGGTTGTAAATGGGCACAGCACTCCCAGACAGGCAATTACAGCAAGGGCGGGGACTAGTAAGCCTAAAGCGACAGCTGAAGAAATTAAAGTGGCAAAAGCCAATGATACGTGTGTTACACGGTCTAGAACTGGGGGGGAAAGCCCCCAAGGAAGTACCAAGTCACAAAAAAATGGGGATCAGAAGAAGAAAGGGGGGATACCCCCTGAAACAGAAAAGGAACCAGGATTAGATGGGGCCCAAGCTAATTTAGCCCAAATAAGAGAAATGCTATCCAAAGTTGAGATATCACTAAAAACTGATATAGCGGCAGTAAGAGCCGATATAGGGCAGGTCCTGGGGCGAGTGGAAGAAATATAAGAAAGAATGGATAAATACAATCAAAAACTACTGGAAATAAAGGAACAGATTTATCCAAAAAATAAATAGGTCACTCCTATATAAAATTGAGGACCAGGAAAATCGAAGCAGGAGAAAGAACTTGAGAATAAGAGGAATAGTAGAAAAATATAAAAATTATGAACTAACTAAAGTAATGCAGGACCTGTTCAATCCTATATTAGGGAGAGAAGAAGCTGAAACATTAAATTTGGACAGAGTTCATAGGATCACAAGATACCAACCGCAGGCGAATGAGAATCCAAGAGATATAATAGTAAGGTTTCATTATGAGGAGAAGGCTAAAATTTTTGGAAAACATACGCAAAATGACTAGAATCATGCATGAAGATACGGGCAAAAGGGATGGTCGTGGTGCAGTGCTGAAGATCTTCCAGAATTTTGTAGTAAACCTAGACCTCCCCCTACCGGCTTTTCCGGGGTGGGAGGGGGACAATAGAGGAGAGATGTCTTTTAATAACATGCATTGGACACGGGCTCGGGGGAGGAAGAAAAGATAGAGTGTAATACTGTTTTTTCCTGATTTTTTTATTAAGATATTTGTTCAATCGTATTCATCCAACAGAGGGGAGCAAAACTATAGACAATAAGGGTGGATAAAGTTGATGGCGATCCACCCTAGATAGGGGTCCTGATTTGGGCCTCTTTTCCCATTTTAACTTTCCGCCACCCGGGATATGGCTTGCCTCGTGTTTACCCCCCCCCCCCCTTTTTTTTTTTTTTTTTTCGTGGGTTTGCTATTTTACCCCAGCCCCCCCCCCTCCCCCCCCCCCCCCCCCGCCCCCCCCCCCCCCCCCCCCCCCCCCCCCCCCCCCCCCCCCCCCCCCCCCCCCCCCCCCCCCCGCTACTAGAATCATGCATGAAGTTTTACTTCACTAAGTGCTTCCTCCAGACTAACCCATCTTTTAACATTGTGTGTTTTACCCCATTCTGGTATTCTTAGTAATGCTATCGCGTGATAGTAGCTCACGATATCCGGACTGCTAGACCGCCTATGCTCTTGTCTTGCTTTAGGATTTGGAGGGAAATTCTGTGTTTTTTGTTATTCCAGACAAAGTTCGTGACCAGGGCTCTTAATTTTCCTAGATATTGTTTTGGGAGGGGGAGTGGGAGCATCTGGAATTTGTATGTGATGATTGGAAGTATCATCATTTTCACCGTATTGATCCTACCTATCCATGATAGGGCTTTTCCGTTGTAATCTTGGCATTTTTATTTTATTTCGTCTAGGAGTGGGATGTAATTGATTTTGTACATTTTTCTCGGATTATTGGCCAGCTCAATACCCAAGTATTTTATCTGTTTTTTCCAGGCGAAGCTCACCCCGTTCTGTATATTCTGTTTCTCTATGGAGTTGAGGTTGATATTTAAAATAAACGTTTTTGTAGTATTGATTCTGAAATTTGTTAATTTACCGTACTCCGCTAGAATTTCTAGAAGATTAGGGATTGATTTCTGTGGTGACCCGACGTAGAAAAGGACGTCGTCGGCAAAGGCTGCAAGTTTATGTTCCTCGCAGCCGACTCTACATCCCTCTACGCCGGCGCTCCCTCGGATTGTGGACAGTAGGGGCTCCAGGGACAAAACGAAGAGGAGGGGGGAGAGCGGGCACCCCTGCCTAGTCCCGTTATGCATCTCGAACACGGACGAGACTATCCCATTTATTCTTATGTTTGCTTTGGGATGGGCATAGAGAGCTTTAATTTTTTGGATTATCGTGGGGCCAAACCCCATCCTCTGTAGAGTTTTAAACATGAACCCCCAGTCTACCCTGTCAAATGCTTTTTCTGCATCTATTGAGAGCAGTAGGCTGGGGGTTCGTGTATCCCTCATCCTCTGCATAGCCAGGAGTGTCCGTATCCCATTATCTCTCCCCTCCCTGCCCGGAATAAAGCCCACTTGATCCGGATGGATCAGCGTGCTCAAGTGTCCCTTGATTCGCTCGGCCAAATCTTGGCGTACAGTTTTGTGTCGAAATTTAATAATGAAATGGGTCTATAGCTTGAGCACACTGATCCATCCTTCCCATCCTTGAGCAGGACAGTAATCGTCGCCAAAAGTGATTCCTCGCTCATATCGTAGAGGAAATCGTCTATTTTCTTGCTTTTTTCGCCCCCTTTGTTACTGCCCCCCGGGTGTTAGCAGAGATTTTCAGATCTATCGGGAGAAACATTGGCAAGAAGAGGACTCCTTAAGCCACTAACAGAGCAAATGAGGACATTGAATGTGTCATACCAATGGGGATCCCCAGCTTGCCTTACGGGCAAAAGGGATGGTCGTGGTTCAGTGCTGAAGATCTTCTAGAATTTTGTAGTAAACTAGACCTCCCCCTACCGGCTTTTCCGGGGTGGGAGGGGGACAATAGAGGAGAGATGTCTTTTAATAACATGCATTGGACACGGGCTCGGGGGGAGGAAGAAAAGATAGAGTGTAATACTGTTTTTTCCCCTCAGGAGATTAGGGATTAGAAGATGGGTGGACGGTTGGGGTGGGTGGTGTCTGTGATTGGAGAGGTGCACTCCTAAGAAAGTATGGAGACTGAACGACATCTAATTAGATGCCGGCGGTCTCATGCGTGGAACAAATATGGAATTTGTTCACTCTCCAATAAGGAAGGGTATTGGAAGGGGGGGGGGGGGGTTGGGGGGGGGGTGGTCTCTCTCTCACCCTTTTCTCTTCCCTTCTATGTTGCCTCTCCTCTTGTGGGGACATTGGAATCCCCCACGGGGAGAGGAGGGGAAAGGAAAAGGGATCGATGTCCTTTAGTGATTTATGGCTATATTGAATTTAGTATCATATAATGTAAGGGGTATAAATACCCCAAAGAAAATGTTCACAGTAAACAAGGAATTACAGCACTATGGGGCGAATGTGGTGTGTCTCCAGGAGACACATATTTCACATGCATCAGGCGGTAGATTAGCTACATGGCAATTCCCTAAGTGGTTTTATGGGGATTCTACATCAAGTTATTCGAGGGGGGTTGCAATAGGATTTGACAGAAACATAATGTTTGAAATAAAGGAGCAATTAGCTGACCCAGATGGGAGATTCCTCTTTATAAGGGGGAAAGGGGGAAACACAGTGTACTATAGCAAATATTTACTCACTGAATAGAGATCCAGATAGGTTCCTGAGAAAAAAAAAGGAAAGCTGTCAGAATTTAAAAAGGGGAAACTAATCGTGGCAGGAGACCTTAATATGTGTATTGACCCACGGGTGGATACTTCAGGAGGGTCCCCCCGGTGGTCAAACCCAAGAAAGAACAGGATAAAGTCCCTACTACTAGAGTACCAACTCGTGGATGCCTGGAGAATTAGACATCCGGGAACTCGGGATTATACGTTCTACTCAGCAGTACACTGGACATATTCCAGAATAGATTATGTATTGATAGAACACCAATTACTCCCTTTACTTAAGGAAACGGAAATAAAATCTATCTCCCTATCCGATCATGCCCCAGTGATAGCCCAACTAGAAATACAATCAGGTCCCCCTATGGGTAGAATGTGGAAACTTAATGACTCCCTAATCCAGGATCTAGAGGTGAATAAGAAAATAGAGCAGGAGCTTAAGGAATTTTTTCTTATAAACGATACATTAGATATCTCTAGGGGCACCCTATTGGAAACTCACAAAGTATACATAAGAGGTATTCTAATAAGTATTGGGGCAGGAAAAAAAAAAAGAAAAAGGAAAAAAGATGAAAAACCTGCTTAGGGAAATATATGAATTAGAACAACTGACAAGACCAAGGGGGTTCCCAGAGAGAGTAGATCTAAAAAATAAAAAACAACTGCCAGAATTAATAGAGCAGGAGATAAAACGAGCTTTCCACATAGTTGATAAAAATAGATATTAGGAGGGAAACAAATCTGGGAAATGGCTAAGGAGGGCAGTAAAGGAAAAGAAAAACGCATCATTTATAGCTAAACTTCGTAATACGAAAGGAAAAACTATGCACTCATCCCCCGAAATAGCAGGAGTTTTCCATAGTTTCTATAGTCAGTTGTATAATGTCGGACAGGATGAAGAAAATAGGGGGAGTAAGGAAGATATATTAGAGTACTTTGACCTTCCAGAGGTCCCAGAAGAGGAACTGGAGCTATTGGATGCTCCAATAATTCAGGAAGTAGAAAGAGCAATTAAGGACATGGCAACTGGAAAAAGTCCTGGCCCCAACGGGTACTCTATGTATTACAAGAAGAAAACTATTGGTCCCTAAACTATGTGATTATATGAATGCCTTAGCAGAGGGGGAAAAACTAAGGGAAGAAGCACCGATTGCTTATATCACCTTGATATTAAAGGAGGGTAAAGATCCAATGGCACCAGAGAGCTATAGACCAATATCACTATTGAACACCGATATTAACATTTTTGCAAAAATAATAGCGGGAAGATTAAAACCACTCTTACCTTGTTGGGTGCATAGTGATCAGGTGGGGTTTGTGACAGGGAAGGAAAGGATAACTGTCTTAAAACCTTACTTCGACTGTGGCTTCATGATGGGAACACTGAGAGATTTGGGAGTAAAAGAAAGAATGATGCGATGGATAACTGCATTTTACCACCATCCAACAGCTAAAATAAAAATAAACGGAAGTTTGTCTCCCCCCCTGGAATTACATAATGGTACAAGACAGGGGTGTCCCCTGTCACCAATGCTGTTTGTTTTGGCATTGGAACCCCTATTAGCTGCGATTAGAAAAAATATTGACATAAGAGGTGTGAAAGTATGCAAAGAGGAGTATAAGGTGGCTGCATACGCAGATGACATATTTTATATCTCGGACCCAAGGACAACTATACCTAATATAAAGAAGGAATTGAATAGTTATGGTAAAATGACAAACTTTAAGATCAATATATCAAATACAGAAATTTTAAATATAACCATGACTAAAAAAAGAACAGGCACTCCAACCCTTATTCCCTTTTGTTTGGTGTGAGGGGGAGCTTGGGTACCTAGAAAACGTAAAACTTACAGCATCATTGTCGACTGTGTATGCGGCTAACTATATTCCTATTTTAAATAAGGTCAAAGATCATGTAATACATATGAGATATGAACCCCTTTCGTTGATAGGTAGGATTAACGCCCTAAAAATGTTTATCCTGACAAAACTAACGTATGTATTTCAAATGATCCCAATAAAAGTTCCACAAGAGTTTTTTTACAAAATTAAGAACTTTAGCGACAAAATTTATTTGGAGGCGCAAACATCCCAGAATCTCATATGCAACTCTGATAAGGGGGAAGCAATTAGGAGGATTAGCAGCACCAGATTTCAAAAGGTATTATCAGGCAATTATTATATCACGAATAATAGGTTGAATACACGATAAGGGTAGTAAAGGGTGGGTAGATATTGAGAAAGCCCAAAGTAAAGTAGATTTAAGGAAAAGGGTTTGGGTTCCACGGCACTATCGGGAATTGTCAAGTAGCCCAAACTCACTAACAAAAAATGTTTTCAAAATATGGGATGAAGTAAGTAAGTTACATCACTGGCAATTTAATTCACCTTTAATTTCCTTACTAGACACAAATTATTTTAAACCTGGGAAGGATGAATACATGTACATTTAGTAGGTGGGCAAAGAAAAATGAAATAATTTTGAAGGATGTGATGATAGGAAACAGAATATGCACCTTTTAACCACTTGCCGACCGGCGCACGATGATATACGTCGACAGAATGGCACGTACAGGCAGGAGGGCGTATATATACGTCCCTCCTTTAGCCTGTCCGTGCCATCGGGAGCGCGCCGGGAGCGGCGCGCTCCCGCGTCGGTCGGGACCCCCGTGAGTCCGGCCGCGGTCCCCGCGGACTCGATCGCCGCGGGGACTCCCGCGATCGTCTCACGGAGCGGCTAAACGGGGAGATGCCGAGATAAACAGCATCTCCCCGTTCTGCCTAGCAACTAGTGACGCCGATCTCTGCTCCCTGTGATTGGAGCAGAGATCAGCATTCACTAGCTGACAGCCACGCCCCCCCACAGTAAAAAAAAAACACCCCTAGGCCTACTTAACCCCTACACTGCCACCTAGTGGTTAACTCCTAAACTGCCAGTGTCATTTATACAGAAATCAATGCATTTAAATGCATTAATTGCTGTAAAAATGACAATGGTCCCAAAAATGTGTCAAAAATGTCCGATGTGTCCGCCATAATGTCGCAGTCACAAAAAAAATCGCAGATCTCCGCCATTAATAATAAAAAAAAAATTATTAATAAAAATGCTATAAAACTATCCCCTATCTTGTAAACGCTATAACTTCTGCGCAAACCGATCAATAATCGCTTATTGCGATTTTTTTTACCAAAAATATGTAGAAGAATACGTATCGGCCTAAACTGAGGAAAAAAAATGTTTTTTTATATATTTTTGGGGGATATTTATTATAGCAAAAAATAAAAAATAATGCATTTTTTTCAAAATTGTCACTCTATTTTTGTTTATAGCGCAAAAAATAAAAACCGCAGGGGCGATCAAATACCACCAAAAGAAAGCTCTATTTGTGGGAAAAAAAGGACGTCAATTTTGTTTGGGAGCCACGTCGCACGACCGCGCAATTGTCAGTTAAAGCGACGCAGTGCCGAATCGCAAAAAGGGGCCTGGTCCTTTGGCTGCAAATTGGTCCGGTCTGAAAGTGGTTAATGAACTAACACAAAAATGGGGAAATAGACCATTAGATAGATGGAGATATGCACAAATACAACATTTTACACAGACACTGTTAGGAATATCCTCAGCTTGTGATCAGTCAACTCGAGATGTATTAAGAAGTAAAAAATGTATTTCTAATATGTTAACACATTAGGATCACCTTCCTTACACACCAAAAATTCTGCAAGGGATGTTACAAAGGAATGCATCTCTTCTTCCCTAATACCTTATTTTCCTATTGGCTGAGGAAAACGCAGCTTGCTTTGCTGGGTGAAACTTTATTCTGCGAAGACTGCGTTTCCTTTACATTCTTCTACTACCATATATGGTTACACTTCAATCATCCTGAAACTTTACTGTGGAGTTAGTTAAAACAAACGATATAACAAGTTAATACAAAGTGCTCATAAGTGGGATTAAAAACCAGTCTCAGGATTATTGTTTTCCAAATAGTCACACAATAAACATTTAAAACTTTTCTAACAGACACTCCCCCAGCCACTGCGAGGAGGAGGCAATATGAGGCCCATTGGGAGGCTGCTCTCCTCCTCACGGTGCCTGGGACAGAGCACGTCCAAAATATATAAAATATTAGGAGAGGAAATAGAACCTAGGTATCCACCTTATCTGAGGAAATGGGAGGAAGAGATAGGAGATCTACGGGATGAGGAACATAGAAGTAGGATCTTAAGAGCAGTATGCACAACCTCTAGAGATGTCAGGACAACAGAAATGTGCTATAAATTGATGGCGAGATGGTACATTGCCCCACAGAGAGCACAGAAATTAAATGTAGAGACCTCATCAAAGTGTTGGAGGGGATGTGATGCTCTGGGAACATTTGTACACTTATGGTGGGATTGTATAAAGATTCAGCCATATTGGAAAAAAATCATAGATAATATCTACCAAATAACAGGAAAACAAAACAGGAAGGAGCCATGGACATGTTTGTTCCATGATACAAGCAAAACATTAGCCCAATATAAGAATACTTTGACACCCCATCTGTTGAATGCGGCTAAGAGTCTAATTCCAACGGTATGGAGGACCCCTGATCCCCCACTAAGGAAAGATTGAATATTAAAGATAGAATGGTTAAGATCAATAGAAGAAACCATACATAGAAGTGAAGATTCGATGGAAGTATTCAACAGTATATGGGGGAGGTGGATTGAGTTTAAAAATACAGTAGAACATTTGAAAATGATGGAGGCTTAGAAAGAACTATGAAGGTTTAAGGTATGAGGGGTGGGAGGAGGGGAGAGAGAGAGGGGAGGGAGGGAGGAAGGGGGGGGGGGTGACAATTATAATTTCAACTATCTATATGAGTGATGTTGCACATAAAAAATGTAATATTTTGATATTTGAAAATGTTGTTAAACTCAATCAAATTATAGAAAATAAAAAGAGAATATACAAAAAAGAACTGGGTGTGTAAACTTTTTATCAGGGTCATTTGGGTAGTTTCTGTTGTGATAATGGTTTAAAAAGAATAAACACAGTTGATTGATAATAAATGGCTCCAGCCAAATACTAACCACGAGTGAAAAAAAGTTTTTGTGTTATCATATTCTCTGAAAAATTGCCAAGAAATCATAAATTCTAGGGTATGTAAACTTATGAGCACAACTGTAGAAACTTTCAGCTCTGTTGAATCGTTCAGCTCAGTGCTAATCTATTTATAGCATCCTCCCCAACACAAAACTCATTGTGTGTCATAGAACTTGTCAGGAGTTATCTGGCTGATACCAGAAGAACGGTGCAGGAGACAGCTACGGGACATAGTGCTTTGAAGAGAGATAACAAAACACTGCAGCTATATGTGCCTAGCTCAAATATCATGAATCTGGTCACTTTAACTCTGCCGTTTGTTCAGCAGAGGTTTCACCTTAACTGGTATAAAATGAGCCATCTTAGTGAGACGGTCAACTACCAGGATAGTGGTCATGCCTTTTGAGAGGGGAAGATCGACTACAAAGTCCATAGAAATTGACCCTCATGGTCTTGATGGAACAGGCAGTGGTCACAGGTTCGGCCCCTAAGATCTCCTTATTTGCAGACGATATTCTGTTGACTTTGACAACACCCAGAATCTCGCTACCTAACTTATTACCTCTTTTTGGATGCTTTTGCGGCTCTTTTGGGCCTGCATTTAACCCCACTTAGTCCATGGCCATGTCAGTCAGTCTTCTGATCTGTCATCTCTGAAAACAAATTTCCGTTTCAATGGCTCCCCTCACTGCCTTATCTGGGAATACGACTTACCCTCAACTACAAAGGACTATACCAGGCCAACTTCCCCCCTCTTTTTTAAAAAGCTCACAGACATGCTCGCTTCCTGGTCTCATCTCCCGTTGTCCTGGTTTAAAAAGGACCAATGGCAGTAAAGGGTACATCCCAAATAATTTTAAAATGCACGTGCCTGCATATGTATAGGCAAAAGGTCTCCACTGCCCAGATTATAAGCTCTGGTTGTGACACTTCTCACCAGCAGAGGGCGATTTTCAGCCACTGTATCAATATCTGGAAGGAACGCTCGCCACAAGCAGCAAAAAGGGGTCATAACAAGTATACCTGTCCTGTTAAACCGCTGTATGGTCTTGGCCACCATGCTGCAGCTTAGTTTCAGGGTCTTGGCAATCTTCTTATAGCCTAGGCCATCTTTCTATAGAGCAACAGATCTTTTTTTCAGATCCTTAGAGTTCTTTGCCATGAGGTGCCATGTTGAACACCCAGTGACCAGTATAAACAAGTGAGAGCGATAACACCAAATTTAGCACACCTGCTCCCTATTCACACCTGAGACCTTGCAACACTAACGAGTCACATGACACCGGGGAAGGAAAATGGTAAATTGGGCCCAATGTGAACATTTTCACTTAGGGGAGCTGTACACTCACTACTTAAAAAAACTTACACTGTTATACGAGCTGTACTACTTTACATTGTAGCAAAAAGTAATTTCTTCAGTGTTGTCACATGAAACGATATTTAAATATTTACAAAAATGTGAGGGGTGTACTCACTTGTGTGAGATACTGTATATATACTACACTGCCTGCACTGTATATATACAGTATATACTAGACTGCCTGCACAGTATCTATAGTCTACACTGAATGCACTGTGTGTGTGTGTGTGTGTATATGTATGTATGTATGTGTATATAAATACGCTGCCTGCACTGTATACATATTCTACACTGACTGCACTGTGTGTGTGTATATGTATGTATGTATGTGTATATATATATATATATATATATAAATAAATACGCTGCCTGCACTGTATACATATTCTACACTGACTGCACTGTGTGTGTGTGTGTGTGTGTATATGGATATATAGCTGCACGCCACTAACTCACCTGCCTAATCTAGCTCAAGTTCTCTCATAGTTACATAGTTACATAGTTAGCTAGGCCGAAAAAAGACACAAGTCCATCCAGTTCAACCATAAAAAAAGATAGATGAAGGGGGATAGAAATAGGGGATTATAACGGTACTTTGTAAGAAAGAGAACACTCGTGATTTTTTGTAAAAAATATACAAATACATTTATTTTATAAAGAACCTACACAAATATAGTAACACACAGTTAAAATATGTTTGTCAGTCAGTGTGAAGCCCGTTTGAAAAAGGGGAAAAAGAGGCTTCAACAGTGGCTGAGACAACATATACAATCTAAAGTTCTTGAAATTAAATTGAAGATCTATACAGTTGTATAGATCGGGGGTACAGTTGTGTTTTCAGATGTGGATGACCAACATGTTTCGCCAAGCATTGGCTTCTTTAGGGTCACTGAGACAGTCTGTACCCAGTTAGATAGGTCTATTAAATACAGAGAAGACAATATTAAAATGTATGCAAAAGAATATAGTGCCACAATTAGAGCAGTGTTTACATTGCATGTCATTATAATTCGATCATCCCACAAACCGCCAGCAAACTCCCCTGGAAGAGCAAATTCATAGAGCGATACATACCGTTGGGCCACAATTAAATCCAAATTTAAACCACAAAAGTAGTCAAGTACAAATGTTCCAACGCGAGGGGCTGTAGGGGGCGTATATAAAACCTGGTGAGAAACGGTAGGTGGTGTCATCGTAAATATTAAGCTGGCTTCAAATTTATTTGAATGCCATAAATGGCTATCATAGCCCAAAAATTAGAAAAGCACTTACCAAGTAGAAGTAAATCATAAACATAGGGGGCGCCAGAGTATGGAGTAAAGACAATGTAGAGCAGGGGTCTTCAAACTATGGCCCTCCAGTTCTTCAGGAACTACAATTCCCATCATGCCTAGTCATGTCTGTGAATGTCAGAGTTTTACAATGCCTCATGGGATGTGTAGTTCTGCAACAGCTGGAGGGCCATAGTTTGAGGATCCCTGATGTAGAGTCTGGATAAAGAGATATATGTATGCTGTAGCAAGACAAGGGAAAAGGGAAACATTAAAGAAGGTTTCAAAAAGCCAGACAAATGGTGGCTGATTCCAGGTATAATGGCTACTGACTTACCAAAAGGAAGCAAAGATGCTGATAACCGGGGCGTGGTCAAGCTGGCGACCTGAGCAGACGTGTGCCGTGAGAGCTCCGCTCCAGCCTGGAAGAATTTCCCCTTAATTTGCCCGGTACACCCAGCACAATCTTCCCCTGATACCCCTCGGGGACCTTGGGCATGAGAAGACACAAGCCTGGCCCCAAACGAAAGACTCCGGCGGCGCAAGCACCTTCTCCCAGACAACAGTCGCAGAGATCACCCCTTCCCGCCGCCGCGCACATGGCCACTCAGACACCGGCCCCAGATCCGGCCATGGTCGAGGAGGACAGATTCCAAGCGTTAATGCAGGCCATCTCGGGCTGCAAAACGGCCCTCACTGCTAAGATTGATGTCCTCCAAGCGGACTTAGGGCTAATGCGCAGGGACGTGGAGAAAGTCAGAGAGAGACTGGGAGAAACGGAGCGCCACGTGGGGGAATCGGAGGACTCCATTAGAGATCACCGCGCCACCCTCCATACACTCCAGGTGAGGGTCAAAGCTCTAGAAGGCCGCGCAGAGGACAGCGAAATTAGAAGCAGGAGGAACAACCTCCGTGTGGTGGGAATGCCGGAGGGGACAGAGGGACAGGATCCGGTCGCATTTACAGAACATTTGCTCCGTACCCTCCTGCCTACTGCTGCCTTCTCCTCACATTTTGCGGTGGAGAGGGCCCACAGGATGCCTCCGGTTCGCGGCCCGCCTGGGGCGCCCCCCCGCACATTTATTTTTCGTTTACTGAACTTCCGGGACTTGGTGCTACGTGAGGTTAGGAAAGTCCCAGAGCTCCGGTTTGCCAATGCAAGGCTCATGTTTCCGGACTATTCGGTGGAGACCCAGAGGCAGAGGAGGACCTTTGACTCAGTGAAGGCCCAGCAACGCGCCAGAAATATAAAATACAGTATGCTGTTCCCGGCTCGCCTTCGTGTGGTCGACGGTGAGTCTACCCGCTATTTCACGATACCCGAGGAGGCTTCCCAGTGGTTGGACACCTTACCCAAACCCCGGTAACTGTATTGCTGGAAACTGTGTGTCGTTGCATTTGTCCGCTCGGATGCCTGTCCCCCCCCGCCATGTTCACTGATCGGCGCCCCCCCCTTTTTTTTTTTATTGACTGCACGTTAGGTCCACCACCCGACACCCCTGGATATGCAGGCATCATGCAACGGTCACTGCTTTCTCCCCCGCCATGGCGGGATGCACACCTGCGATACTCCAGGCCTTTACGCCCTGTGACGGAACCTTCTCCTGGCTGATTGACTGTTACACCTCCGTCTCCTTCTTCCCCTCTTTTTCCTCCCCCCTGATCCACAGGTCCGCTTCTAATTATTACACGAGGTGCAGAGGGACTACTGCCCGATGGACTACGAAGGGGATGGAGGTTGCGCTGCAGGTCCAGGGAGGGGACAGGCCAACGCCACCCATGTTTGGGTGAAAATAGACCTCGGATCATCTGAAGACACTACAAAGAACTGTAATGTATCACTATATAAGAATGTGCCCTTAGCGGATGCTAAGTGTTTGGTTTTTCTTTTCTTCCTAACTGTTTTATTCCCCCTTTTTATTTACCGGGTTATTCCTACAATCATCTACCTACATGCTGTATGTACATTGTTTGTTGCTCCGGGCTGGGGTGGGAGCTGGAAGCGGTCTTTAGTTCCTTGCCTCTAGCACCACTCCGGGCACCTTTCTGGCATTCTCCGCGCCCCCCGCAGGAGATATACCTGATCTGCTCCTGTTGAGCTGAGTTCTGGTTTAGGGAATGGGCACTCCGAGTTCCCCAACGGTTGTGCAGGGTGGGGGAGGTTGGGGTGGGGGAGGTTGGGGGGGGGGGTGGGGTTATTTTTGTTTCCTTTTTTATTTTTCATATGGTACATGCTGAAACTTACATATGCTGACGCCTTTGGGTGGAGGGAAATCCATCAACGATTAGATATGCCCCTAATGACTCTCAAGAATGCAGGAGCGACTGGTGACACTGGGTGGGGGGTTGGGCCCTTCCTGGAACATAACACTGATTACTCCCCTGGCATTCACACAATATGGATGTCACCATGGCTCAAATTAAACTTATGTCGTGGAATGTCAGGGGACTGAATGACAAACTTAAACGTGCCCTGGTCTTGACTTGTATTAAAAAATACAGCCCCCAGGTGTGCATCCTACAGGAGACACACTTGACGGGAGGTAGGGTGCTGGGCCTGAAGAAGCCCTGGATTGGCCACTGCTATCACGCGACATATTCTAATTATGCGCGGGGTGTCAGTGTGCTGATACATAAGTCCCTATCCTTTGAGCTGCTGGATGTGAGGGTGGACCCGGGGGGCAGGTACGTGATATTACACGCTGTTATAGACACTATAGAGTTAGTGATTGTGGGATTATATATGCCACCTCCGGCCACGACTGCACTCCTGCAAAAGCTTGTCCCTATTATCTCTAGTTACCCCACAGACAATCTGCTTATCGCTGGGGACTTCACTATGGTACTTAACCCTTCGCTAGATAGACTGTCGCAGGATGCGGGCGTGGACTCCCCTCTGTCCAGGTGGGCATCTTTATATGGCATGACAGATGTATGGCGCTGGAAGCACCCGACTGAACGGGCCTATACCTGCCATTCCACTTCATATAGGGCTATGTCCCGAATAGATCTCATCTTAGCCAGCGGAGGACTGCTCTCACGTGTGAGATCAGTTGACATGCTGCCTCGAGGTATATCGGACCATGCCCCTATGCTGTGTACTCTCCAGACTAACGCAGCGCCTTCGGAGAGAATTTGGAGGCTCTCCCACTACTGGATTGCTGATCCAGTGGTGGAACCAGAAATTGACTCCCAGATCCTAGACTTCTGGTCAACAAATGCTAACTCTGCGTCAGTGCACAGCGTCTGGGATGCGTTTAAGGCCTACATGAGAGGCTCCTACATAGCTTCCATAACTAAGGCTAGGCGTGACTCTACTATTACACTACAGACGGCTGAGGCCACCGCCCTTGACCTAGAGACCAGGTATGCCTTGACTCAAAACCCTGTTACCTATATTGACATGCAGAATGCATATAGGGAGGTGATGTTGCTTAGGGTTTCCCAGGCTAAGAAACAACAACTAGCGCAGACCCAACGCATTTTTGAGCAGGGGGGCAAGACTGGGCGCCTTTTGGCCTGGTTGGCCAGGGAGCAACAACCTGTTACGTCAATAGCCAGGATCCGAGCCCAGGATGGGACGGTTCTCTTAGACCCCCTGCTCATAAATGCCCGCTTTGCCTCTTACTACAAGGAGCTCTACTCTTCCAGAGCAGAATACTCCACACTCGAACTCCACTCCTTTCTTGACCAGGTAACCTTCCCCTCCCTATCCACCGAGGCCCGAGAGAAGCTTGACAGCTTAATAACAGAAAAGGAGGTTCAACAGGCTCCGGGGGAACTGCAGGCAGGAAAAATGCCGGGCACCGATGGCATCCCGCCGGAATTCTATAAACAATATGGGGAACAACTAATATCGAAACTGCACCACATGATAGCCCAATCTTTGAGGGAGGGAAATCTGCCAACATCTATGGCAGAAGCAATCATAGTAGTCATAGCAAAGCCAGGTAAGGACCCTGAATTGTGCTCCTCTTATCGTCCCATCTCCTTGCTCAACGCTGACGCCAAGGTGCTCACCAAAGTCTTGGCAAGGAGTTTGAACGAAGTGATCCTCTCCCTGATACATGGGGACCAGTCGGGCTTTATGCCCGGCAAAGGAATGGACATAAATCTATGAAGACTCTATACAGTTCTGGGATCCCATGCACTCCTGGCCCCGGCGGATGCAGTGGCCTCCCTAGACGCTGAGAAAGCGTTCGATTCGGTTGAATGGAACTATCTATGGGAGGTCCTGCACCGCTTCGGCTTCGGCCCCAGATTCATTTCTTGGGTCAGGGCTCTCTATGTTAACCCGAAGGCTAGGGTTCGTACTGGTTCAGTCATCTCTCCCCCCTTTCTCCTCCACAGGGGTACACGACAGGGATGCCCACTCTCCCCGGCGCTCTTCGCGCTGGCAATAGAGCCCATGGCAATCCTGATACGCAACTCCCCCGAGATCCGTGGCATCCCCCTGGGCCCTGTGGAGGAGAAGATCTCCCTCTACGCAGATGACACCCTTCTCTACATACGAGATGCCCCCTCCTGCCTTAACACAGCCCTGGACCTTATTAATACCTTTGGCGCGTTCTCAGGCATTCGGATCAACTGGGGAAAATCTGTCCTCTTTGCCCTTCACCCCTCTGACGCTGGCTTGCCAACAAACACCCCTCTACAAATAGTCTCCCAGTTTAGGTACCTGGGGGTTAACATCCACAGGGACCTGAGACAATTTATTCCCCTTAACCTCAATGTGGTAATGCCCTCTCTGGTTCAGAGATGCTCGGCATGGAAGACCCTTCCCCTGACGCCCGTGGGCAGGGTTAACCTAATAAAGAGGTCAGTACTCCCCAGGTTCACCTATCTATTTAGACAAACGCCAGTCCACATCCCGCAGACATTCTTCAGGATACTGAACACCTTACTTATATCGTTCATATGGAACGGGGCCACTCCTAGGATAGCACAGAGCACGCTCCAGCTCCCAACTTCGCTGGGGGGTCTGGCGCTGCCCAATTTCTTGAAATACTATTGGGCGGCGGTCCTTGTGACGGTTAGGTGGTGGCTATCAAGGGACCCACCTAACCCTGCAGTCACGCTGGAGGCGGCACTGCTGGGATCACACTTAGAACTGCAAAATCTGATCCATAGGGACCCCAAGTCCAGCCCCAACGTGACCCCCTCACTGAGGGTGACGTTGAGGGTCTGGGACACGGTCAGGGGGAAGATGGGTAAGTTACACGCCTGGTCCCCGAATACCCCGCTTTGGGACAATCCGAGGCTCCCCCACCTTGGCACCATTCCCGACCCCGCACTGTGGGCACGGAGTGGAGTCAACACCTTGGCAGACGTCGTCTCCGGTAATGAACTGCTTTCCTTTGACGATTTAAGAAGGAAACATGAACTACCCAATTATGTTTTTCAGATACATCCAACTATGTCATGCCTACCACGCGCAGTTCCCCCAGCCTATCACCCTAGAACTGAATCCCCTGGAAGAACTTCTATCCACGGACATGGACAAAAAGCCTATGTCTGCCCTCTATGCTGAACTGGTCAGTCTGGACACCTCGGTGGTCTCTAGGTTGTTCGATAAATGGAAGGCAGACATACCAGAGTTAGCTGATGATGACTGGGAAGAAGGTATACAGCAGTATCTCCCACTCATGATCTCGTCTC
Organism: Lithobates sylvaticus; assembly: GCA_028564925.1. Taxonomy (NCBI): domain Eukaryota; kingdom Metazoa; phylum Chordata; class Amphibia; order Anura; family Ranidae; genus Lithobates; species Lithobates sylvaticus. The sequence continues at coordinate 99,307,936 of CM053037.1, read as the reverse complement.
GGGACCGCTATACCCAGCTCAGATTTATACACCAAGCATATTACTCTCCAAAACGACTGGCTAGTATATACCCCACTAGGAGTAATGTGTGCCCTAAATGCACAACGACCACAGGGTCCTTCATGCACGTCGTCTGGTCATGTGAACGTCTCCAGACATTCTGGAGAGCAATCACGGCGGAAATCAATACCATAGGGAAACTACATGTTCCATGCAGCCCACTGCCGCTACTGCTGGGGATAGTGGACACTTTGCAAACAACACAGGCCAAAAAACACTTTGTTTTCTATGCATCCTTCTACGCCAGAAGGGCGATCCTTCTTAAATGGAACGACCCTAGCACACCTACAATCTCCGAGTGGAAGGCCTTAGTGGACGCAGCACTACCATTATATAAATGAACCTACATGGGGCGCAATTGCCCGAAAAAGTTTGATAAGATCTGGGCGGCCTGGGTACAGGAAAGACAACTTGATCTCCCGCAATGCTGAAACTGTTACACGATAAGGGATGGGATATAGGATGGGACACCCACGAAGTTAGGCTGGGATCACCAACATTGAGATAGCTACTTGACCCCATGGGTGGTTTAGACCCATGTGGGGGGAAACGACTCTCTTTGGGATATGTGAGATGAGCTGATGGGAAATGCTATAGATAACCTGGACACACACGGGCGACTTTGGGTCTGTTGATAATTCCTCTGACACCAGTCTATATTATTGTACTTGCAATAACTGCTATCACTCCCGGCAATCGCTTGTTAGATGCTTGATGGATATATACTTTCTAAGTTTGAATCTATTGTATATGTTGAGATACCTCTACGCATGACTATATCTGTACCGTTGTTTTAGCATGTATTGTACAAAAATGAATAAAGTTTTCTGTTAAAAAAATAAATAAAAAAGATGCTGATAACCAGGGCTGGAAGCCGTGGAAAGTTTGAAGTTGATATTCGGGTTTAAGAAAGCCAGTCCATAAACAGGTATAGGAAGGCTGCTGTATAAAGGACATTTGCAGAGTAAAGGCAAGGAAATGGGCAGTGAGAAAGTGTAATGAAAAAGATAATAATAAACTAACCTTTTACTGCAATAATCCATGCAGCACCACAGCGGTGTGGACATGCAGGCTATATACGCCCCCCACACCATGATTTCTCATGATCAGGCGGCGGGCAAAAGGGACTCCGGCGCATGCGCCATATAGCCTACATTTCCCATAAAGCCCAGTGGTAAGTGCGCGCGCAGCACACAGCGCGCGCATCACTCGGGAATCCAGCCAAGGGAAGCCGCTCAGAGGATGAAATGTGTACTGCGGGCAGAAAGCAAAGCAAATCAGGCAGACCTGACGCTCTAATACCAATGATAAAATGGGTTAAACCATGTATATCAAAGAGAAAGATGGAGAGAAGCCAAATGGATTACTTGATAGAGAGAAGTATTAGGGATAAGTGGCTAAAGTTGGAGGCAAGAAGGGTTGGGTAAAGAAAAATCCCAACCCTTGGGTGCCCATACAGACCCAATGCTGTTGGACAGTGACAGGACATATTGATGTACCGGGGTAAATGTATCTGGGAAACAGTGGCGCAACTACACGCATCGCAAGTGAGATACTCTGATGGTAAAAGGGGAGTCATTGAAGGAAGAGAGGGGGACAATAACAACCGGGAACTACGTCTTCCCCAAATGTAACGAGGTCCCTAAATGACAAACAAGGAACAATGCTCACTAGGGCTTATATGTAAATAATCTGTTAGACCTAAATTAGATATGCATCAATAGCAGTTGTAGAAGAGATTGAGACCAAGAAGAAAAGATATACATAAATATGATAACAATTGAATGGCGACGTTTAGTCATTATTATAGCAATTGGCCACAGTTACAGAGCAATAAATATATACATAAACAATTTTTATTAATATTCAAAAACCCGCAAGGGAATGGAAAATAGGGTTACACAATTACCCGGGTGGTCCAGAAAGCTGGCTACAAACCAATGGCTAGAGCCCAGGGTGCAGCAACAGGAGGGTCCATATGAAAGGCAAATATAGAACCAAAAGAGAGGGTACACATAATAGATGAAAAAAACTGGTTATTGTAGCAACAGTAGTTTTCATTATGACAAGACAGTTATAGAGATAGTGTTCCAATCAACTCACTATAGAAATGGTTTGAAACTAATATGCTCGTTGAGGCCTGGGAAATGGATAGCATTGAGGTTGTGTATCCATTTGGTCTCAAGTTGTAAGAGTTTTTCATCTATCCCCCCTCCTCTAATGTGCATCGCGACATGCTCAAGTGCCGAGAAACACATACACTGGGGATCAAAATTATGTACCAGGCCAATGTGCCTGTTAATGGCCGTGGTGATCATGCGTTTATAGGTAGGTTTTATATGGTCGCGAATGCGAACTTGGAAAGTCCGTTTAGTTTTCCCAATATAAAAATCTCCACAGGTGCATGTAGCTAAATAGACTACACCGATGGTTCTACAGTTGACATGATGTAATACCTGATGGGAGTATTGGGTAATTGAGTAGTTTTAGAGTTCACAATAAACCGACATATATCGCACGATCCACATGGATAGGTGCCATTCTCCCGGCGTATCTGGGTTATACGTGGGGAGTGATGGCTTTTAGTGAGACGATCTCGTAAAGAGGGACATCTTTTGTAGGTATCAGGGCATGTGCCAATAAATTTACTCACTATAGGGTCAGCTAGGAGCAAAGGCCAGAAATTATTCACTACATCACGAATCTGGGTATGCATAGAAGAGAATCGAGTGATCAATCTCATTGGTTGAGCGTCTGTTTTGTCTTTGATACTATGTATCAATTTCAATCTGTCAAGGTTCCTGACTTTGTTAAATGATCGTTTTAATAGGGTATGACTATAACCTCTATTTTTAAGTCTGAGATAGAGTTCCTTGGAGGCATTAAAAAAATCGACATCAGAAGTGCAATTGCGTCTAATCCTGAGATACTGACTATATGGGATACTGTTAAGTAGTGATTGAGGATGAGCGCTTTCAGCATGAAAGATTGTATTGCCTGCAGAAGGTTTTCTGAACAGGGAGGTAGTGATACTACCATGTTTGTCAAGAGTGATGGTCAGATCAAGAAAATTCACAGACGATTGGCTAGATTCCATTGTGAATTTTAAATTGAAATCATTTATAAAAAGAGATTCAAAGAATTGTTTTAGGCCCTGTTGTGAACCGTACCAGAATAAAAAGATATCGTCAATATATCTGTACCAGTGTATGATCTTGGATTTGCTATCAGAGCTGAGATTGGAAAAGAGGTGCCGTTCCCACCCCCCCCAGGTACAGGTTGGCATATGAGGGCGCGCATTTGGTCCCCATAGCCACACCCTGCACCTGGAGGAAGTGGGAAGTTCCAAAAATAAAATGATTCTTAGTCCGAATAAATTTCAATAGGTCAAGTACAAAATTGGCATAATTATCAAATTGAGGACCACGTTCAAAAAGGAGGCCACGTACGACCTCTAGACCTCTAAGATGTGGGATACAAATTGTATAAACATTCGATGTCTAAAGTTACCAACCAGGTATTCAGGGGGTAAGTTCATATTTTGTAATAATTTAAGGAGGTGAATCGTATCTTTGACATAAGATGGCAAAGGGGTAACATGGGGTGCTAGGTATTTATCAACAAGAGCACTGGCATTTTCTGTTAAACAATGACAACTTGATACAATGGGAAGCCCAGGGGGGCATGAGATAGATTTATGGATCTTAGGTAAAGCATAAAAAGTAGGAACAGTTGGGGGGCGTGGCCTGACAGCGCATGGAGTAGGACGCACTTTACACAGCTCCGCTCGTTTATCCTGCAATCCATTCCATCCTGCAACCCACGAGTGGAATTAAGATCCCCTACTTACCCAGGGTGAAGCCCCAGACCGAGGACAGCATGTCTCCACCGAAATCCCAGAAAAACGCCGCCGCCAAACTCGAGCAGTACCGCCGCCAGGAGAGGGGCGAGGTGGAGGAAGATGGCGCCGAGAAGGTCAGTGGGGAGAGGACAGCGGGAGACACGGACAAACTCCTTGAGGCCATAACGTTATGCCGCACCTCACTTACCGCACAGATGGAGGAGGTGAAAGTCGACATATCCCTCATTAGGCAAGACTTCCACAAGCTCCGCGACCGGGTTACCGGGGCAGAGACACGGGTAGGCCTCGTGGAAGACGCACTCCCGCCACTCCAGGCCGGTACAGAACGCATACACAGGCAGATCCAGCAGCTATTCTCAAAGCAAGATGACATGGAGAATAGGATCAGGAGGTGCAACATCCGACTGATCGGCCTCCCTGAAGGATCAGAGGGGAAAGATCCGACCGCATTCCTCGAGCAACTGCTGATTAACACTTACGGCAGAGAAGCATTTTCCCCTATGCTAGCCGTTGAAAGAGCACACCGCATGCCGGCCAGACCACCACCTCCCGGGGCCCCCCCACGTACATTCATAGCCAAACTCCTGAACTACAAGGACAGGGATGCAGCACTCAGAATGGCCAGGGAACGGGGTAATATCCCCCTGGGAAATGCAAAAGTCGCCATCTTTCCAGACTTCTCGGCGGAGGTCCAGAGGCGCAGACAGGGCTTCATGGAGGCAAAGAGACGGCTGAGATCCCTTCACATCAAGTATGCTATGCTATTCCCAGCGAGACTCAGAGTGGAACATGATGGCAGAGTCTCCTTCTTTGAAGATCCGGAGGACCTAGCTACCTGGATTGAACAGCGTGGAGCACAGGAGGGAGCAGAGTGAAGAGCCTGGGGGTAATACTCCTCTAACCTTTTTCCTCTTCCCCCAGGAAGGGGCCTTGTTGTTTACTTACTGCCCCAGGCATGTTCTGCCTGAGACCCTGCACAATACACGTGGGCACTGTCTGCCATCCTGCACCACGAGACGGCATCCTCACCCACCTCTTTTACCTCCTGCTTGCAGGCCGAGACATGGAGGCCCTGGACAGTCCTGGCCACAAGATGAGAGGGATTTCCCCCTTTCCTCCTCCATTTTTCATTTTTCTCCCTTAATTTTTATCCCCAGTCCCCCCCCGGTGCCCCCCCTCTTCTGTTTGCCCTTCTCCCCCTCACCGTTTCCCTGACCCCTCCCCCCCCCCTATTTTTCTTCTTTAAATTCCCCTTGAGGCTGAGGTTGGAGAGACAAAACTTTTCCTTTGAACTGCTAAGGCCTCTACCCAACAAGTGCAATGGTGAACGCCGTGGAACAATCATCACTTTTTCCCTATATGCAATATTTGTTACTGTCCTCCCCTGGAGGCTCAGTACACTACGTATGTGGCTACTTAGGTAGCAGGAGCTCTGTTAGTCCTACCACAAATGTGTGTAGTGCAGCGTAAGTTACCCCCACGCACAGTTAAGATATGCAGCCCACCTGTCTATGAACAACCCTATGGTAATGTTTTATTTCTTCCACGAGATGGTTCTAGGACCATCACCAAGGTGAAATTCAGAAGACTGCATATGTGCAACACTTACCTCTTGTGTATTCTGTTTAATGTCGTATGCTTTACTTTCATATCCGCTTTTACATGGTGGGCTACAGGTCAAGTTTTGTTATGGGATGATGCCCGCACAGGTTGGGGAGGGTGCAGGGCGGGGTGGGGGGGCGGGAGGGTCGGGGAAAGTTATTCACTCAAGAATACATGTTGCTGAGGGCAAACTATCGATCAGGTATTATGCTATGTCTTATTCAGTGTTTTGCAGGTATCCACTTAACGAATATGTTGTAAAGATGGCATGCGCAATGGCCACTTTAAATATGATGCTGATAGCCTGTGAGGCCGGGTTTAAAATATGTACACAAGCACACCCATGGCTACTTTAAAATTCCTGACCTGGAATGTGAGGGGCCTCCGAGACAAGATTAAGCGCTCGGCAGCCCTCACATTCCTCAAGAGGCAGAGAGCCGATGTCATGGCGGTGGTTGAGACGCATATAGAGGGGCAGATGCAGAGGGCACTCCGTAGACCCTGGGTAGGATGGGCATATCATTCCACGTACACCTCCCACTCCAGGGGTGTGTCAATTCTTATAGCCAAATCAGTTCATTTCGAACTGACGGAGCTTTGCCTGGACCCCCAGGGCCGCCATGTATTTTTGTCTGCTAAATTACATGGGGAACCCTTCCTCATATTGGCCTCATATGTTCCCCCCCCCTTCTCCCCCGCGACAGTTACGGAGGGCCTTGAGTTCATAGCCAAATATCCCACAGCACAAACGGTATGGATGGGCGACTTTAATACCACACTTAACGAGGACCTGGACAGACTCAGGACTATGCCAACCATCCAGAAAACGATTGGGGAATCTAGACTTTCTAAAATGGTCTCCTCCTTTCAACTAGCTGACACGTGGAGATACAAATACCCCCTCACACGTCAATACTCGTGCTTCTCATCCACACACAACTCTATGTCACGTATTGATTTTATATTTGTTTCCAAGAGACTCCTTCCCCGGCTGCGGGAGGCGTCGTTTGGCCCCAGACTCCTTTCAGACCACCACCCATATATCATTACACTTAGTATCCCACGGGACAGACCTCCACGGACGTGGCGCCTAAACCCATTCTGGCTGTCGCTTCTGCCTGAAGATGACAGCATATCCACTGAATTAGGCAGACACTTTTTGGAAAACACCGGCTCTGCATCTTCCGCAGCAGTCTGGGAAACCTTTAAACTCCATGCCCGTGTTACCCTGCAATCTAGAATAAATCTCATAAAGAGAGACTCCGCAGCAGCTTATGACAAGGCAATCTCAGAATTAACACTGACGGAACAAAAATATAGGGGGGACCCGTCACGAGACAATGCAGACACACTAAAACTACAAGCCAGAGCAGTTACCCAAATCCAATACGAAAAAGCCAGGCAAAAGTTATTTTTTAGCAAGCAAAAACACTTTGAATTGGGGGAACGGGCGGGTAAACTCCTGGCCTACCTCGTGCACAACGAGGATAGACCCCCAGTGGTTATTACACTCCAAGATTCTGGAAACCAACCTGTCTCAGATCCCCTGACTGTCTCCTCCAAATTCAAAGAATTTTATACAGACTTATACACGTCCACAGCCCAAGAGGACCCTGGTCCCATGGCTCAGTTTTTTGAATCCATCTCATTCCCCAAACTATCCCAGGAACAGGTCACCTTACTAGAAGCACCTCTCACTGAAGAAGAGATTGCAGGGGCGATAGCCAGCTTTGCCAGAGCTAAGACTCCTGGCTCAGATGGCCTCCCCATAGAATTCTACTCGCAGTTCACAGAGATACTCACTCCCAAGCTACTTGCCCTATATAATGACCTAATTGAAACACAAACACTACCGACATCCATGAGAGAGGCCACCATAGTGCTAATACCCAAACCGGGCAAGGACCCTGGCCTCCCGGAGTCTTACCGCCCTATTTCTCTCCTTCAGGTCGATATAAAAATCCTCGCCAAAACACTTTCCACTCGCCTGAATCAAATCATCCTCACTCTAATCCACGCTGATCAAGCGGGGTTCATGCCTGGCCGCAACACCTCCTTCAACCTCCGTAGGCTCTTTATGAACCTACAATCCCCCCATGACAATGTCGGCACTAGGGTGGTGGTGTCCCTAGACACGGCCAAGGCATTTGATTCAGTAGAGTGGAAATACCTATGGGGCTGCCTGGAGAGATATGGTTTTGGTCCACGATTCATCAAATGGGTACAGCTCCTCTACTATGAGCCAGTGGCCAGGGTGGTGGCGAATGGGTACCCGTCTGAACTTTTCACCCTCAGCAGGGGCACGAGACAGGGTTGCCCATTGTCTCCCCTCCTATACGCCCTAGCGGCGGAGCCCCTTGCCATGTCTATTCGGGCAAACGCAGAGATTAAGGGTTTGAGGATGGGGTCCCTGAGCGAGAAAATAAGCATGTATGCGGACGACACCCTCCTATACCTAGCTGACTCTGGCCCATCCCTCACCATCGCCCTCCAAACGATTGAATCTTTCGGCAGATTTTCAGGCCTTAAAATTAATTGGGGAAAATCCCAGATTCTTCCCCTGGATTGCTTTCCTCCTCCTGCATCGCAGGCTGACCTGCCCTTGCAACGAGTAGATGTGATTAAATACCTGGGAGTTCATGTGTCCAAATCCCCGGCTGATTACGTCAAGTTGAATATTGAACCCCTGATCCCCTTAATCAGAACCAAAATACAAATATGGTCCCGCTTACCCCTAGGTATCTGGGGTCGAATCAACCTCATAAAAATGATCCTACTCCCTAAGATCTTGTATGTCCTCTGGCATTCCCCGGTCTACCTACCCCTTAGATACTTTAAACTAATTGAAGCTCTCCTCAAACCATTTGTATGGGGGAAAAATAGGCACAAGCTAAAATGGCAGGCACTTAAGAATCCCACGGACAGGGGGGGTACAGCACTACCAGATTTCAACCTCTACTACATTGCCTCTCAGCTTTCTCAATTATTTCATATTGACAAGGTAGACAGAGACAGATTCCTTGCACTACTATGTCCCAAATGGGCGCAACTGACAAACGACCCAATCTATGCGATTACAACGGGTGCCGCGGCCAACGAGACAGGTGGAAATAGGTACTCCCTGACATACCACTACAATCGTATATGGGACCTAGCAGTCTCCAAACTAGGTATACCCCCACTGAATGACTATACCCCACTGTGGCACAACAAGAGACTGCAGGACATGTATAGCTTTCAAGATGCTCATCTTTGGCTCAGGCGAGGTGTCTTCTACTTGAATCACCTGCTGGCAAATGGAGCAATAAAGACATACACGGAACTCAAAGCAGAATTTACACTACAAGACCACATGCAATTCCGGTACATACAGCTAAGACACGTAGCTCAGGCACAACTAGCTCAATTAATCCCACAGCCTACCCCTAACCCTATCATGGCAATCATTAAAGATACTGACCCCAGTAAGCTCATATCATGCTTCTATAACATGCTTACAGCACCTATTGCAGCTAAAATAGCATACAATCTGAAACCACACTGGGAGAGAGACCTAGGTCCCCTGGAAGATGAGGAATGGGAAGAGGCGATGGAAACATGCACACAGGTATCCCCCAAGCTCTCAGACAGAATGACACAAATTAATATATTACACCGTGCGTATCTCACCCCTCTCAGAGTGGCTAAATACAAACGGGAACAACCCAGCACATGCCCCATGTGTACCTCTGCACAAGGCACCTTTTTTCATCTCATCTGGGCATGTCACAGGATACAGGGCTACTGGGAGCAGATAGTGGGGTTTCTACACGATAACATGGGCTCCCCCTTGGCTCTAGACCCCAAGCAATGTCTCTTGGGGATATTCCCAGATACCCTTGACAGACACACCAAGACGTTTCTCCAGGAGACCCTTTTTGCCAGCAGGAAAGTGATAGCTAGGAAATGGATGAGACCGCTACCCCCAGATATTACAGAATGGAAGGCTGATGTGAACTCCTTTCTCCCCTACAAGAAGTTTGTGTATATTAATAGAGGATGCCCTGAAAAATATAACAAGATATGGGACAGGTGGCTTCAGGACTCTGAGACATGTACTTAATGGGGTGTGGAATGTACCTGCTAGATCTGTACCCACAAGACACAACCATAAATGTATACCCTGTAAGAACCATGACAACAATTTGTACACATGGATGCTAATGTATCTGCTTTATTGGATGCTTATTCTGATGACAACATGCAAACAACCTGTTCATTCTCAAAGCTGTACTATTATGTCTACCTGTTACCAATAAAAGTTTTTTTGAGTGAAAAAAAAAAAAAAAGTAGGAACAGTTGGTTCATTGATTTTCAAAATTTCCAAGTATTGAGATCAATAGTGGAGGCTTGGTAGGCTCGAAAGATAACTTGATCGAACTGGTTCGAAACGTTTTTTATCACTGATGGTACCATTCTAAGTTGTCAAGAATATTGCGGCACATGATTTCATAAGCAGCAACGTCCATGAGTACAACATTCCCACCTTTATCGGCCGGTTTAATGACCAAATCTGGGTGGGTTTGGAGAGATTTCAGTGCTTGAAGACTGGTGGTAGTTAAATTAGATTTTCCCGAGGAGATGTATTCAACATTTTTTACTGCCAGGCATGTTTGTTGTACAAATGCAGAGATGTTTGGATTGGTGGATAGTAAAGGAAATTTTTTTGATTTAGGTTTAAATGAAGTGGGGGGGGGGGGGAGGAGACACCAAGGGCGACGACAGCTGACTCGTCAGCTTCGTCGGCATCGATGGCACCTTCCTCCCAAAGCGACATGAGTTCATCAATGGCCTGCATTTCTTCAAATGTCGGTGCTTGATTAGAAGAAGTAGTAACTGAATTAGTTTGTTTAAGGGAGGGTTTGTCATAAAGAACCTTGTAAATAAGTTTACGTGCAAAAAGAATTTGCTCTTCCAGGGGAGTTTGCTGGCGGTTTGTGGGATGATCGACTTATAATGACATGCAATGTAAACACTGCTCTAATTGTGGTACTATATTCTTTTGCATACATTTTAATATTGTCTTCTCTGTATTTAATAGACCTATCTAACTGGGTACAGACTGTCTCAGTGACCCTGAAGAAGCCAATGCTTGGCGAAACATGTTGGTCATCCACATCTGAAAACACAACTGTACCCCCGATCTATACAGCTGTATAGATCTTCAATTTAATTTCAAGAACTTTAGATTGTATATGTTGTCTAAGCCACTGTTGAAGCCTCTTTTTGCCCTTTTTCAAACGGGCTTTATACTGACTGACAAACATATTTTAACTGTGTGTTACTATATTTGTGTAGGTTCTTTATAAAATAAATGTATTTGTATATTTTTTTACAAAAAATCACGAGTGTTCTCTTTCTTGCAAAGTACCGTTATAATCCCCCATTTCTATCCCCCTTCACCTATCTACCATTTAAACTGGGATGAGGTACATTTAAGAGTGAGTATTCCAGGCCTCCCTACCTACTTTTTACCCGCGCTTTAATGCGCTTTATTTTCTGGCAGGCAATACTCTAAACTTACTTATAAAATCGGTATACGAATTCTCTTTGCACACTCGTGATTTTTGACTTTATATGAATCAATACTCTACATGCTCTACAATACTCTTGTATTAATCATATCTATATATGTATAATTAATTATTTTTTCAAATTGTATAGTTACTAGTACCCGGGTGTTCTGCTTGCTCCTCTACCATGGCGGATTATTGTGGTGATGCATGGAAGGGTCTAATGGAAAGGATACAGATATCACAGAATACTGCAAATATCACTGATGATGAGTTGGATAAATCGTTTATGAGACTTGTGGATATTTCGCCACACTCTTGCGCTAATAAGCGCCTTTCAATCTTATGATATAATGCACCCTCTGATCGTATGCCTCCCTGGATCCCCAGCTCCCAAAAACAGACATTACCAGCAGCTTCACGTCATCCTCTCATCATCAGCATCCAAACCTCACCAGCCAAGCATTCCATCTATCACCACCTCAGTCTGGCTGCTTTCCATCTAAGCCCCTGGCTTCCCATTGCCCAGTAAACAGCCATCAACAGCAAGTATTCTTACATGTTCATCTCAGCCTCGGTCAGCATCATTGCCCTGTCCCAGCTCAGTGAACTCCTTTATTTAGAAAACATTCCAAGCCACACCCTCAGGGGTTTGCCTCCAACAGCTAAACCCCTCCCACAAAGGATGTGGCCTCATCTCATTCACCCAGGATGTGAATGACCATATAAGGAAATACAATACAGGGACTACAATACAGGGACAATTGTTTTCCTTCAAAAGAACCAATCACAGATGTATACATTCAAACAGACTAAACAGTGATGTACAAACCGTCTAAACTGCTTTCAATGACAACGAACAATATAAAACTATGGCTCCGTGGGCCACAATATTTATACCGTTATGCTAAAGTTCCAGTGTACACAGGGATGTTTGCTTGAAGCTATCAATGCCGTCATCGGGAAGTGGCCAGTCTCCCGATGAGGCACAAATGAACTTCCTTAAACCAGCAAACACGTCTGTAGTGTCCATAGGAAGGTTTACGCAGCCAATGGTCTTCCGCCAACGTCTTTATGTGCGAATGCGCACAGATGAGCGCATTACAGCAAAACCGACACTGGGGGGCATCTGACAACATACATTAATACAATTTTCCATGACAGACTTCATCGTCTTCTTGAAAAAACGGTCTGTGTCTATTGGCATAAAACATATTTTGAGAAATACAGTACGAATCAAATAGTCCCTTGGGGTCTAAGAATACAAATTTTTCCAAACATAAAAAAGATAAATGATATTCTCAAGACATCTTGGGAATATAATTTACAATCTTGCTCTTCTAGCATGATCTCCATGCTTTGCAAGCAATATGAACATGAGTTAGACCAACTAGATACAGCCATAAATATGTGGCGTGATGATCATGCCCCTCTTGTATCTTCGCCTAGATTCACTAAGAGAGATAAATCGTTACGTGCACATCTTGAAAGCTACACTTTAGATATCATCAGCATTAAAGAAAGCAAATACCAGAGAGATAAATCTGCATATGATAATGATTATGCATATAAATGGCACGACTTTACTACTCGTAAACCTGCACCTAGAGCACAAACTTTTCCTACACAACCCAACACCAATGAGCAACCCAACCCCCCGTTTACCTCTTTTTCTTCTAGTACCTCCACTATATACCAAGACTTATCACACGACCGTAATTTAAAAAAAAGAAAGGGGGATAGATCCTCCATTCTAACTCATGTCCATATTCGCACTCCTGCACCTGCACCTAATGTTCGATCATTTAACTTGCGTCCCAAAAACAATAAGATTTCCACTCCTACCACACAGATATCAACCAACCTGTCCAATTCACAAACAAATATTGTTCACTCTTCCCATTTACCCATTATCACCACTGCCTCTTCTTCCTCACTTGCCACAAGACGCGGCAGTGAACCTTCTATGTTCCCACATAACGGATCTTCCATTGATCCCAAAATTGCACCTATTTTTTTAGCCCTTACTCCAGACACGCCACTCAACCCTGCATAGCACTTTCTCCCACACCCTCAACACAACCTTCTGGACTTGATGTAGTGAATTTGTCATCTTTTTCACTTACTAGTGATCAGATAAAAATTTTACAACTGGGCTTGACGTTCTGCCCATCCCCTAACTTTGACAAATTTGAATTCATTAAAGCAGGGCTTGACAAATTTGCTTGGAATCTAGGAGCCAGCTAAAAAAGTTAGGAGCCAGGTTCTCTTTTTTTTTTTTTTTTTAACGACATGGAGACGAGTGAGGGGAAGATGGCCCCCGCCTGTCTCCAAGTCATTGCAGGGCAGAAGCGACTTCAAATCGTCACTTCTGCCCATAGCTCTTTACAAAAGGAACATTTTATTATTTTTTTTTCAAATGGCAATTTTTTTTTTGCATTTTAGTGTAAATATGAGATCTGATGTCTTTTTGACCCCAGATCTCATATTTAAGAGGTCCTGTCATGCTTTTTTCTATTACAAGGGATGTTTACATTCCTTGTAATAGGAATAAAAGTTACACAATTTTTTTTTTCAAAAGAACAGTGAAAAAATTTAAAGTAAATTAAAATAAATAAGAAAATTTTTTTTTTTTAAACGCGCCCGTCCTGCCGAGCTTGTTTGCAGAAGAGTAGTGCCCGCATATGAAAGCGGTGTTCAAACCACACATTGAGGTATTGCCGTGATCGGTAGAGCGAGACCAATAATTCTAGTTCTAGACATCCTCTGTAACTCAAAACATGCAACCTGTAGAATTTTTTAAACGTCACCTATGGAGATTTTAAAGGGTAAAAGTTTGTCGCCATTCCACGAGCGGGCAAAATTTTGAAGCGAGACATGTTCGGTATCAACTTACGCGCCGTAACATTATCTTTTACAATATAAAAAAATTGGGCAAACTTTACTGTTGTGTTATTTTTTAATTAAAAAAAGTATTTTTTCCCAAAAAAGTGCGCTTGTAAGTCCGCTGCGCAAATACGGTGTGACAGAAAGTATTGCAACGACTGCCATTTTATTCTCTAGGGTGTTAGAAAAATAAATATATATAATGTTTGGGGGTTCTAAGTGAAGGAGATAGGCAGGCAGTGAAAACAAAACAAAAAGCTCCATTAGCATTGCTGGGTGTCATAGCAACGGCCACCACAAGAGGGCGCCAGATTCTAGAAGGTACCATAGGACTGCACAAGGCCGCAAAGCCGGGGGCTCAATTACCGGCCGGCACGGCCCTTCGCAATGGCGCGCGCGGCGGGGGGGTTCACTATGGAGACAGGATACCCCCAGCTGTGCTGCCCCAGGCGCCAGGTCGCTAATTCTAGTCGCCAATGTGACCTGGTGTCCGGTATTCGTCGAGCACTGCATTAAAAATATCAATCTTTTTGCACTTAAACTTATTTACAAGGTTCTTTATGACAAACCCTCCCTTAAACAAACTAATTCAGTTACTACTTCTTCTAATCAAGCACCGACATTTGAAGAACTGCAGGCCATTGATGAACTCATGTCGCTTTGGGAGGAAGGTGCCATCGATGCTGACGAGTCAGCTGTCGTCGCCCTTGGTGTCTCCCCCCCCCCCCACTTCATTTAAACCTAAATCAAAAAATTTTCCTTTACTATCCACCAATCCAAACATCTCTGCATTTGTACAACAAACATGCCTGGCAGTAAAAAATGTGGAATATATCTCCTCGGGAAAATCTAATTTAACTACCACCAGTCTTCAAGCACTGAAATCTCTCCAAACCCACCCAGGTTTGGTCATTAAACCGGCCGATAAAGGTGGGAATGTTGTAGTCATGGACGTTGGTGCTTATGAAATCATGTGCCGCAATATTCTTGACAACTTAGAACGGTACCGACCTATTGCACCATCAGTGATAAAAAACTTTTCGAACCAGTTCGATCAACTTATCTTTCGGGCCTACCAAGCCTCCACTATTGATCTCAATACTTGGAACTTTTTGAAAATCAATGAACCTATTCCTACTTTTTATGCTTTACCTAAGATCCATAAATCTATCTCATGCCCCCCTGGGCGTCCCATTGTATCAGGTTGTCATTGTTTAACAGAAAATGCCAGTGCTCTTGTTGATAAATACCTAGCACCCCATGTTACCTCTTTGCCATCTTATGTCAAAGATACGATTCACCTCCTTAAATTATTACAAAATATGAACTTATCCCCGAATACCTGGTTGATAACTTTAGACATCGAATGTTTATACAATTGTATCCCACATCTTAGAGGTCTAGAGGGTCGTACGTGGCCTCCTTTTTAAACGTGGTCCTCAATTTGATAATTATGCCAATTTTGTACTTGACCTATTGAAATTTATTCTGACTAAGAATCATTTTATTTTTGGAACTTCCCACTTCCTCCAGGTGCAGGGTGTGGCTATGGGGACCAAATGCGCGCCCTCATATGCCAACCTGTTACCTGGGGGGGGTGGGAACGGCACCTCTTTTCCAATCTCAGCTCTGATAGCAAATCCAAGATCATACACTGGTACAGATATATTGACGATATCTTATTATTCTGGTCCGGTTCACAACAGGACCTAAAACAATTCTTTGAATCTCTTTTTATAAATGATTTCAATTTAAAATTCACGATGGAATCTAGCCAATCGTCTGTGAATTTTCTTGATCTGACCATCACTCTTGACAAACATGGTAGTATCACTACCCCCCTGTTCAGAAAACCTTCTGCAGGCAATACAATCTTGCATGCTGAAAGCGCTCATCCTCAATCACTACTTAACAGTATCCCATATAGTCAGTATCTCAGGATTAGACGCAATTGCACTTCTGATGTCGATTTTTTTAATGCCTCCAAGGAACTCTATCTGAGACTTAAAAATAGAGGTTATAGTCATACCCTATTAAAACGATCATTTAACAAAGTCATGAACCTTGACAGATTGAAATTGATACATAGTATCAAAGACCAAACAGACGCTCAACCAGTGAGATTGATCACTCGATTCTCTTCCATGCATACCCAGATTCGTGATGTAGTGAAGAATTTCTGGCCTTTGCTCCTAGCTGACCCTATAGTGAGTAAATTTATTGGCACATGCCCTGATATCACCTACAAAAGATGTCCCTCTTTACGAGATCGTCTCACTAAAAGCCATTACTCCCCACGTATAACCCAGATACGCCGGGAGAATGGCACCTATCCATGTGGATCGTGCGATATATGTCGGTTTATTGTGAACTCTAAAACTACTCAATTACCCAAAGGGTCCTCCCATCAGGTATTACATCATGTCAACTGTAGAACCATCGGTGTAGTCTATTTAGCTACATGCACCTGTGGATGTTTTTATATTGGGAAAACTAAACGGCCTTTCCAAGTTCGCATTCGCAAACATATAAAACCTACCCATAAACGCATGATCACCACGGCCATTAACAGGCACATTGGCCTGGTACATAATTTTGATCCCCAGTGTATGTGTTTCTCGGCATTTGAGCATGTCGCGATGCACATTAGAGGAGATATATGAAAAAACTCTTTCAACTTGAGACCAAATGGATACACAACCTCAATGCTATTCAATTCCCAGGCCTCAACGAGCATATTAGTTTAAAAACATTTCTATAGTGAGTTGATTGGAACGCTATCTCTATAACTGTCTTGTCATAATGAAAACTACTGTTGCTACAATAACCAGTTTTTTTCATCTATTATGTGTACCCTCTCTTTTGGTTCTATATTTGCCTTTCACATGGACCCTCCTGTTGCTGCACCCTGTGCTCTAGCCATTGGTTTGTAGCCAGCTTTCTGGACCACCCGGGTAATTGTGTAACCCTATTTTCCATTCCCTTGCGGGTTTTTGAATATTAATAAAAATTGTTTATGTATATATTTATTGCTCTGTAACTGTGGCCAATTGCTATAATAATGACTAAACGTCGCCATTCAATTGTTATCATATTTATGTATATCTTTTCTTCTTGGTCTCAATCTCTTCTACAACTGCTATTGATGCATATCTAATTTAGGTCTAACAGATTATTTACATATAAGCCCTAGTGAGCATTGTTCCTTGTTTGTCATTTAGGGACCTCGTTACGTTTGGGGATGACGTAGTTCCCGGTTGTTATCGTCCCCCTCTCTTCCTTCAATGACTCCCCTTTTACCATCAGAGTATCTCACTTGCGATGCGTGTAGTTGCGCCACTGTTTCCCAGATACATTTACCCCGGTACATCAATATGTCATGTCACTGTCCAACAGCATTGGGTCTGTATGGGCACCCAAGGGTTGGGATTTTTCTTTACCCAACCCTTCTTGCCTCCAACTTTAGCCACTTATCCCTAATACTTCTCTCCATCAAGTAATCCATTTGGCTTCTCTCCATCTTTCTCTTTGATATACATGGTTTAACCCATTTTATCATTGATATTAGCGCGTCAGGTCTGCCTGATTTGCTTTGCTTTCTGCCCGCAGTACACATTTCATCCTCTGAGCGGCTTCCCTTGGCTGGATTCCCAAGTGATGCGCGCGCTGTGTGCTGCGCGCGCACTCACCACTGGGCTTTATGGGAAATGTAGGCTATATGGCGCATCCGCTATTGCGCATGCGCCGGAGGCCCTTTTGCCCGCCACCTGATCATGAGCAATCATGATCAGGTGTGGGGGGCGTATATAGCCTGCATGTCCACACCGCTGTGGTGATGGACTCAGGGGCGCCAGCATATCTGGATTATTGCTGTAAAAGGTTAGTTTATTATTATCTTTTTCATTACACTTTCTCACTGCCCATTTCCTTGCCTTTACTCTGCAAATGTCCTTTATACAGCAGCCTTCCTATACCTGGCTTTCTTAAACCCGGATATCAACTTCAAACTTTCCACGGCTCCAGCCCTGGTTATCAGCACCTTTGCTTCCTTTTGGTAAGTCAGTAGCCATTATACCTGGAATCAGCCACCATTTGTCTGGCTTTTTGAAACCTTCTTTAATGTTTCCCTTTTCCCTTCCTTGCTACAGCATACATATATCTCTTTATCCAGACTCTACATTGTCTTTACTCCATACTCTGGCGCACCCTATGTTTATGATTTACTTCTACTTGGTAAGTGCTTTCTAATTTTTGGGCTACTATAGCCATTTATGGCATTCACATAAATATGAAGCCAGCTTAATATTTACGATGACACCACCTACCGTTTCTCACCAGGTTTCATATACGCCCCCTACAGCCCCTCGCGTTGGAACATTTGTACTTGACTACTTTTGTAGTTTAAATTTGGATTTAATTGTGGCCCAACGGTATGTATCGCTCTATGAATTTGCTCTTCCAGGGGAGTTTGCTGGCGGTTTGTGGGATGATCGCTTTATAATGACATGCAATGTAAACACTGCTCTAATTGTGGTACTATATTCTTTTGCATACATTTTAATATTGTCTTCTCTGTATTTAATAGACCTATCTAACTGGGTACAGACTGTCTCAGTGACCCTGAAGAAGCCAATGCTTGGCGAAACATGTTGGTCATCCACATCTGAAAACACAACTGTACCCCCGATCTATACAACTGTATAGATCTTCAATTTAATTTCAAGAACTTTAGATTGTATATGTTGTCTCAGCCACTGTTGAAGCCTCTTTTTTCCATTTTTCAAACGGGCGTCACACTGACTGACAAACATATTTTAACTGTGTGTTACTATATTTGTGTAGGTTCTTTATAAAATAAATGTATTTGTATATTTTTTACAAAAAATCACGAGTGTTCTCTTTCTTACAAAGTACCGTTATAATCCCCTATTTCTATCCCCCTTCACCTATCTACCATTCAAACTGGGATGAGGTACATTTAAGAGTGAGTATTCCAGGCCTCCCTACCTACATAAAAAAAAGAAATAATAAATAAAAATAAAAAATATCGTACAATCCAATATACCCCATTCTATACCCACAGTTGATCCAGAGGAAGGCAAAAAAAACCCCCCAAAAGAGCATGCTCCAATCTGCTACAGCAGGGGGAAAAAAAATCACTTCCTGATCCCCCTAGAGGCAATCGTATTTTCCCTGGATCAACTTTACCTATAAATGTCAGTACCCAGTTATATTATTTACATTTAGGAAAGAATCCAGGCCTTTCTTAAAGCAATCTACTGAGTTAGCCAGAACCACCTCTGGAGGGAGTCTATTCCACATTTTCACAGCTCCTACTGTGAAGAAACCTTTCCGTATTTGGAGATGAAATCTCTTTCCTCTAGACGTAAAGAGTGCCCTCTTGTCCTCTGTGTTGACCATAAAGAGAATACCTCAAAACCAAGTTCACTATATGGACCCCTTATATATTTGTACATGTTGATCATATCCCCCCTTATTCTCCTCTTCTCAAGAGTGAATAAATTCAGTTCCTCTAATCTTTCCTCATAGCTGAGCTCCTCCATGCCTTTTATCAGTTTGGTTGCCCTCTGCATTTTCTCCAGTTCCCCGATATCCTTTTTGAGAACTGGTGCCCAAAACTGAACTGCATATTCCAGATGAGGTCTTATTAATGATTTGAACAGGGGCAAAATTATATCTCTCTCTCTCTCTCAATCTCCAATCTATCACACTACATACAGTCTAAGCAGCCTTATATAGTGTGTGGCATGGGCTTAGTCCCCTGAGCATTCATGGTTCCCTCAATGAACTGTACTTCCCCAGTGCCGGCAGCACTCATGCAGCCCCAGAGCATGACACTCCCTCCACCATGCTCGACTTGTCTTTGTACCCCTCACCTGGTTGTGGCCACACACACTTGACACCATCTGAACCAAATAAGTTTATCATGGTCTCGTCAGTTCCAGTAATGTCCTTAGTCGGCTTGTCTTTGGCAAACTGTTTTTTATTTTTCATCTGCATCATCTTTAGAAGAGGCTTCCTTCTGGGATGACAGCCATGCAGACCAATTTGATGTAGTGTGCGGCGTATGGTCTGAGCACTGACAGGCTGAACCTGTCCTGTTAAACTGTAGCTCAGTTTCAGGGTCTTGGCAATCTTCTGATAGCCTAGGCCATCTTTATGTAGAGCAACAATTGTTTTTTTCAGATCCTCACACAATTCTTTGCCATGAGATGCCATGTTGAACTTTCAATGACCAGAGGGAGTGAGAGTGATGACACCAAATTTAACACACCTGCTCCCCATGCACACCTGAGACCTTGTGACACTAACGAGTCACATGACACCAGGGAGGGAAAATGGCTAATTGGGCCCAATTTGAAAATTTTCACTTAGGGGTGTACTCACTTTTGTTGCCAGCAGTTTAGACATTAATGGCTGCGTGTGGAGTTATTTTGAGGGGACAGCAAATTTACACTGTTATACAAGCTGTACACTCAATACTAAGTGTAATTTCTTCAGTGTTGTCGCATGAAAAGATATAATAAAATATTTACAAAAATGTGAGGGGTGTACTCACGTTTGTGAGATACTGTATCTTTTTTTTTTATCTCAAGGACGAAATGTGAGAAATAAACTATATTATATACAATCATTCCATAAACACATACCACATACACTGCATCTATAATTTGAGGAAAATATGCTTATTGACTAGTTTACCATTTGCCAATAAAAATAAATATGTCCGGATTTCATCTTAAAAATCTGGTCACCTTACCCCAAATCATATATTGAGAAAAATGTGGCCCCCCTATTGGAAACGTTAAAAGAAAAGCATAAGACATGGTCTCGCCTCCCGTTGTCGGTTGTGGGGTGCTGTAGGTTAGTTACGATTGTGTGGATGCCTCAAATATTATATATTTTACCAATTTACCAGTTTGGATTAATGGAAGTTGGTTTAGAAGAATAGATACTTTATTTAGGGATTGGTGTGGAGAAGGAAACAGGCTAGGATACACCTTGCCACACCCTGGAAGCTACTTTATGGTGGCCCAATTACAACAGCTATGGGGATGTTCGTTAGGAGAGGGGTACTGTTTGTCTCAGTGCACAGGCACTACTCTCCTGTACTCCACATTAAAGGTGTTGTATGGGTTTTTTTTTTTTATAACAAACATGTTATACTTACCTCCACTGTGCAGTTCGTTTTGCACAGAGTGGCCCCGATCCTCCTGTTCTGGGGTCCCTCGGCAGCTGTCTCTGCTCCTCCCCGCAATAACTAACCCCCATCTGGGAATCTCTATCCTGAGGGGGTTAGCTTGCGGGCGTGCTCCCTGTCATACATGCTGCGTCCATAGACACAGAGTGTATGACTCGGTCCCGCCCCCCCAGCGGGCCGCATCATTGGATGTGATTGACAGCAGTGCGAGCCAATGGCTGTGCTGCTATCAATCTATCCAATCAACAGCCAGACTCCGTGGAGAAGAGGACGCTGGGGGACGTGCACAGCAGGTGAATGGGCTCAGGTAAGTAAATGGGGGGGCCGTCATTGCCAGGTGTTTTTTCAAAAAAACACGAACCTTTACAACCCCTTTAATTCAGTCATTAGAAGCAAGATCATCGCAGATGGCCCTACAATTCACCTATTATTGAAAATATGGCAGACGGTATGTTCCCTACTCCAATACTCAGGGTTTATGGAATACTCACTGATATGGGATAATAAAAATTTGCCAGAGTTAGAGAGTTTGGAAAATTTTAACAACTGGAAACAAAGGGGAGTGGTGAGGCTGTCACAATTATATAGTAATAAAACATTGAAAACCTTTCAGGGGTTGAGAGAGGAATTTGATTTCTTAAATAAGTGCTTTTACCAGTATTTGCACTGACAGTACAGTTTGGCCCCTTTCACACTGAAGCGTTTTTCAGGAGCTACAGCGCTAAAAATAGCGCCTGTATAGCTCCTGAAAAAAACGGGTTCTTTAACTCCAGTGTGAAAGCCTTTTACACTGGGGCGGTGCGCTAACAGGACGGTAACAAAACTCCTGCTAGCAGCATATTTGGAGCAGTGAAGGAGTGGTGTATTCACCGCTCCTACCGCTCCTACCCATTGAAATCAATGGGATACCGCCGGCAAAGCGCCACTGCAGCGGCGCTTTGCGGGGGGTTTTAACCGATAGCGGCCGAATACCACGGCTAAAATGATGGTAAAGCAGCGCTAAATATAGCACTGCTTTACCGCCGCCGCCCCGACCGCCCCAGTGTGAAACTGGCCTTAAAGATAACAAAGCTAGAATGGAGTAAAGCCTCTCTTAAAAACTGTAGTGAATGCTACCTCATCTAAAGGGCTAAGATCAAAATTGTATACTAATTGGGCTTGCACCGATACCATTTTTTTTTTTATTTGTGAAGAGACAAGATATTAACAGTAAACATACTTTGGTACAGAGGACAAAAGAATTTTGTTTGTGCTGCCAACATGTCTTGACCATTCAGACCGTGTGAATAAAACAATAAGTCATAACTAGGGTTGAGAGAACCCAAACTGGGTTTTTGGTACCCGGACCCGAAACCCGAGCAATTTACTGTATGTTTGGGTTCGAGTTCGGTGTTCGGCAATGTAATGACGCTTTTTAAAAAGCTGCAGGGCAGCCAATCAACATTCGTTTAACTCGTGTGCCCTTAGAAGCCATCACAGCCATGCCTACTAATGGCATGGCTGTGATTGGCCAGTGCAGCATGTGACCCAGCCTCTATATAAGCTAGAGGAACATAGCACAGCACGTCACTCTGCTGCAGGGAAAGGTTGCTGCTGCTGCTTTGAGGGAGAGAATTAGATAGGAGTCCTGATTCAGAAATCTAATTACTCAGCGATCTACCTTGATTTTCTTGTGTGGGTGCAGTGCACAATCTTTTTACACTGCCCTGAGCCCAGTGCCAGAGAAAAAATAACTTTTAACTGTCTGTTAGGTTGGCGGAAAGCTCAGTGCACCAGCACTGCATATGTTACTGTGAGATACACCCTTTAGATACTGTTGGTCTATTCTGCTATTCTAAAAAACACCCATTTAGGGCCAAAAAAATATTTTGCAGTGTTTCCTGCATATCTGTATGTGTAAGATGCACACTTTAGATACTGTTCTTCTATTCTGCAATTCGAAAAAATAAATTATTTAGGGCAAAGAAATTTTTTTTTGAATAGCAGTTTCTGCAGATCTGTACTTGTGAGATACACCCTTTCGATACTGTTGCTCTATTATGCTATTCTATAAACACCCATTTAGGGCCAAAAAAAATATTTTGCAGTGTTTCCTGCATATCTGTACGTGTGAGATACACACTTTAGATACTGTTCTTCTATTGTGCTATTCAAAAAACACCCATTTAGGGCAAGATCCCAAGTTTGAGAAATATGAGGAAAACGTCAAAGAAGGGACGTGGCCCCGGTCGTGGTGCTGCTAGTGGAGCTCCTGTTGCAGGGAGAGGACGTGATTGATCTGTGCCAGATACACGCACAAGTGAAACACCTTCCTCAGGTGCGAGTAGGCGACAGAGCCTGCAGCGGTATTTGGTCAGGCCTAATGCGGCTCTACAAATGTGGAGGTCAGGACAAGTACAGGCGATAGTAGATTGGGTTGCTGACAGTGCCTCCAGTTCCTTCACATTGTCTCCCACCCAGTCTCCTGCTGAAAGATCAGAGTTGGCACCTGCAGCCGATGTACATCAGTCTTTCACATCACCTACTTGCAAATCAGCCAAGCAGTCTGAGCCCCAAATCATGCAGCAGTCTCTTCTGCTTTTTGATGACTCTGTTAGCAGGATTAACTTATGTTTCAAGATGAGTACATGGGAGGACCATCGCAGCACGTCTCGGATGATGACGAAACACAGGTGCCAACTGTTGCTGCTTTCGCAATTTTGCAGACCGACAAGGAGGGCAGGGGTGAAGACTGGGTGGAAGATGATGTGGAGGACGATGAGGTCCTCGACCCCACATGGAATCAACTTCATGCAGGTGACCTGTGTAGTTCAGAGGAAGAGGCGGTGGTCGCACAGAGCCACCAGCACAGCAGAAGAGGGAGCAGTGTGCAAAAGCGGAGCGTCCGTCCCCTAGACAGTACGCCTGCTACTGCCCAACACAGCAAGGGACCGAGCACACCACAGCCTGGTCCAAGGAGTTCCCTAGCGTGGCAGTTCTTCAGACAATGTGCTGATGACAAGACACAAGTGGTTTGCACGCTGTGCAATCAGAGCCTGAAGCGAGGCATAAACGTTCACAACCTGCATGACCAGGCATCTAAGTGCAAAGCACAAGCTGCAGTGGAGTAGACACCTCAAAAACCAAGAAAGGTCTCTGGCTCCTCCTGCTTCCTCTTCTGCAGTCTCAGCCTCTTCATCCACCTCTGTAGTGACAGTGGCACCTGCCAACCCGCAAACGGGATCTGCCAGCAACACTACCACCTGGGTCACCAACCATCTCCACAATGTCCCATGGAAGCGTTCAGCTCTCTATCTCCCAAACACTGGAGCGGAAGAGAAAGTACCCCCTGCCCACCCGCGATCCCTGGCCCTGAATGCCAGCATTTCCAAATTCCTGGCCTTTGAAATGCTGTCATTCTGTCTGGTGGAGACGCAGAGTTTTAAAAGCCAGATGGCATTGGCTGTCCCACAGTACGTCGTGCCCAGCAGCCACTACTTTTCCAGGCAAGCCATCCCTTCCCTGCACAATCAAGTGGGGGACACAATCAGGTGTGGCAAGGTCTACCTAACTACGGATACGTGGACCAGTAAGCACAGTCAGGGACGTTATATCTCCCTAACAGCACACTGGGTAAATGCAGTGGCAGCTGGGCCTGAGGCGGAGAGCAGTTTGGCGCATGTCCTTCCACCACCGAGGGTTGCAGGGCGCTTCAGTATGTGTGCACACGCCTACACGTACTGAATGACCGGTCTGCCCCCTTCAACTTCTGGGTCTCCAAATTGGGCACATGGCCTGAGCTTGCCCTTTACGCCTTGGAGGTGCTGGCCTGCCCTGCAGCCAGTGTATGATCTGAACGTGTATTTAGCACGTTATCACAGACAAGCAAAGCCGCCTGTCCAGAGCCAATGTGGACAAGCTCACGTTCATTAAAATGAACCAGGCATGGATCCCACTGGACTTGTCCGTACCTTGTGCAGAATAAACATGTATACCGGTGTTCTGACAAAAACTGTCCGGCCATCGGATAGTGTCCGCCCCGTACTGCGAAGGCGCATCCCTTGCGCAGTACAGAGGACAAGGAGATTCCGAAAATCTCTGAAGATGAACGGCGCCTGCGCTGTGAGTACAGGTTCAAGCCCCACGATCCAAGTGGACATACGGTGGCACATAGTAACAGGGCCCCTCGTGGGCTTGCTTTGCTCGCCATGCTTCGGGCACGGCCTCGCTTTGCTCGGCTATTTTTTATTCTAACTCTATGTCCACTTGGATGGAGGGGCTTGAACCTGGACTCACAGCGCAGGCGCCGTTCGTCTTCGGAGATTTTCGGAATCCCCTTGTCCTCCGTACTGCACAAGCGCAGTACAGGGCGGACACTCTCCGACGGGGGACAGAATTCGACACATCACCGGCCTTACCCAGCCATTATTGTATTTTTGATCTTTCTCATTCTTTTGGGGTGTACCCTAGTTTAAAAAAAAAAATATTAAAAACAAAAACCAGTGTTGGCTACCTCGTCCCCTTCCACCTACACCACTACATCCACCGCCACCTCAACCTCCTACTCCATATGGACCTCGTCCTCCTAGATCAAGATTATTATTTTTTATTTTTATGTTATTTTAATTTTAAGTTATTTCCCTATCCACATTTGTTTGCAGAGCACTTGCCATGCTCTTAGCAACATTCTGCTGCCATTTTCAGCCCTCTAGCCCTTTCCATTACTTTTTCAGAGCCATTTTAGTCAGGTTCGGGTACCGAACTTTTTTGCGAAGTTCGGCCGAACCCATTGAACCCGAACATCCAGGTGTCCGTTCAACTCTAGTCATAACTGCTTGTCAAAACCTCTATATTCCCAATCCGGGAAGCCGGTCCCAAGATTACGGAGTTCATTGTGTCCCGTTTAATAACAGCAGCCTAACTGGAGTATAGTACCATTGTGGCAACACTTTGAACCATACTTGCTGTTGTTTAGCACATATCGATGTTTTATACGTGAAGAGAATTATTCTCTCCACTTGTCTCTCGGTCAACTGTATTCCCAGATCGAGTTCCCATTTAGCTATATAAGGAGGTCTAGATCCCTTGGGGGGTGTGATAAGAAGTTGGTATGTCAACGAGATGGTATGACGTATTGGCTCTTGCTCTGAGCAGAGAAGCTCAAAGGGTGTCAAGGCTCTTAAAAATGACATCGGAGAGGGCTGTGATCTAATAAAAGTGGGCTAGTTGTATTTTTTGCCAGAAGGAGAGGCTTACTAAGAGAGGATCTTCTATTATGTCTCTGGACATCCACTGTCCGTTTCTGGTGAAGTGGCAAAGTTGATATCTATCATTACCCTTCAGAGCTTGAAATGTGGCATCATTCAGTCCTGGGTTAAAATCTGGGTTCCCCCTTATAGGGGTGAGTGGCGATGGTATGGGCACGATCGATTGCTCTGTTTTTTCGGCCAGTCGCCATGTCTCACCTACCGTAGGGTGTTTTGTTACACGTTCTGACAGGCCTTTCTGGCACCAAGGCAGTCCCTCCAATTCTGCCCCCGACAGAAGCCGCTCTATTTGTATCCATTGTTTTAATGTCCCGTGGCGACACCAATCGATGATCCTTGTCAAGTGGCAGGCTGCGTGATGCAATGTCACATTTGGGAAGGCCCCCTAGCGCTTTTGGTCGACGTAAGATGGACTGAGCTAGCCGCGGGGGATTCCTTGCCCAGATAAACATGATCAGTGCTAGGTTCGCTGCTCTAAGGAAGGCATTCGGGATCCTAACCGTGAGGGCCTGTAGGTGGTATAGTAATCGGGGCATAATGTTAATTTTTATTATGCTGCACCGCCCAAACCATGAGAACATGCCCGTCTGCCACTTCTGCAAGTCTTTTTTGATGTCCAGCAGCAGGGGGGGGGGGGTTGAGGGAAAAGATATCCTCTGTCTTGTTAGGCAGGCGGATTCCCAAATATTTAATGTAGGAGCTCGCAATCGGCTCGCAACAGATTGCACGAGGTCAGCATGGAGACATTTAAAGCCTCCGATTTCTGGAAATTGACCTTAAAGAAGGACAGCGTACCATATTTCTGCAGTTCTGACAGCAAATTTGGCACGGAGACTAAAAAAGTAGGTCATCAGCAAAATCTGCTATTTTAGGAGACAGGGAGTAACTTAGATGGATTCCCAATATGTTGGGATTGTCTCTCACAGTGCGTAGAAAGGGCTCCAGGGACAAGATAAATATCAGTGGAGATAAGGGGCAGCCCTGTCTCATCCCATTTGTTATACCAAAGGGGGAGGAGAGCTGACCATTAACTCATTCATTCATTCACCCTATCGAACGCCTTTTCGGCGTCGGTCGAAAGTAGCAAAGGGAGGACTTCATAGTGTAGTATATTAAAACTTTTATTATAAACACAGTAAAAAATCCCTTGCAGGGTACCCACATTTGCATGGCGTGTCAGGGCGCCACTCTAAAATGGCATAAAAAACAAGCTGTAGCGGCTGATATCAGGGTGGTATACTGATCGTCCTTAGTGGGTGCACTGACTAGCGTTTCATCCTGTCCCCTTCCCCAGGGATTTTTTACTGTGTTGATAATAAGTTTTAATACACTACACTATGAAGTCCTCCTTTTTCTATTGGTATTACTGAGGCACAGAGTGAGGCCACCACAGGAATCCGGATTTATGCACTCTATTTGGAATATTGTATGTATTTTAGCACGTTATCACTTTATTGCGGTTATATAGCACATTTTTAATTTCACTATTTGTATTTTAGGTTTGAAAGCGCAGCGTACTTTAGAAGATTGTGTGATGACAGACTGTCTAAAATCCGACCGTTAGTACGCTCCATCAGACAATTGTTGGCCAACTTTCTGCCAACAAATGGATGGCAGGCTAGTAAATTTTCGGCGGACAACTGTCTGTTGTCAGATTTTCCTATGTCCAAAGTACAAACACGCATGCTCGGAATCAATGCTCATCAAACACAACATTAGCAGAAGGGGCCAAAAGGGTGGTGCTCAAGAGCTGAAATTCCACGTAGTACGTCACTACGTTCATGTTTGTTGGCCGACAATGGTGTACCTTTTGTATGCAAGGCAAGTTCACGGCACACGCCCTTCGGACAAAAGTCTGGCGCTTTGTCTGCGGAAAATCCAATCGTGTGTACGAGGCTTTAGGGAAAGTCATCAGAGGTGGGGGAAAGCAAAGCCTAGCTCAGTGCAGGACACACTACTCACCAAGCAGATCAGTCACCCGGCAGCCGCTCTCAGAGGAGCACGATTAAGGGAAGCACATCGCCCGGAGGACACAACAAACAGAGCTAAGGGGGAGGGGCATGGCCAGAGTGGGAGGGGATGGGCCGGTGCAGGATGGGGCGGGTCCACTGCAGGGAAGGGAAATCACACTGACAGCCCTGCTCCTTAACTGATAATTTCCGGATTTTTTTTTGTATACATTTCATCTGTCAGCTGTGGAATTCCACTGATAGATGAAAGATTCGAACCTGAAGGTATCAGTTTCTAGTATCGTCGCATTTGCACGAGTACCGATACTCGTGCAAATGCTTAGTATCAGCACTGATATCGGTATCGGAGCAACCCTAATACTAATATACATTAAGCTGCATTAGTAAAAGACCTGGACCTTCCTTGCAGGGCAAAATGGGAAAAAGACATGGGAAAATTGATGGATGATCAGTGGGATAGTATTTGAAAAATCACACAAAGACTGACAGATTTTATAACTCACAGAACATACTATACACGGAAGGAAGCTATCCCAGGTGTGGAGATTCAGATGGGAACCTCATTCATATGCTCTGGTGGTGTCAAACTGCGTGGACACCTGTGCTGTTCAGAGTGGAAAGGAAAGGCACCTTTACCCTATTGAGGGTGTGTGGGTCTGGCTCTACTGGCAAGCCCCTAAAACCTGGAATATTTAATGTTCATTTGTGAGATATATTTACCCTTTGAGGAGTGCTAACCCCTTTTGATGAATATATCATATCATATTCTGGTACTTGGTTCTGGTCATTGGTTGAAATTACGTGGGGTTTTCATTTCCGGTCTGTGCCTTATATGCTGTTCACACTATGAACACTCACTGGCACCTACCCAGTATGTTCTGAGGAAGCTACTAAATTGCGAAACACGTTGACAAGCAAGCGTGAAGGTGGTGTTGGATCATATCTTTCTATACAGATACAATCATCTCTCTCTCTCTCTCTCTCTCTCTCTCTTTTTCTCATTTTGCATCATGATGTGCCTACAAAGTGCGCTGTTTCTGAGATATATTCTCAATCCTTACATATACTTATTAGATGTTGGCATAGTGGGGGTCCTCCCTTTCTCTAGCGGTGTCCCAAACTTTACAGATACTGGGAGGAAGTGGAAATACAGTAAAATTTATATTTAAAGTAGATCTGCAGATAGAACCTAAGCTATGTGTATTGGGATGTATGGAATATCAAACAATTTCTATCCTGACACGATTAGCAATACTGAGATGTTTCTACCAAGCAAGAAAACGAATAGCTCAGAAATGTTTCCTTCACCCCCCCAATGCATGAAAAGTGGATAAGAGGGATTAACAACACAATAATAAGGGGAAAGTTAGCATATGTAAGGAGGGGATTTGTGGATAAATTTGAAAATCTATGGAAGCCATGGACTGAAAGGGTTAGATAAATGAATAATGTGTATACTAGAGAAAATATTAAAACATATTTATAGATGGAAATATCTGTGTTGGGTTGGAAAGTTGGGGGGGGGGGGTGTTGGGGGAGAACAAAAATACTGGTATAAAGCGAGGTAATATTGTGACATTGTACTAATTTTTGTATGTATTAATAATTATGTAAATTGAGAAAAGTTTGTTTAATACTTAATAAAAAAAAAGGATTTGATACAAAAAATAATATTCTTTTCTGTTCAGCTCAAAAAAAGTTTTCTGGCGATGGTGCACATATGGACACATTTTGCAAGTCTTCTTTTTGCACTGGTACATCCCTACTATTTGCAGGAATGATACGTTTAAGTTTACTAGGGGCTATGCTGTTTTTTTATACTAGGAGCTTTTTTGTATACAAAGCGAGGTCTAGGGGGGGTTGCTGATTTTGGTTTGGGGTCTTTAGTTAAGATGGTCCAAAGTTTTAGTATAATCCTTTCCATTTGCCTATAATTGCAATGAAAATTGGTGATGCATTTTAGATCATTATGCTGATTGTACTGTTTTTTGGTCTCTATTGGAAACTGTGCCAACTAGGCATTCGGCTTGGACATTATCCACTAAGTCCTCGTCATAACCTTTTTCTAAGAATTTGGTTTTGAGTGTGGCTCCTTGCGTATTGTAATCCTTGTCAAAAGTACAATTTCTCCTTAACCTGGTATATTGCCCTTTGGGAATATTTTGGATGGTGACAACTACCTGAATGGAATATAAAATTATATAATTGGACAATTTCCAGGACAGACAATGTCTCCAATCCCTGGTAATGAGTAGCAAAGGAAAGAAGAGAAAACCTCTTGCAGATAAAATGGGATTTTTAATTGAGACCAATTGTCTGTAAGTGAGGTAAGCACCAATAAGGCAATTCAATACAAAAAATATATAGATTTATCGATATAAAAAATAAGAACATATAAACAAGGTACACATTTAATTCGACCAGACGATGATTCTTGACATAATCAATCAGAAATGTTGACAAGCAGGGAAACCAACATGTTTCACAGATTGCTTCATCAGGGTTTTTGCATATGTCATTTAATTAATCTAGATTGCATAAGATATAAACATATCATTAGTATAATGTCAAGAATACGTTTCAAGTTTCATCAATTCATGATATAATTATAACAATTTGAATTCATATTCCATATTCACATTGACAATTTTATATTTGTTTGTATCTTTGTGCTCACCTGGTCCTTCATGTGACCAAGCACCCATATACGCCTCTATCTAGTTATCCACACGTTCCGCTGTAGACCAATCAATTTGTGGGATGATTTGAGCATCCCTAGGTAAGAGGAGGGAGGCTCTTTCCCTTCCTGTCCATTCTTATTGTGTGTGACCGGTAGCGCCAACGCACTATTACCATGATTGGTGCGCATGTGGGGCTCCAGGGACTGTCGGACCGGAAGTGATGTCAGCGGTCAGCCATTAACCGGTTACTTCCGGTGTGATCGCGGACCTGAAAGACGATGTGCGGGCGCACAGCCGTCACATGCATCCGGAGGTCTGTGCTGTAGTCTTCCACCTTACTACAGCAGCTATGATGCCAAATTGTGTCTGACTACCAAGGCGCCAACAGAGTACCAGCAAATAAGAGGAATTTCCTCTACAGCATTTATAATCCGTTTTTTTTGTTTTTTTTTGTAAATTAAAGTTTTAGAAGCCGCATACAGTGCTGATGTGCTGACGTACTGACGTGCTGTCAGAAGCTCCGTCAGAAGCTCCGGCTTCTGCAGGCCCCCTGCCTCCCGGATCCCAGCAGCCAGCAGCCTTAACGGGCACCTAAGTTCCCCCCCCCTCCTAGGCTCGGGGACCGGGTACGAGTCCCCCCCCCGCCCCTAACGACCTAGCCAGTCATCCCCCACCGCCGCCGTCACTAGCCGCCTCCCACCTGCCTCTCTGGGCAGGCGGTTTAGGAAACTCCGCGGCTCCGGCCTAGTCCGGCCGGCGCCAGATCACCGCCCCCATCGGCAGCAGCTCGCCCCCATCCAGGCACCCACGCGGCCCGGATACCCACGCACCGGACCCCCCCTACCCCCCCCCCCCCACATCAGCACCTGCATCCATCCACCCCGGGGAGCCGAGACCAGGCAAGCCCGTGGCTCCGGCCTAGTCCGGCGGCCATCTTGGTACACCCACTCCACCAAGCTACTACCAGGACATCCCCAGGACCTCCAGGACCCCCCAGCAGATACCAACGGGTACTCCTTCCACCACAGGTCAGTCTCCCAGGTGGGGCAACATCCACAGCCGCCATCGCCTCGGCTCTAGCTTGCTAGACAAGGAAGAAAGCGGCTGCGGATGAGACCCAACCCACCTCATCCCACCCCCCAGCTTATCCTATCCTCCTTTCTGCAGGCCGGCGTGCCCACCCCTCTCAGTACACCCCCGCCTAGCAACCGGACTTCACCGCAGAAGCACCAGGCCTCACAGCAAGCGCCTCAGGGATTATCTCCAAGCAGGTAAGCTCTCGGGACCCCCCCCCCCACTAGCAGTTGATCCAGGGCACTGCGGTCCGACCGCCTCCGGGGGTCAGGAAGGAATTTTTTTTCCCCCTACTGAGCAATTGGCTAGCACAGCTAGGGTTTTTTTTCGCCTTCCTCTGGATCAACGAGAGGGCGGTAGGTTCAACAGGCCCCCATCACCCCTACAGGAACTATTCGCTCCAACTCAGCAACACACCGCAGCTGTCATCAGCAGCATTCTTCTGGTCCAGGATCTTTCGCGACAAGCAGAGGCAGCTGGAACAGCCAGGAACCTGCTACCCAACTAAACAAATTCCTCACACATAGGGCACTACATGATCAACTTGCGCGCCTACTCATAGCCTCTACGTGGCGGCAAGTCTGATACCTAGTCTGATAACAGGACAAACCCGGATCAGGATCATCAGCTCAGTCATCCCAGGACCATCAACTTCATCCTCTGGCCATGTGCTACTTTAAATATTCAGCAGAAGTCCTCCACAGACTAAGGAATACCACCGCAACATTGCCAGCTCCCATTCAAAAAATTCTACGAAAACAACGACTACTAAAGACCGACCTACTAACAACCTCCAAACACAGGAAGATACCAACCCAACCACAACATTTAGCATGCGCCATGATCAACACCAGATCTGCAGCCAAACAGACTAGAAGTACACGACTTCATCACCCAAAACAATATAGACTGCCTCTTCATCACGGAAAGCTGGCTAACGCCCGACTGCATCTCCAACCTCACCCAATTGGTGCCGGAGAACTACAGGATCCTAACTGAACATCGGATAGGAAAAAAAGGAGGAGGCCTAGCAGTGATTTTTAAATCGCACCTGGCGCTCACCAAACCAATCTTACAGAACCCAGTGCCTTTTATGGAGACATTGACGCTGCATCTTCAATCAACACCCCATGACACCACTCACATTCTACTTTGCTACAGACCACCAGGACCAAAGACCAATCTGCTTACACCCCTCACGGAATTCATCTCAATACACACACTGAAATCCAAAAACCTCCTGGTACTTGGAGACTTCAACCTCTGGGCAAACTCTACCCAAGACCCTATCGCGACCGCCTGCATCAGCCAACTGGAAGAACTGGGTCTCCAGCAACTGATAAAGACCCCCACACACGGGTCAGGACACACTCTGGACCTCATCTTCAAACAAAATCTGGACATCAACACACTAGACAACATACCACTACCATGGACGGACCACCACGCCATCAAATTCAAAATCTCCACCAACACCACCCACCAAAAACAGAAACCTGCAACAACAACTCATTGGACCAGATCGCAGAAAAAACTGCACTCCGATACCTTCAAAACCACTTTATCAAACAAAATAGCAACTCTGAATTTAACCCACTCATCGGAGCAAACTCTCAGCTCCCTAAACAATGTATTACTACAATCAGCAGACTCAGTGGCTCCAAAACGCAGAACACTCATCAGGAGGAAAAACGCAGGATGGTTTAATAGCTCGCTCACACTACTCAAGCAAGAACGCAGAAGAGCTGAAAGAGCATGGAGAAGAAATCCTACCAAGGGAAATCACACAAACTACAAAGGACTGACAGAGAATTATCAGAAGGCAATCTTCAAAGCTAAAAAAGATTATTTCTCAAATACCATCTCAGCGGCCTTAAACCGCCCCCGGGAACTTTAAAATAGTCGCTCAGTCGATGAACCCGGCATGCTTAGAGCCCCCCGCTAATGAAACCCAAGATTTCTGCAATGAATTATCAGATTTTTTCATCAATAAAATCGACAACATCCGGAAAATAATTCATCAGAAAAAAAACATCCGACGGCAGTCAACCAGAGCAAAAAGTCGATATCGACACAAACATCCCACAACCACCAAAGTTTTCTCTGATCCCAATTACCACGGATATCACTAAAAACATCATCAAAAATCTCAGAGACAGCACATCCTCTATTGACATCATCCCCACAAAACTCCTGAAAGAATGCTCCGACATCCTGGCTCCCACCATAAAGCACCTCATAAATCAATCGTTCAAAGAAGGGATCGTTCCAGGCGCCCTCAAACAAGGCATCATCAAACCCCTGCTAAAGAAACCCAACCTCGACCCCCGGGACCCTAACCACCGCAGACCGATAACAAGCCTGAACAACATCTCCAAGATTATGGAGAAAGCGGTAGTACAACAGATACAACGCCACCTGGACACACACACACTCCTGGACCCGCTACAATCAGGATTCCGCCCAGGCCATGGGACAGTAACCGCACTCCTGAAGATATGGGACGACGCCCTCGAAGCAGCAGATGACGGAGAATCATATCTCCTGGTACTGTTGGACCTCAGTGCAGCGTTTGATACTGTAGACCACAATACTCTACTCATCCGCCTTACAGAAGTAGCAGGAGTCACAGACTCAGATCTACAATGGTTCGCATCCTTCTTAGGAAATCGCTCTCAGACAGTGAAACTAGGAGCTTTCACCTCTGAAACCCGGGCAATCTCCTGTGGAGTCCCTCAAGGATCACCCTTGTCGCCAGTGCTCTTCAACATCTACATCCGCCCACTCCTCAACATCAGAAGATCAGACCTCTGCTTCCACTCATACGCTGACGACACGCAATTATATTTTCGTATCACCGGACAAAAAGACCATCATCAGCAATTAGAAAAATGCCTCACTATGATAGACGACTGGATGACTACTAGCTCCCTCAAACTTAATGAATCGAAAACAGAACTGCTTATTCTACATGCAAATCAAAACCCCCGAACCAAGATCCCTTGGACACCACCCACCATCTTTGGACAGACCATCGCCCCTAGGACCAAGGCCAAGAGTCTCTGAGTCATTTTTGACTCAGAAATGTCAATGGATGCCCAAATAGGAGCAGTAGTCAGTGGATCTCACCATCTGCTCCGCCTGCTACGCAGACTCATCCCCTTCATTCCAAAGGAGGACAAAGCAGTGGTAGTTGGAACAGTCATCAATTCTCGACTGGACTATGCTAACTCCCTCTACATAGGATTACCCCAATATCAACTTGCGCGCTTACAACTTATCCAAAACACGGCGGCAAGACTGATAACAGGGAAAAAACCCTGGGAATCCATCTCCCCTTCCCTGAGGAACCTACATTGGCTAACCGTAAGGAATCGGGTCACATTCAAGGACCCTCTGCCTCACCCACAAATGCACACATGGAAACGCTCCGCAATACCTTCTCGAGAAAATAAAACACTACACACCGAATCGCAGTCTTCGATCGGCTAATCAAAATCTCCTCCTCATTCCTAAATCCCGCTACAAATCAAAGGGGGAACGGAGATTCGCTGTCCAGGGACCACGGCTATGGAACACTCTACCAACCGACATCCGCATGGAAGAAAACCATCAGGCCTTCAGGAAGAAACTCAAGACCTACCTCTTCTAGAAGCTCGACAACCAAATGCCAATACAGCGCCTTGAGGCGATTCAGTTCGCATTGTAGCGCTATATAAGTTATTCATTCATTCAGCTATTTTAAATAGTGTCACTCATTATGAACTAATGAATGGCCGCTGATTATTATGATAGACTATATGCACATGCCATGCAAGTATCTATTATTATTACTATATTGGTGATTAACTAGAGCTTTTTGTCATGTGCCCCACATAGCACTATTCGAACAATAAAGGTTTATTTTTTGAAAACTTTCATTGTGGGCTCAAGTTGTGGCATTGCTTATAGGAATGGTGTAATCCTTACCCCTTTTTTGAAAACTAATGGTCAGCTATCATTATGCTAATGTGTAGGTCTGCCTGTATTGCAGATATAAACAAATGAAATGCTAATGTACAGCTGCTGATTATTAATTAATATTCAATAATATTCTATATAGTATCTGGTTGGCAATGATACTATATATACATCGGCTGCACCTTACTATGTAGCGGGTGGTGTATATGGACTGCTGCTATTACCATGACTATTTATATTTAATTTACCCTTAGATTACGGCTGTTTCAAACAAACTGGTGATCTGGCACGATCCAATCGTCTCACTGGCTACCCCGGCTGGGTCTGGCTCCTATCGGGAATAAGCCGCGATTGGTCTGCCGCGGAACATGTGGATAACTAGATAGAGGCGTATATGGGTGCTTGGTCACATGAAGGACCAGGTGAGCACAAAGATACAAACAAATATAAACTTGTCAATGTGAATTTGGAATATGAATTAAAATTTTTATATTTATATCATGCATCGATGAAACTTGAAACTTATGCTTGACATTATATTAACGACATGTTTATATCTTATGCAATCTAGATGAATTAAATGACATATGCAAAAACCCTGATGAAGCAATCTGTGAAACATGTTGGTTTCCCTGCTTGTCAACATTTCTGATTGATTATGTCACATATCATCGTATGGTCGAATTAAATGTGTACCTTGTTTATATGTTTTTTTATTTTTTATATTAATCTATATATTTTTTCGTATTGAATTGCCTTATTGGTGCTTACCTCACTTACAGATAATTGGTCTCAATTAAAAATCCCATTTTATCTGCAAGAGAACTACCTGAATGGAGATGAGTTTCCGGCTGTGGGTTTGAAGTGTTCTAGGTGTAATATTATTGTTCTTGTGGCTTAGCTCGAGGTCAAAAAATACCAAAGTGTCTTGATCGCAAACCTGGGTGAAAGTCAAACCCATATTGTTGACACTGAAATACTGGGAGATATATAATAATGAACCATATGTGGAAACAAAAAAAGGGGGGCTTCCATAGAAAAGTTACCAACATCCCAATTGTTAGTCAAAGACAAGTCCCCATGGAATAGGGAACAACAGTACCCCCCGGTACGGTGGGACTTTAAAAGTGAACTATGCAATTTTTTATATAAAAATAATTTTATTTAGAAAATGTTTTTTGTAAAAAAGAAACATGTGAGACAAGCACACAAATATAGTACATATAATACAAAACATTCATGCATGGATGAACCAAGTACATAAATATTGACACGTTTGATTGCGTAATTATACAAAAACTTTGCTCCAGAAGCCTGACATGTTTCAGGGTGACTCCCTTTCTTCAGAGGCTTTCAACAGGAGAAATAATATAATTACAATCTGCAAAACAAATTTGGAAATCGTAAGGACAAAACATTTCAGGAACACACCATCAACTGTTTAGTCCCAGAACAAGCACGGTATACATACCAATGTATGTTTTCTTTAAAAAGAATAAATGTGTGTACAAACAGATGATTCCCCCTGGATGTTACCAGGGAGAGGAGTTAGCTGCCAGGAAAAGTCCAAAAATGGTAGGTCCCCGTCAAAAACGCAAAGGGTGAAACTCACACAGGCCCAACAGGCAAGACCGGGCGACCCAGACCACACAGAAATGGATGTCAAAGCCTATGAAAATAATGCAATATATTATTTTACTGATGATATTAAAATGAGAAAAAAAAAACACACCTAACACCTTCAAAGGCGGGCATTTACCAAAGAACAAATTTGATGTAGTTCTTGGAGAAAAACATGCAGATATAACTGCAGCAGTGTGATAATGCCAAATAAATTAAAACGGATATCTAAACTTATAAAGGGCATTTGCATTTGTTAGTCAAGATAAAAGAGATAAAGGATGAATGCACCATCAAGTAATAACAAAATAAAAGAACTTACTTGTAAATATAGTTGAAAACATAAACCACTTTTCTCAAGCAGCCTTGCAGCATACCATCTGTGCTGCAGGTAACTGAACATCAGCTGAGCTGAATGAGAAAAACCCGGCGTCTCTTAAAAGACCGCCGGCGCCTGCGCATTAGAGGACCAGGCCGTGGTGTCAGCAAAGAATGTGTGGGGATAGACGGCGTCCGTGCGTCAGACGCAATTACATCAACGGGACGAGCTGCCAGAGCGTGCGCAGTAGAGAAAATACAGCTATCGTGTCCCCCATGATATGGGGACACAGAGGAAAGAGTGACCGGCGCGAGCACGTCAAGTGCGACGACGTCATCACTCCTCAATCCTAAAACATACAATACACCGGTATATGAGGGGTGTAAAGGATTGAGGAGTGATGACGTTGTCGTGCTTGACGCGATCGCACCGGTCACTCTTTCCTCTGTGTCCCCATATCATGGGGGACACGATAGCTGTATTTTCTCTACTGCGCACGCTCCGGCAGCTCATCCCGTTGATGACGTCATTGCGTCTGACGCACGGACGCCGTCTATCCCCACACATTCTTTGCTGACACCACGGCCTGGTCCTTTAATGAGCAGGCGCCGGCGGTCTTTTAAGAGACGCCAGGTTTTTCTCATTCAGCTCAGCTGATGTTCAGTTACCTGCAGCACAGATGGTATGCTGCAACTATGCAGCATAACTATGCAACTACCATGCTGTTTTCAACTATATTTACAAGTAAGTTCTTTTATTTTGTTATTACTTGATGGTGCATTCATCCTTTATCTCTTTTTTCTTGACTAACAAATGCAAATGCCCTTTATAAGTTTAGATATCCGTTTTCGTTTATTTGGCATTATCACACTGCTGCAGTTATATCTGCATGTTTTTCTCCAAGAACTACATCAAATTTGTTCTTTGGTAAATGCCCGCCTTTGAAGGTGTTAGGTGTTTTTTTTTTTTTTCTCATTTTAATATCATCAGTAAAATAATATATTGCATTATTTTCGTAGGCTTTGACATCCATTTCTGTGTGGTCTGGGTCGCCCGGTCTTGCCTGTGGGGCCTGTGTGAGTTTCACCCTTTGCGTTTTTGACGGGGGCCTACCATTTTTGGACTTTTCCTGGCAGCTAACTCCTCTCCCTGGTAACATCCAGGGGGAATCATCTGTTTCTACACACATTTATTCTTTTTAAAAAAAGCATACATTGGTATGTATACCGTGCTTGTTCTGGGACTAAACAGTTGATGGTGTGTTCCTTCCTTACGATTTCCAAATTTGTTTTGCAGATTGTAATTATATTATTTCTCCCGTTGAATGCCTCTGAAGAAAGGGAGTCTCCCTGAAACAAGTCAGGCTTCTGGAGCAAAGTTTTTGTATAATTACGCAATCAAATGTGTCAATATTTATGTACTTGGTTCATCCATGCATGAATGTTTTGTATTATATGTACTATATTTGTGTGCTTGTCTCACATGTTTCTTTTTTACAAAAATTATTTTCTAAATAAAATTATTTTTATATAAAAAATTGCATAGTTCGCCTTTAAAGTCCCACCGTACCGGGGGTACTGTTGGTCCCTACTCCATGGGGACTTGTCTTTGAAATACTGGGAGAAGACCTCAACCTCCTGTAGGGAGCCATCCCAGATGATCACTATATCATCTAAGGGTATATATGGAGCACTAGGTACACAGCTAAGGATGCATGACTGTGGTGAGGGGGAGAAAGAAGGGTGGGGAGGGGAGTCCAATAGTTCAACAAAGGTCCTAGGGAACTATGAGGCCATATGCTACTAAAGCCATACCTGTATCAGTGTTGGCGGCCAGCTGTCAAAGCAGAAGACGACTCTGTATGCAGTGAGTAGGGATGAGCCGAACACCCCCTGGTTCCTTTCGCACCCAGGACATGCGAACGGACCGAAAGTTTGCACGTACATTCGAACTTCGTTAAAGTCTATGGGACACGAACGTGAGAAAAGTGCAAATTTTAAAGGCTAATATGCAAGTTATTGTCCTAAAAAGGGTTTGGGGACCCGAGTCCTGTACCAGGGGACATGTATCAATGCAAAAGAACGTTTTAAAAACGGCCATTTTTTTTTTACTTTTTTTTTTTTTGCCACTTGAGCGAACTCTTGTGAGAGACTTAATAGTTCATCATTGTCCCTTCTCGTTTTCACATCATTGTAGCTTAAATCGTTGCATATATGTTTTCTTTCTTTCTTTTTTTTTCCCTTTTCTTTTTTTCTTTCTTTTTTTTTTTTAATTAGTGAAAATTTAATACTTTAATACTTTAACTTTTATTACATAGTGTCTCCAAAAGTTTTAACAATAATTATATATTTTATCTATATGACCCCTCCCAAATTATCTTCCGACCTTATTGGTTGGGGGAGATTCTTCACAAACTGGCTCAACTGCAGATACCGCCATTCATTCATCACTATTAACTCTTTCTTGTGTTTTAATTCTTGCAGTGTTAATTTCCCGTTTACCATTATATCCATTAATTGTGCCCTATCTTTTTTAATCCAATTTCCTCCTATTTTTTTTTTCCTGGTGCAAAGTACTTGTTTTCTTTTAAAGCTATTAAAGGTGAATTATAATCCCCATTTAATCATTTATAAATTTTATCCCATATTTTTAAAGTGTTTCGTGTCAGTGCATGAGTGTTCACATCAAGTGTAGAAAGGGGTGTCGAGAAACTAAGCTCTTAAGCCGCCCAGAGGATGAAAGGTGTACTGGGGGCGGGAAGCAATGCAGATCTATAGAACCTGATGCGCTCAATACAGTGATAGAAGTGGAATACTCCAGTGGAATCAGAGAAAAGAGGATGGAGAAAGGAGCTTACGGATAACTAGATGGAAAGAACATGGGGGGAGATGTGGCTATAGTCAGAGGCAAAACAGGCTGGCAATCAAAGATCCCAGCCCTGGGGTGCCCAAACAGAACCCAATGCTGTAAAACAAAGACATGACAAGTTGTGGTACCAAGATAGACGTGGGGACTAGCGGCAAAGTCGCATCGGTCGCTGGTGAAATGCTCAGATGGTATAGGGGGAACCCATGTGGAGGGAGAGGTGGGCGGAGGGAGCCGGGAACCCCGTCATCCCCAATAGTGACAGGGTCCCTTTTGAAGTGACATGCAAAAAAACAATGCAGACCAAGGCCTTAATAATTAATTGAATCTGAGTTAGATATGTAACAATAATGGTTTTGAAGGAGTTTAAACCAAGAAGAAAAAATTGTACATGGTAGAGTGACAATTCAATAATAACATTTAGTCAAAAATTGCAATACAAAATATATACACATAGATAAAGTTTATTGATACATTGAATATAAGAAAAAGAGAAAAAAGAAAGGCAATTGTTGAGGCTGCGCAGTTGCCCGGGCACCCCAGAGAGCCGACCACACAGATGGTTAGACTGAGAGGTGCGACACTGGAGGAGTCCATATATGCAAAAAACACATATAACCTAGGGCAAAAAATTACAATGATCAAACTGAGGGGATGAATTAATAGAGTAACCAGTTCAGAGTTAGTGCTGGGGTAGTATGGAAATACCATTGCAAATAGCAAATTAAAGAAATGGTTTAAAACTAATGTGTTCATTGAGGCCTGGGAAATGGATAGCATTGAGATTGTGTATCCATTTGGTCTCAAGCTGTAACAATTTTTCATCTATCCCCCCTCCTCTAATATGCGTCTCGACATGTTCAAGTGCCGAGAAGCATATGCATTAGGGATCAAAATTATGTACTTGACCAAGGTGCCTATTAATAGCCGTAGTGATCATGCGTTTAAAGGTGGGCTTAATGTGGTCGCGAATGCGAACTTGGAAAGGCCGTTTAGTTTTACCAATATAAAAGCATCCACAGATGCATGTAGCTAAGTAGACTACACCTATGGTTCTGCAGTTTACATGGTGTAAAATTTGATGGGAGGATCCATCAGGTAATTGGGTAGCCTTGGAATTTACAATGAACCGGCATATATCACATGACCCACATGGGTATGTGCCATTCTCCCGACGTATCTGAGTTACACGTGGGGCATGATGGCTTCTAGTGAGACGGTCTCGAAGAGAGGGACATCTTTTGTAAGTGATTTTAGGACGTGTGCCAATAAACTTGCTGACTGTAGGGTCGGCTAAGAGTAAAGGCCAAAAGTTATTAATCACCTCACGGATCTGAGTATGCATAGAGGAAAAACGGGTGATAAGTCTTACTGGTTGAGCGTTTGTTAAATCTTTAGTGCTGTGTATCAATTTTGACCTATCCAGGTTTTTAACTTTATTGAATGATCGTTTCAATAAAGCATGGCTGTAACCTCTATTGATTAGTCTAAAGTAAAGTTTCTTAGAAGTGTTGAAAAAGTCAGCATCTGAGGTGCAGTTACGTCTTATCCTGAGGTACTGACTATATGGAATACTGTTAAGTAGTGATTGAGGGTGGGCGCTTTGAGCATGTAAAATTGTGTTACCTGCAGAGGGTTTTCTGAATAAAGAAGTGCTGATACCACCAGATTTGTCAATGCTGATAGTCAGATCAAGGAAGTTTACAGACTGCTGACTGAATTCCATCGTAAATTTTAGATTAAAGTCATTTACGGACAGGGATTCAAAGAATTGTTTTAAATCCTGTTGTGAGCCTGACCAAAATAACAAAATGTCATCGATGTATCTAAACCAATGTAAAATCTTAGATTTGTTGTTCGAACCAAGGTTAGAAAAAAGGTGTCGTTCCCACCCCCCCAGGTACAGATTGGCATATGAGGGCGCACATTTGGTCCCCATAGCCACACCCTGCACCTGGAGGAAGTGGGAAGTACCAAACATAGTGATTCTTGGTCAGGATAAATTTCAATAGGCCAAGTACAAAGTTGGCATAGTTGTCAAATTGGGGGCCACGTTCAAGAAGGAGGCCTCTTATGACATCTATACCTTTGAGGTGTGGGATACAATTGTATAGGCATTCAATGTCACTAGCCATGTGTTGGAAGGTAAAGTCATGTTTTGTAATAATTTTAAAAGATGAATCGTGTCTTTGACATAGGAAGGCAGGGAAATGACATGGGGTGCTAGGTATTTGTCTACAAGAGCACTGGCATTTTCAGTTAAGTAGTGACAGCCTGATACAATAGGGCACCCTTGAGGGCTAGTAACCGATTTGTGGATTTTGGGTAAAGCATAAAAGGTGGGAATAGTCGGTTCATTGATTTTCAAAAAATTCCAAGTATTAAGATCACATAAAGGCTTTTGAATTTTTCTTGGAGTGCGGCCGTCCAGAGTCCTTAATTTGCATCTTCATCAGCTTGTGCCGTGCCTGCACCTGGGTTCTCTAACCATAGGAATAGCTGTGGGATTGAGTTTGGGTGGATCATCCTGGAGCGGTGGATCTCTTCATACTATTAAGATCACATGATAGAGGCTTGATAGGCCCGAAATATGAGTTGGTCAAATTGATGGGAAAAGTTTTTTTATCAATGACGGTGCAATGGGACGGTACCATTCTGGATTGTCAAGAATGTTTCGGCACATGATTTCATACGCCTTAATGTCCATAACCACGAAATTTCCACCTTTGTCTGCCGGTTTAATGACCAGATCTGAGTGGGTTTGGAGAGATTTCAATGCTTGAGAGCTGGCTTGGGTTAGATTGGATCGGCCCGAAAAAGTATATTCTAGATTTTTAATTGCCAGACATGTTTGTTGCACAAAGGCAGAAATATTAGGGTTGGTAGATAATAAAGAAAAATTTTTGGATTTGGGTTTGAAAGAGGTCGGGGGGGGGGGGAGACACCGAGGGCGACGACAGCCGACTCATCGGCTTCGTCGGCATCGACGGCACCCTCCTCCCAGAGAGACATAAGTTCGTCAATAGCCTGCATTTCTTCAAATGTCGGTGCTTGATTGGAAGAGGTAATGGTTGTATTGGTTGATTTGAGAGAAGATTTATCATAGAGAACTTTATAAATAAGTTTACGGGCAAACAGATGGATGTCCTTAATGAATTTGAATTTGTCAAAGTTGGAGGATGGACAAAACGTCAAACCTAGTTGTAGAATTTTTGTCTGTTCACTGGTAAGTGGGATAGATGACAAGTTCACTACATCTGAACCTAAGGGTTGTGTTGGGGGTGTGGGAGGAGCCTCTAGGCCAGATTGAGTGGAGTGTCTGGGGTTAAGGCTAAAAAAATGGGTGCTATTTTGGGATCAATAGAAGATCCATTGTGTGGAAACATTGAGGGTAGTACAGGTTCACTGCCACGTCTTGTGGCAAGTGATGAAGAAGAAGCAGTGGTAGTAGTGAGTGAGTGGGAAGAATGGAGGGTGTTCATTTGTGAGTTGGATACGTTGGATAATGCCTGTAAGGTAGGAGTGGATATTTCATTATTTTTAGGACGTACTGTGGATGAACGGACATTAAGTGCAGGTGTGGGAGTGTGAATGTGAGCATCGGTTGAAATGGAGGATCTAGCCCCCTTTCTTTTTTTGAGATTACGATTGTGTGATAAGTCTTGATATATAGTAGATGTACTTGAGGA
Source organism: Lithobates sylvaticus (assembly GCA_028564925.1). Lineage (NCBI taxonomy): Eukaryota > Metazoa > Chordata > Amphibia > Anura > Ranidae > Lithobates > Lithobates sylvaticus. The sequence goes on along the minus strand of CM053037.1, from coordinate 99,263,328 downwards.
AAAAGAAGTAAATGGTGTATTAGGTTGTTCATTGGTGTTTGGTTGTGTGGGAAAGTTTTGTGTCCTTGGTGCAAATTTGCGAACCCGTAGGGTCATGCCATTTATATGCATAGTCATTATCATATGCAGATTTGTCTCTCTGATATTTATTTTCTTTCATACTAATAATGTCAGAGGTATATGCTTCTAGGTGTACACGTAGAGATTTGTCTCTCTTCGTGAATCTTGTTGAAGAGACAAGTGAGGCATGATCATCGTGCCATATATTTATGGCTGTGTCTAATTGATCTAACTCATGTTCGTATTGCTTGCAAAGCATTGAAATCATACTAAAAGAACAAGATTGTAAGTCATATTCCCAAGATGTCTTGAGAGTATCATTAATCTTTTTTATGTTTGGAAAAATTTGTATTCTTAGACCCCAAGGGACTATTTGGTTAGTGCTATATTTTTCAAAATATGTTTTATGCCAGTAGACACGGACCTTTTTTTCTAGAAGACGTTGAAGTCTCATAAACGATTTGTCCAGCTCATCATCGGTGATGTTGGCCGCATTCTGTGAAATTTGTATCCTTTCCATTAACCCCTTCCATGCATCGCCACAATAGTCCGCCATGGTATGGAAGCTAAGAAGAGCGCCTGGGCACCGGCAACCATTCAATTTAAAAAAAAAAAAAAATTATTAATAGTTATGCAATATATATATATATATAGTTAATACAATACACCGGTATGTGGAGTATTAATCCATATAGGTACCAAAAGATCACGAGTGTACAAAAAACAGTTCATAAATTGATATAATAAATGAATCTCGAGTATTTCCGGCCAGAAAAGAAAAGAGCATTAAAGCGCGGGTAAAGGGTAGAAAGGGAGGCCTGGGATACTCATTCATAAATGTACCTCATCCCAATTAGAGTGATAAATGGGTGGAAAGGGATAGAGACAGGGGATTATAACGGTACTTAGTAAGGAGGAGGACACTCGTGATTTTTTTGTAAAAAATACAACAATATTTATTTAACAAAAATTTTGACACAGAAAAAAATGACATACATTTAAAATATGTCTGTCAATCAAGCTGAAGCCCACTAGAAAAGGGGAAAGGGGGCCTCAGAAATGATTGAGAAACCATGCACATTCTATAGTTCCTTGAAGATTAATTAAAAGATCTATACAACTGTATAGGTCATGGGTACAGTATGGTTGTTAAATGAGGATGATCGACATGTTTCGCCAAACAATGGCTTCTTCAGGGTCACTGAATCAGTCTGTACCCGAAATAGATAGGTCTGATAAATACAGAAAACAAAGTTGTTAGAGATACGCAATGAAACTACTACCATGGCCTAAACAGTGTTTACATTGCATGTCATTATAAGCTATATACTCCCCCACAAGACCCACAAACACTTTCCCCCCATGTAGCAAATTCCAAGAGCGATACATACCACCGAGCCAAAGCCAGTACCAGATCTAAATCGCAGGTGTAGTCATGTGCATGTGTTTAAACGCAAGGGACTGCCGAGAGCATATATAAAACCTGGTAGGGAACGGTAAGTACATATAAATTTAAAATGGCTTCAAACTAGGTTGAATGCCATGCATTAATTTGCTATTTGCAATGGTATTTCCATACTACCCCAGCACTAACTCTGAACTGGTTACTCTATTAATTCATCCCCTCAGTTTGATCATTGTAATTTTTTGTCCTAGGTTATATGTGATTTTTTGCATACATGGACTCCTCCAGTGTCGCACCTCTCAGTCTAACCATCTGTGTGGTCGGCTCTCTGGGGTGCCCGGGCAACTGCGCAGCCTCAACAATTGCCTTTCTTTTTTCTCTTTTTCTTATATTCAATGTATCAATAAACTTTATCTATGTGTATATATTTTGTATTGCAACTTTTGACTAAATCATTTCTGACTAAATGTTATTATTGAATTGTCACTCTACCATGTACAATTTTTTCTTCTTGGTTTCAACTCCTTTAAAACCATTATTGTTACATATCTAACTCAGATTCAATTAATTATTAAGGCCTTGGTCTGCATTGTTTTTTTGCATGTCACTTCAAAAGGGACCCTGTCCCTATTGGGGATGACGGGGTTCCCGGCTCCCTCCGCCCACCTCTCCCTCCACATTGGTTGCCCCTATACCATCTGAGCATTTCACCAGCGACCGATGCGACTTTGCCGCTAGTCCCCACGTCTATCTTGGTACCACAACTTCTCATGTCTTTGTTTTACAGCATTGGGTTCTGTTTGGGCACCCCAGGGCTGGGATCTTTGATTGCCAGCCCGTTTTGCCTCTGACTATAGCCACATCTCCCGTCATGTTCTTTCCATCTAGTTATCCGTAAGCTCCTTTCTCCATCCTCTTTTCTCTGATTCAACTGGAGTATTCCACTTCTATCACTGTATTGAGCGCATCAGGTTCTATAGATCTGCATTGCTTCCCGCCCCCAGTACACCTTTCATCCTCTGGGCGGCTTAAGAGCTTAGTTTCTCGAGTGTTGCGCGCGCTGTGTGCTGCGCGCGCACTCACTCACTCTCGGGCATTGTGGGAATTGTAGGCTAGTGCACATTCGCTACTGCGCATGCGCCTGAGGCTCGTTTGCCCGCCGTCTGATCACGGATCACTGTGATCAGGTGTGGAGGGCATATATAACCTGCTTGTCCGCACCATTATGGTGATGGACTCAGGGGCGCCAGCATATCCGGACCTTTGCTGCACTAGGTTTGTTAATGACCTCCTTTTGCACTACAATCTTTGAATCTATAGATTCAGTTCTGACTCTGCAAACTTATTCCTTCCATAGCTGCGGGTTTATATCCACCTTTGGACTGGCTCTCTCTCCAGATATTCTAATACCATTCTGAAACCCTCTATGGTTTTCCTGCCCTGCTAAAAAACGTTTATGCAATTCTCTGGTAATCTAGCAGCCTTTATATCCAGTACCAATTATTGTTTTTTAGGACCTTCCAGCATTTTTTAACAACTCTTTTTCATCATAGGGGTTTATGTTTTTTCCATCCAGACCCCATAGTGGTCCCATTACCTGGCGCCCCTCACATGTATCATTTATTTTGTCTTGGTAAGTTATTTATACTTTAGGCCATAATAGCCATGCATGGCATTCAACCTAGTTTGAAGCCATTTTAAATGTATATGTACTCTACTTACCGTACCCTACCAGGTTTTATATATGCTCTCGGCAGTCCCTTGCGTTTAAACACATGCACATGACTACACCTGCGATTTAGATCTGGTACTGGCTTTGGCTCGGTGGTATGTATCGCTCTTGGAATTTGCTACATGGGGGGAAAGTGTTTGTGGGTCTTGTGGGGGCGTATATAGCTTATAATGACATGCAATGTAAACACTGTTTAGGCCATGGTAGTAGTTTCATTGCTTATCTATAACAACTTTGTTTTCTGTATTTATCAGACCTATCTATTTCGGGTACAGACTGATTCAGTGACCCTGAAGAAGCCATTGTTTGGCGAAACATGTCGGTCATCCTCATTTAACAACCATACTGTACCCATGACCTATTCAGTTGTATAGATCTTTTAATTAATCTTCAAGGAACTATAGAATGTGCATGGTTTCTCAATCATTTCTGAGGCCCCCTTTCCCCTTTTCTAGTGGGCTTCAGCTTGATTGACAGACATATTTTAAATGTATGTCATTTTTTTCTGTGTCAAACTTTTTGTTAAATATTGTTGTATTTTTTACAAAAAATCATGAGTGTCCTCCTCCTTACTAAGTACCGTTATAATCCCCTGTCTCTATCCCTTTCCACCCATTGTTCACATCAAGTGTTCTAAATTTTGGGGGTTCCAAACCTATGTCTTTCAATCGTGCTTTACTAAGTGTATTTTCAATATTCACCCACCTTTTTTCATTTTTGTCTTTGACTCATTCCACAACTCTAGACAATACCACCGCATTATAGTGTTTTTGGATGTCGGGAATTGCCAGACCTCCTCTTTTTTTTTTTCCTGTTTTAGTATTAAAAAGGACACTCTAGGTTTTTTATTTTTCCATATGAAGTTCATCACTAATGTTTTTAATTTTCTGAGATATATTTGCGGTAATGCCACAGGTATCATCTGAAACTTATATGTAATTTTTGGGAGGAGGACTATCTTTAAGGTATTTATACGTCCTATCCAGGATATTGGCTTACTCAGGAAATTTTTACACTCTTTGTTTAATTTCGTCTAATAGAGGTATATAATTAATTTTGTATATTTTCTTCAGTGAGTTCGCTAATCTTATTCCAAGGTATTTTAATACTTTTCGCCAGGGGAAATTGAACTCTTCTTGAATCTCTTGTTTTACTGTTTTTCTCAGGTTGATATTCAAGATCTCCGATTTAGCAACCTTTATTTTAAAGTTTGATAATTCCCCGTATTGTTTTAAGATTTTTAATAGATTGGGCAGTGTGATCCGTGGGTTTCCTATATAAAATAGTACGTCATCAGCAAAAGCTGCTAATTTGTGTTCTTCGTCCCCCACTCTAATTCCTCTTATGTCTGGGTTATTTCGTATCGTGGTTCTAACGATAATATAAATAATAGAGGTGACATGGGGCATCCCTGTCTCGTCCCGTTCTTCATCTCAAAGGGAAGGGACGATGTTCCATTTATTTTGATTGTTGCTATGGGATGTTGGTACAGTGTCTTGATCCATTGGATCATTCTTGGCCCAATTCCCATTATTTCCAAAGTCTGTATCATGAGTCCCCAGTCTACCCTGTCGAAAGCTTTTTCAGTGTCAATCGACAGGAATAGCCCTGGGGACCCACTCTCTTTTATCTTTTGGAGTATAAGTAGTGTTCTCACCCCATTATCCCTCCCTTCTCTACCTGGGATGAATCGCTCTTGATCGGGATGTACCAATGTGTTCATTAAGCTTTTCATTCTTCTTGATAGTACTTTGGCATACAACTTTATATCTGCATTTAGTAACGAAATCGGCCTATAGCTAGAACAAACTGCTGGACATAATCGTAGACAGACGCAGAACCAAACTAGCTAAAATAGAGGGTAATATAAATAGCATCAAGGAAAACATGTTACCACATGTGGAAAGTAATGACTACAAAACTAGAGCTACTAAATTACAAGAATTTTTGACTAAAATGGATAATGAGATAAAAAATAAAAAGGTAAAAAAATACCAAAGAGATAAGAAGGACTATTTAGCAGGCAATGTGTATAAATGGCAGGAGGATGAAGTTTTAATTAATTCAAATAACACATCCTTGAATGATGATTTGGAGAATTGGAATGCCGAACAGGAAGGACATTCCAATAAGGGGGATACAAATACAAGCACCAGCACCAATGCTAGGGTAGACCCTGGTAGTGGCAATAATAACAGCACCCGGAGTAAGCCAACCCAATCTAGAGGTGAACAAGTAAATAATCCACCTAATCCAGTACACCAACCTAACCCACCATACCAACAACCCATGGGCCAATACCGCAGACCATGGCGAGGGGGATATAGAGGGCGGGGAAGGGGATACTATAACCAAAATTATGGTTACCCACAGGGACAGGGGGAATGGAGGGACTGGAGGGAACCATTCAAACCACCCATGCCGGTGTTTCAGACCAGCAGGGGAGGATGGGACAGGTACCCACAGGAAATGGCGCCAAACCGAAAGCCCCAAGGAGGAGAGGGTGCAGATGGGGATTCAAAAAGAAAAAGAGAGAATTAGGAAAGGGGCTATTTAACCTAACGGATGTATTATTCACGCAGGAAGAATTACTGGTATTAGATAAGGGGATCAAATATGCCCCTATAAGAGTTTTCAATCAATTTGAAGCCTTTATAGATCTGCAGAAATTTATAAGGAAACTCAATTTAAAAAAACATTTTGCAAGCAAAACTGAAACAACACAACCACCAACCACCTCCCTATATTCACATAGTTTATTGAAAAACAAATCCACCTTCAACCCTAGACCCAATGCAAATCACTATATAGAGGTATTTAAGCGTTTGATGGAGAAAGAAATTAGGAATATAAAACTACTTACATCAAAAAAAGTGGATCGTATTTGGAAGGGTATCAAGAAAATAGAGAAACGCAACAATATAGTAATAAGACCTGCGGATAAGGGGGGGGGGGGGGGGGTTAGTAATATTAACCAAAGAGGATTACGGACTGGAACTAGACAGACTAGTAAAAGACCAAACTACCTACCAGGTCTTGAAGAAAAATCCGAACAGGGAATATAAAAGTAAATTGAAACAGTACATAAACAGTGGTATCTCTGATAAAATACTAAACAGAAAGGAAGGTAGATACTTGGTACCGGAGGCACCTAAAATCCCAGTCATATGCCAAGTTCCAAAAGTACATAAAAACAACACTAAAAACCAAACAGAAAGGAAGAAGTAGATACTTGGTACCGGAGGCACCTAAAATCCCAGTCATATGCCAAGTAAAAATCCAAAAAAGTACATGAAAAAAAAACATATCCACTATACCACCGGGGAGACCCATAATTAGAAATTTGGTCTAAACTTTACTTGAATACACCACCCATAATTAGTGGTATAGGGTCAATCTTCTCCAGGTTAGGCAAATACCTAGACGTATTCTTGCAACCATTAGCAGCAAAAGGAAAAGCGTTTATTAGAGATAGCACAGATATTATTAAAAAATTAAGGGACATCTCAATCAATGAGAGTACATTACTCGTCACAATTGACGTTGAATCTCTTTACACTAATATCAAACAGGTAGACGCACTGGCAGCAGTGGCATGGGCTATGAAGAACTCATCCAACCTCAAATTAAAACAAAGACGGTTCATATTAGAAGGCCTGAGATTGGCAATGGGAAACAATTTTTTTCTGGCATCAACACAAGTATTACAAGCAAATAAAGGGGGTAGGCATGGGTAACAAATATGCGCCCAGTGTGGCCAACATTTTCCTGAATAAGTGGGAGGAGGAAGAAGTATTTGGAAAATGTTGGCCACAAATAATAACTTATAAACGTTTTATAGACGATATTTTGATTATATGGGAAGGAAATCAACACCAACTAGAAACATTCATTACACATATAGGTAATAATAAATATGGTATAAAATTCACGGTTAATACAAATAGGGACACTATTAATTTTTTGGATCTGGAGATCTTTAAGAGTGATCACAATCTTCACACAACAACCTATTTCAAAGAAACCGATCGAAATGGGTTCATACCGTTCAATAGCTGCCACCATCCTAAATGGAAGCAGGCCATTCCCAAGGAGCAGTTCACTAGGATACGACGCAATTGTGACCGATTAGAGGATTACTATCAACAGACCAATAACCTTATCGAAAGATTCAATGACAAAGGCTATAAATTGGAAGAGTTAGAAAAAACTAGGGAAAGAATAGGACAGACCAATAGAGAAGATATATTATGGAATAGTAAAAATAGCAAGCAGAAAATAAAAAAACTCCCAAATGATGTACCCTTCATAACCAGATTTAACACACAATACAGAACACTGGAGGAGAAAATCAAAAAACATTGGCCAATTATTGGAAGTGACCCACAATTGAGTAATATTCTCCCGAGTAGACCTACATTTATATACAGGAAGGCTGGTAGAATTAGGGACCAACTAGTTAAAAACGTACCGGGACCCCCCTAAGAAATTAACCACCTTCTTTGACCATAAAGGATTTTTTCGATGCGGTAAATGCAAGCCATGTAGACTTACGGATAAAAAAACTAGAAAAACGTTACAGTTCCAGTCCTTCTCGAATAAACGAACATTCAAAATAGATAAACTAATAACCTGCCATAGTACCCATGTAACCTACATAATGGAGTGTACATGTGGGTACCAATATGTGGGTAGAACCACAAGAACTCTATCAACGCGCATAGGAGAACATATCAGAAATATCAAAAAAGGGTATAAACATCATAGTGTCTCTAGGCACTTTAGGGATGTCCACAACCGTGACCCAAAATATCTAAAGTTTTATGCCATAGACAGAATTGAGCAACAATGGAGAAATATAAATTTAAGACGGGAAATATCGCGTAATGAAACGCAGTGGATATTCAAGGTAGAAACAATGAGGCCTAAGGGGCTGAACGTGTAGGTGGACATAAACTGTTTCATAGAAGATTATTAATGCACCTCTGTCTTGCAAACTTCCTTCACCAAAATCGAATTTTTTATATATACACAAAAAATTTTCTTTCACACACACGCACATATACTTTCTCACAGATTTTATACAGTTTCTGTCACATAGGTTTATCACGGTATTCTTATTCATCTTCATTTCCATTTTATTTTAATTTTATATTTTTTTATTTCTATTTTTATTTTTATTTTTATTTATTTTTTATCTTTAGTTTTATTTTTATTTTTATCTTATTTTTATTTTTTTATTTTTATTTTTAATTTTATTTTCATTTTTATTTTTATTTTTATTTCTATTTATTTTTATTTCTATTTTTATTTTTATTTTTACCCCCTATTTTTACCCCCACTTTTTATCCACACATCCTCACTTTATCCGCACACATTTTTCCAAATTTATGTTCACACTTCAACCAATTTTGTTAACTTTGCTAATATTAGTATTTCACACTAGCCACACATATGATCAACCACTAGGTATTGGAATGTTGAAAGACAAAGAAGCATATATATACAGTGGTGTGAAAAAGTGTTTGCCCCCTTCCTCATTTCCTGTTCCTTTGCATGTTTGTCACACTTAAGTGTTTCGGAACATCAAACCAATTTAAACAATAGTCAAGGACAACACAAGTAAACACAAAATGCAATTTGTAAATGAAGGTGTTTATTATTAAAGGTGAAAAAAAATCCAAACCATCATGGCCCTGTGTGAAAAAGTGATTGCCCCCCTTGTTAAAACATACTATAACTGTGGTTGTCCACACCTGAGTTCAATTTCTCTAGCCACACCCAGGCCTGATTATTGCCACACCTGTTCACAATCAAGGCATCACTTAAATAGGAGCTGCTTGACACAGTAAGGTCCACCAGAAGATCCTTAAAAGCTACACATCATGCCGAGACCCAAAGAAATTCAGGAACAATTGAGAAAGAAAGTAATTGAGATCTATCAGTCTGGAAAGGGTTATAAAGCCATTTCCAAAGCTTTGGGAATCCAGCGAACCACAGTGAGAGCCATTATCCACAAATGGCGAAGACATGGAACAGTGGTGAACCTTCCCAGGAGTGTCCGGCCGCCCAAAATTACCCCAAGAGCGCAGCGACGACTCATCCAAGAGGTCACAAAAGACCCCACAACAACGTCCAAGGAACTGCAGGCCTCACTTGCCTCAGTTAAGGTCAGCGTTCATGCCTCCACCATCAGGAAAAGACTGGGCAAAAATGGCCTGCATGGCAGAGTTCCAAGGAGAAAACCACTGCTGAGCAAAAAGAACATCAAAGCTCGTCTCAATTTCTCCACAACACATCTTGATGATCCCCAAGACTTTTGGGACAACATTCTGTGGACCGATGAGACAAAAGTGGAACTCTTTGGAAGGTGTGTGTCCAAGTATATCTGGCGTAGAAGGAACACTGCATTTCAGAAAAAGAACATTATACCAACAGTAAAATATGGTGGTGGTAGTGTGATGGTCTGGGGCTGTTTTGCTGCTTCAGGACCTGGAAGACTTGCCGTGATAAAAGGAACTATGAATTCTGCTGTCTACCAAGAGATCCTGAAGGAGAATGTCCGACCATCTGTTCGTGTACTCAAGCTGAAACGAACTTGGGTTCTGCAGCAGGACAATGATCCTAAACACACCAGCAAGTCCACCACCGAATGGCTGAAGAAAAACAAAATGAAGACTTTGGAGTGGCCTAGCCAAAGTCCTGACCTGAATCCTATTGAGATGTTGTGGTATGACCTTAAAAAGGCCGTTCATGCTCGAAAACCCTCTAATGTAACTGAATTAGGACAATTCTGCAAAGATGAGTGGGCCAAAATTCCTCCAGGACGCTGTAAAAGCCTCATTGCACGTTATCGCAAACGCTTGGTTGCAGTTGTTGCTGCTAAGGGTGGCCCAACCAGTTATTAGGTTTAGGGGGCAATCACTTTTTCACACAGGGCCATGATGGTTTAGATTTTTTTTCACCTTTAATAATAAACACCTTCATTTACAAATTGCATTTTGTGTTTACTTGTGTTGTCCTTGACTATTGTTTAAATTGGTTTGATGTTCCGAAACACTTAAGTGTGACAAACATGCAAAGGAACAGGAAATGAGGAAGGGGGCAAACACTTTTTCACACCACTGTATATATATATATATAAGCGGATGTATAGTAGAAGAATCAACCAAAACTAATATCTCGAAACGCCAGTTTAAAATAATTAAATGATTTTAAAGCATAACTACTTTATAAGAAGTTTTTTTTCTGAATATAAGGGGAAGTAATTCGCCTATATGAAGACATAGAAACCTAAGGGTGGGAAACCCGGGGCGATGGTTTGGAATTTACCATCATTAAATTTATTCGTAAATTAAATTTTAAGTTCATTATTTTATTTTATTTTATTTAATGTAATTTTATGTATTTTTATTACCAATTTACAACACAAACTTCCTATTTTGAATCAGCCTATAAAGTGTAAGAGTGACCCAGCTGTGGAGATGGGGACCTCTGGCTAGTTTAAACAGGAAGGTGGGAACAGCAACCAAGTGGGAAAGAATGCTGAATAAACAAAGGGAACTTAAACACAATGCCCAATAAAACAAATGGTGGCGGGTATGGTGCTGAAAGGCGTAACACTAGCATAGAGGAAACTGCTGTGCATGGTGGAGAGCGGCGCACGCTATGGGTGTAGCAAAATGGCGGAATTAAACCTCCGGCCACAGCGGCACATCTATGGGTGTAGTAAAATGGCGGAAATAAACTTCCGGCCACAGCGGTACATCTATGGAGTAGACACTTGACGCACTTCCGGCGGAAGGGCATATGGGATACCAATATGGCGCTTAGGCCACTTCCGGCGGTATGGCGTGGGGGGAAGTAAGATGGCGGCCGGAACATTTCCGGTATGGCGGCGAGATACACAGTAAGTACAAACAGGTGCACAGATTAAAGCACTAATGGAAAGGGGTATATATACAGTTGGGGGGCTATACTCAGCAGCTTCCTGATGACGCAGACATACATGCGAAACGCGTAGAGGCTGCTGGGTAACACCATTTACACTGCACTGGTCGGCTGACAGACAAGGGGATAGACAACACAGCATAAGCGGTTCTCTGTGATCCGAGGCCCCCCTAGACATGGCTGGAGATGCTCAGTGCCGGCTTTGAGGGCACAGATAAATGTGAGTGGAATAGTTCTCTTGCCTTTTAAATTCATTTGCTAAATAAATTGTTTTGGATATATTACACTATGGGAGCATCCCTTTATTATTTCTTTTGAGACTGAAGGACGCCCCTTGCACTAAACCTATTTGGATCCTTTGAAGTGAAGAGTAACCAAAGAGAGGGAGTGGTTATCCGGTTAAACTAAACCAAACGCTTATTACTCACCTTAATCTGGTGAGTGGCCATTTTCTATGGTGGTGGATTCACAGGGTGATGATTATAAAATTTGAAAGTACCAATCACTGGCTATTCCATTGAGGGGCACTTACCCGTCTTGCAGTGACTGGAACATCGGTGGTGGCAACACACGGACTTTTTATATTCAGTTTATATGTTTTTGAGAAATATACCCATTTTTGTGATCTCCTTTACAGGACTTGGACTAAAGGGGGGTGCTTTGTTTTGCTTTGGTTTGCTTTGTTTTGTGCCTTTTTTTCACAGAATTGTAACACAGTGGTATGGTGTTCTCCCCCTACAGGAATTGTGGTGGGGGTACACCTAAAGGTTTTCCCCACAGGATTATAGATACAAAAGTATATTTTGTTTCATGCACTTTTATATATGATTTTTTTGTAGTTTTTCCTTTGCAGGATTGGGTTTGTAGAAGCGCAGGGTCTTTCACTCGTTTGCTCACAAATTACCTGTAGAAAATCATCTACAGGACTGTATCCTATATATTAATTTTATATATAGGAGTGTTTAGCGTTGTACTGTGATTTAGAGGTCTAATGGTGTTTGTCACTAAAATGTTTTCTTCACTTTAACTTATTTTATTATATGCCATATACTTATTTCATACACCATAGGATTGGACGAACCGCCCAAAAGGATTTGTAGTTGACAACAGTGGTACCAATAAGCCCTCTGTATTTAGGGTTTAGTGGATATGAAAAAAGAACTTTTTTTGATTGGCGCAATTCTCCCTATCATCTTAAATCCAACCAGTAATTGAACATATAGTCCTTTTACTTTCTAGAGTGCAGCCTTCAGAAACAAATCATACAAAGGAGTTGGCGTCGGTACCCCCTTTTCTGCCATTTCATATAGCTAGAACACAGTGATACATCCTTCCCTTCCTTTGGAATTACCGTAATCGAGGCGGTCGAGGCTCAATTCCTAATCTACTCCCAGGCCATTCATATAATGACATAATCTTGGAATTTAAATCTCTTTATATTTTTTATAATAAAACGTTGTGAACCCATCTGGGCCGGGGCTTTTCCCTGGTGCTGAGTCTTTCAGGGCATTATCTATTTCTTCTATGGTTATGGGTTTTTCTAGTAATCCCCTTTCATCTTCAGTAATTGTTGGTAATTGAGCATTTATTAGGAATTCCTTCGTTTTCCTACTTCTCTCTTCTGGCGGGAGCTCCTTATTTTCTACTGAATACAGCCTCTTATAATAGTTTTTAAGTGTTTCTGCTATTTCATAGTGACTGGAACATCGGTGGTGGCAACACACGGACTTTTTATATTCAGTTTATATGTTTTTGAGAAATATACCCATTTTTGTGATCTCCTTTACAGGACTTGGACTAAAGGGGGGTGTGCTTTGTTTTGCTTTGGTTTGCTTTGTTTTGTGCCTTTTTTTCACAGAATTGTAACACAGTGGTACGGTGTTCTCCCCCTACCGTTTTTTTGTCCCTAAACTTCCCTCCTAAAACTTTTTTTCCTTAAAATGCCCTCCTAAACTTGGGGTGCGTGTTATACGCCGATAAATACGGTATCTTTCTTGGGCAATTCTATTGAATGTTTTTTTTTCCTCTTGTTCCATGAGTTCTTTCAATTCATCTCTTTTAGCTATTAATTTTTGGTATGAGGTAGGGTGGAGGCCATGATGTTTTTTATGTGTTTGTTCTGCTATAGCAATTTCCTCCCTTAGTATCTTAGTTCTCTCTGATCTCTCCTTTTTTTTCTTTGCGCCTATCGCTATTAAAATTCCCCTCATATACGCTTTATGTGCCTCCCATAGTGTTGACGCTGTAATCCCTTCTGTATCGTTTATTGAGAAGTACTGCTCTATTTCTTTCCCCACCATCTCTGTGCTTTCCTCCTCTCTAAGTATTTTTTCATTTATTCGCCACTTACTGGGGTGTCTTTGATTTCCAGGGATTTTTAATTTCATTGAGACTGGGGCATGGTCTGATAACGTAGAAATTTCTATTTTAGTTTCAACTACTTTTCCCAGTACTCTATGATCCACCAGGATGTAGTCTATCCTAGAGTACGTCCCATGTATGGGGGAGAAGAACGTAAAATCTTTAATTTTTGGATGTTGGGTCCTCCATACATCTACCAGCTGGTACTTTTGCAGTTTTTGTTTTAATATTTTTAATTGTGCGTTACTCGTCCCCTGTACATGGGACGTACTGTCTACTCCAGGCTCCATACAAACATTCATATCTCCCATCAAAATCATATACCCCCCTCTTAAAATCCATCAACTTTCCCAATATTTTATTGAGGAATTTTACTGGGTTCGCATTAGGGGCATAAATATTTGCTAGTGTACATTCCATTTCCCCCAGTTTCCCTTTTAAAAAAATAAATCTTCCTTCTGGGTCAGTCATCCTGTCCTCTAGTTGGAACTGTACCCCTTTCGCAATCCCTATTGCTACCCCTCTTGCTCTTGTATTTATTGTATCCCCATAATACCATATCGAGTAGTTAGATGAGTATAATTTTACATTTAATTCATGAGATAAGTGGGTTTCTTGTAAAAATACTACCTCTGCCCCATACCTTTTAAGCTCGTTTAATACCTTATATCTTTTGGTTGATGTATTTAATCCTCTTACATTGTATGTCATAAAATGAATTGCTGTCATCTCTTTTTCTTCTTTTTTTTTTTTCCTTTTTTGCTGACCTCCCATCTCTTGCATACCCCTGGGACTAGCCCTTCCAAATAATGTGCTGCTTGAGGTAGATAAAATACCCTCCCTCCACCCTCCCCTCCACCCCCTTCCCTCCCCCTACCCTGTGGCCCCCTACCGGCCTCTGAATTGTTGGTGGCCCTAGATACCACGGCCATCTCCGATTCTCTTTCTGGTGAGGTGAGGCTCTCGGCTTGCCGGCCATGCCCCCACTCCCCTCCAAAAAAAAAAAAAAGGGTGGAGGGTATGTGTGGGCATACCGGTCGCACACAGGCATCGGAACCCGGGACTTCTTCGACCTTACTCAACCCCCCATTATCTCCCCCGCCCCCCCCCCCTTTTTTTTTTCTCTTTTGAGCGACCGCCCAACTTTTCTTGCCTATGTTCCACTGTGTACACCTCTTAATTGAATATCACCCCCAAGTTTTACCATCTGTCTCCAATGTAATACATTTCAAGTGCTGGGATGTTTACAGTTTACCTTTTATCCTCCAAGGACCTTCCACTTTTTGCCAGGCAGTAAAGATAAAAGACACTTTTTAAGGCACAATATCCACAGGACTCCAATATGTTTGTGTTTAACATCCCTTTCTCACATCACTGTTTAAAACACTTCTGGAGTACCTCATGTTTCTGCTCTTCTACTGCTGCTCAAACCTGTTTTTGTTGCCACTTCCATGCTTCGCCAGCTAGACCTCCTCCTGCTTTTTCTGAGGGATTTCTCACCTCCTCTATCCACAGACCAATGGGGGTTTTCCCAGATGGCGTCCCGGTGTGGCCTCCATGTGTGTGTAGGCATAGCAGGAGGGGGGTTTGGGGGTCACGGCATTCACCGTGGCTCTGGTGCTCAGATGCTGGGGGTATCCTGGGGGCTATTATCCGCAGCCATGGAGCCCTCCATGTCGTGGGTCGGCTCTCCGTGTCCGAGCTCGTGTGCGTTCCTAGCGGCTCTGTCAGGCCCCTCCCTCTGTGACGAACGTTACGCCATCACGTCCTCTACGAGGAGCAGTGATTTTAATGATGCTTAAAGTAAAAAAAATAAAAGTTAAATATTCCTTTAAATATCGTACCTGGATGGTGTCTATATTATGTCTGTAAAGTGGCGCGTGTTTCCCGTGTTTAGAACAGTCCCTGCACAAAATTACATTTCTAAAGGAATAAAAGTAATTTAAAACTGCTTGCAGCTGCAATGTAATGTTGGGTCCCCGTGATATGGATGAAAATTATTGAGATAAATGGCATGGGTAACCCCCCAGCCCATTACCAGGCCCTTTTGGTCTTGTATGGATATTAAGGGGAACCCCGCACCCAAATTAAAAAAAGAAAAGGCATGGTACCCCCAGGCCCTATATACTCTAAACAGCAGAATACAGGCGGTCCCCGGGTTACAAACAAGATAGGGGCTGTAGGTTTGTTCTTAAGTTAAATCTGTTTAATTGTAATTTGGAACAGGTAAATTTTTTAAGTGTAGCTCCAGCCAAAAAAAATCTATTTTTAAGCTTTTTGGATAACATAGGGAAGGGTTATCATCACCCCTGTAACATTTGTTTTGCTGTCTGTGCCCCTGTGCCTCAGAAGATTTCACCTCACTTTCTGTCCCAATGACAATTGGATTTTGAAAATTTGGGTTTTTTAGGGAAACAAGGATTGGTGATAAAGCATCAGTGGAGGTACCTTTTTCCCATATTAACTCTTACAGGAGAGAATTTCCCTTCCTAGGGGTAGATTTCCTCTCACTTCCTGTTGTCTCCCTCCGTTTGTAAGTAGGAGTCGTTTGTAAGTCGGATGTTTGAAAGTAGGGGACCACCTGTATATACTATATTGCCTGCCCTATATACTCTGCAGAAATTTGGGCCTTAAGTGTTGGGGGTACCAGAACACTGTAAGCCCTCACCGTTACTCTTGGTGGGCACTGGAACGGGCCCTGCTGTGAAATATTATATCAAGAATTGTAATTACATGCCCCTGTTGAACAGGGGCAGAAAAATTGGGCATTTGGTGGTGCCACAACACTGTAAGCCCTCACAGTTACTGGGGAAATAAAGAAAAAAAGGATTTCAAAGAAAACCTGTGGTCGGACTTTAAAGGCACAACAAACACTGGGAGTACAAAAAATTATTTAACATTTATTGAAAAATACATAAAGTATAAAGACCGGAGACATGAAAGAAATAATAAAAATCACATATACAGATAAGAATCGATACATGATGTGAGCCTTAATGCGTCTACGCGTTTCGTTGTACACTTCTTCAGGACACATTTGGGGTTCAGTAGTTGCAAAGAAGAGAGGGATCTCACTATCTAAAGATAAAAACATACAGATTACAATAACATCCGTGTTGGCAGTGTCTTTTGGACACGGCCAATCACAGATCGCTGTAAACGGCCAATCACAGAGCCCGTTTATATAGCGCGATCGTAGCTGCCAATAATAGGTGATCTCAAATGTAAACATATGAGATCATCTCTCATTGCTCTCCCTCCTCACACAGAGACAGCGTGTGAGGAGGGAGAGCGACCTGTGCTTTATTCATTGTGAGTGTAAAACATATATATGTATATACAGTGCCCACAGTACCCATCAGTGCCATCTGCCAGAGCCAGAGCCATCTGCCAGTGTCACGTGTCATCAGTGCCACATATCAGTGCCATCTTCCAGTGTCACGTGTCAGTGCCACGTATCAGTGCTATCTGTCGTCAGTGCCACCTGTCGTCAGTCCCACGTATCAGTTCCATCTGTCAGTGCCACCTGTCGTCAGTGCCACATATCAGTGCCATCTGTCAGTGTCACCTGCCACATCAGTGTCACCTGTTAGTGTCACCTGTCATCAGTGCCACCTGTTAGTGTCACCTGTCAGTGTCACCTGCCACATCAGTGTCACCTGTCAGTGTCATCTGCCATATCAGTGTCCCATATCAGCGCCATTTGTGATCACTAAGAATGTCACAAAGATTATTTTCAGCCGAGGAGGCATACGATATTCTTGCGGCCGACGAGAGCAACGGGGAGCTCTCCGCTTCGGATTCCTCCTCATATTCAGATTCTGAGTCTGATGTAGCCTACAAGCCTGTCCTAAGCAGTGGTACAATGACAGCCTTTAGAGGAGGAAGATTAGAGTCCGCCCGTCAGACGAAGGCATACTGGTGAGGAGGCAGTGCCATCCACCAGCACCGCAGTGCCATCCACCAGCACCGCAGTACCTCGGCAAAGACCAAGTACCAGTGGGGTGTCACCTCAGCCCCAAAGGGTTAGGTCTAATGCCAGCCTTCCCTATTCCCTTCAGAACCACTTGTGGCTTCCTCCTAATTCAGGAGAAGCTAACGTTCCCCCTTTCACTGCCCACCCAGGAGTCCAGGTGGACACAGAACATTTTTCCCCGATTAGACTTTTTCCATTAAATTTTTACTGAGGACATGCTTGCATCGATTGTGGCCCAGTGCAACCTGTATGCACAACAATTTATAGCAAGTAACCCAACGTCCTCTTATGCCCGTCCCTACGAGTGGAGAGTCCTAACAGTGGAGGAGTTTAAAAAAAAATTGGGCCTCACATTCTGTATGGGACTAAACAGAAATAATGTATTGCGTGCATATTGGTCATCCCGTCCCATCTACCACATGCCCATCTTTTCCTCAGTAATGCCCAGGACCAGATATCTCATGATTATGAGATTCCTACACTATAACGACAATACCCAGTGCCCTCCCCGAAATGACCCAAATTTTGATAAGCTTTATAAAATTTGGCCGCTAATAAATTATTTTTCTGAGATCTTCCCCCAGTTGTTTACCCCAGACCAACACATATGTGTGGATGAGTCCCTTATCAAATCTTCTGGCAGGCTGGGCTTAAAACAATTTATTCCCACCAAAAGGGCCCGCTATGGGGTGAAGATGTATAAATTGTGCGACCGAGCCACAGGGTATACATATTCCTTCATGGTATACGAAGGGAAGGACACCCAGCTTCATCCCCCTAATTGCCCAGAATACATTGGATTGAGTGGGAAAGTCGTTTGGGAACTCATAAACCCACTCCTGGAGAAAGGCTACCATCTGTATGTGGACAACTTTTATACAAGTTTGCCCCTGTCCTGCAACCTTCACAGAAAGAACACTCCAGCATGCGGCACCGTAAGGACGTACCGGAAGGGCTTTCCTCAAAGTCTCGTCAACAAGAAGTTAAGAAGAGGGGAAGCGACGAGTTTACAGAATGAGGAAATTCTGGCTGTGAAGTGGAGGGACAGAAGGGATGTGTACATGCTTTCTTCGATCCACAACAATACATTCGTTGAGATCACTAGGAGGAATGGCCCAATCCAAAAGCCAACATGTATCCATGAATACAACATGTTCATGGGGGGTGTCGACTTCAACGACCAGATGCTCGAACCCTACCTTTCCACAAGAAGAACATACCAGTGGTATAAAAAAGTTTACATTTATTTCTTTAATTTGGCCATATACAACACCTACCGGTATGTAATCTATCGCAACTCCACTGAAAGACCCAAACCCTTCCTTGGCTACCAGGAGGAAATCACCACTGCCCTTATATACCCGAACGGCCCACCAGAAAACATTCGATCCAATGTGATTAGCAGACTCTCTGAATGCCACTTTCCCGATAAAATCCCTCCCAGACCAACAGGCCAAAAATGTCAGAAAAAATGCCGGGTGTGCACCAAACGAGGAGAGACACTGCTTATCATTGTGCCCAATGTCCTTCCCAACCAGGCCTCTGCATAGTTGACTGTTTCCGCCGTTACCATACTTCACTGAATTATTAGTGAAGTATGGTAAACATAACCCTCACTTCCTGCCATTTACCTTCACACCCATTATGCCTCTGCTTGCTCTGTAACTGACCCTGGTTTGTTATTCGACCACACTTCTGCCTACCAATTCTGTACATACCTCTGCCTGATCTGGACTAGGGATGAGCCGAACACCCCCGGGTTCGGTTCGCACCAGAACCTTCGAACGGACCGAAAGTTTGCGCGAATTTTTTCGAACCCTATTCGTTATAATGGACGCGAACGTTCGAAATCAAAATTGCTAATTACAACGGCCAATATGCATGTTAATGTCATAAAACAGGTTTGGGGACCCGGGTCCTGCCCCAGGGGACATATATCAATGCAAAAAGAACTTTTAAAAACTAACGTTTTTTCGGGAGCAGTCATTTTAATGATGCATAAAGTGAAAAAAAAAAAGTAAAATATTCCTTTAAATATGGTACCTGGGGGTGTCTAAAGTATGCCTGTGAAGTGGCATGTGTTTCCCGTGTTTAGAAATTACATTTGTAAAGGAAAAAAATAAGCCATTTAAAACCACTTGCGGCTTTAAGGTCATGTCTTGTCCTGGCCGCCATATGGCTGAAAATCTTCGAGAAAAATGGCATGGCTACCCCATCACCCCCCCCCCCCCCACCCCAGCCCCTTTGGGTCTTGTATGGATATTAAGGGGGACCCCGTACCCAAAATAAAACCCTATACCTACAACCCTATATACTCTGAACAGCAGTATATAGGTGGTGCAAACAAGACACGGACTGTAGGTTTGTTCTTAAGTAGAATCTGAACACGTACATTATGAAGTGTAGCTCCATCCCAAAAAAATCAATTTTTAAGCTTTTTGGAGAACATAGGGAGGGGTTATCACCCCTGTAACATTTGCTGTCTTTGCACATCTGTTCAGAACATTTCACCTCACTTTCCGTCCCAATGACAAATGTTTTTGGAAAAGTGGGGTTTTAATTGAAACAAGGATTGGTGATAAAGCATCAGAAGAGAGGAGATACCTTTTTCCCAAATTAAATCTAACAGGATAGAATTTCCCTTCCTAGGGGTAGATTTCCTCTCACTTCCTGTTTTCTCTTTCCGTTTGCAAGTAGGAGTCGTTTGTAAGTTGGATGTTTGAAAGTAGGGGCCTGCCGTATATACTCTGCAGAAATTTGCCCTATTAGATGTTGGTGTAGCCACAACACTGTAAGCCCTCACAGTTACTCTTGGTGGGCACAGGAATGGGCCCTGCTGTGAGTTATTAGATCAAGATTTGTAATTGCATGCACCTGTTGAACAGGGCAGAAAAATTGGGCCTTTGGTGGTGGTGGTGGACGGTGTTGCCACAAGACTGTAAGCCCTCACAGTTACTCTTGGTGGGTGCAGGAATGGACCCTGCTGTGAGTTATTAGATCAAGATTTGTAATTGCATGCACCTGTTGAACCGGGCAGAAAAATTGGGCCTTTGGTGGTGGTGGTGGTGGTGGACGGTGTTGCCACAAGACTGTACTCTTGGTGGGTGCAGGAATGGGCCCTGCTGTGAACTATTAGATCAAGATTTGTAATTACACGCCCCTGTTAAACAGGGGCTGAAAAATTGTGCCTTAGGCATTGGTGCTGGTGCCACAACACTGCAACCCCTCACAGATACTATACTCTGAGCACAGCAATGAGACCTGTTGCAAAGCATTGCCTAAAAATTGTAATTACACGCCCCAACAGGGGCTGAAAAATTGTGCCTTAGGCACTGGTGCTGGTGCCACAACACTGCAACCCCTCACAGATACTGTACTTGGAGCACAGCAGTCAGACCTGTTGCGAAGCATTGCTTAAAAAAATTGTAATTACACGCCCCTGTTAAACAGGGGCTGAAAAATTGTGCCTTAGACATTGGTGCTGGTGCCACAACACTGCAACCCCTCACAGATACTGTACTCTGAGCACAGCAATGAGACCTGTTGCAAAGCATTGCCTAAAAATTGTAATTACACGCCCCAATAGGGGCTGAAAAATTGTGCCTTAGGCACTGGTGCTGGTGCCACAACACTGCAACCCCTCACAGATACTGTACTTGGAGCACAGCAGTCAGACCTGTTGCGAAGCATTGCTTAAAAAATTGTAATTACACGCCCCTGTTAAACAGGGGCTGAAAAATTGTGCCTTAGACATTGGTGCTGGTGCCACAACACTGCAACCCCTCACAGATACTGTACTCTGAGCACAGCAATGAGACCTGTTGCAAAGCATTGCCTAAAAATTGTAATTACACGCCCCAACAGGGGCTGAAAAATTGTGCCTTAGGCACTGGTGCTGGTGCCACAACACTGCAACCCCTCACAGATACTGTACTTGGAGCACAGCAGTCACACATGTTGCGAAGCATTTTTTTTTTAAATTCTAATTACGCGCCCCTGTTATACAGGGGCTGAAAAATTGTGCCTTAGACACTGGTGTGGTGGCATGGATCATTGAGGAGGAGGAAGAGGATAGTCAGTGAACATAACAGGACAGTCACTCAGCATCAGCATAGGCAGTCTTGAAGGGATGTGACATTATAAATTATTCAGTTATATCCGCTTCAGGTGCCTGGTAGCTGGTGGTGATCCAAGACTGATTCATTTTTATGAAGGTCGGTCGATCAACCAAGTCGGTGGACAGGCGCACCCTGTGATCTGTGACAAATCCTCCAGCAGCACTGAATGTGCGTTCGGAAAGAACGCTGGATGCAGGACAGGCCAGTAGCTCAATTGCATACTGTGCAAGCTCTGGCCAGTGATCCATCCTCAGGACCCAGTAAGCCAGAGGATTTTCGGTGGGAAAGGTGTCCAAGTCTGACCTTGCCCCTAGGTATTCCTGCACCATGTATATCAGACGCTGGCGATGGTTGCTGGAACCGATCATACCTTGGGGCTGCGGACTAAAAAATTGTCTGAACGCATCGGTCAGACGTCCACCTTCCCCACCACTCCTTCTGCTACTGACCGAAGCCTCAGCAACTCGTCGTCCAGGACCAGGAGTTTGTAACCTCCCAGTTTCTGGGAACGCGTTGCACAGACCTTTCTGCAAGGCCTCCCTGAGATGTCTCATCCTCTGCTCCCTCTGCGACGGCAAGATAAGGTCCGCAACCTTACCCTTGTACCGTGGATCAAGGAGAGTGGCCAGCCAGTAATGGTCCCTCTCCTTGATCTGAAGAACACGAGGATCCTTCCGCAGGCTTTGCAGGATCAGGGAGGCCATGCTACGTAGGTTAGCTGAGGCATTTGGTTCGGAGTCTTCTGGGTCACTGAGGACGACATGATCGCCAGCCACCTCCCCCCAGCCACGTACAAGTCCACTGGTTTGTTGGGACTGTACATCATCCCTAAAAGACTGCTGCTGCTGATGCTGAGTGCCAGGCTCCACCTCCATGCTCACACAATCCTCCTCCTCCTCCTCTTCCTGTGTGATGGGTGGGACAGAAGGAACACTGTCTGGATAAAGGGGGCCTTGAGAGGCAAGGAAGTCCTCCTCTTCCTGCCTCTGTTCTGCCTCAAGTGCCCTGTCCATTATCCCACGCAGCGTATGCTCCAACAGGTGGACAAGAGGTACAGTGTCACTGATGCATGCACTGTCACTGCTCACCATCTTCGTGGCCTCCTCAAATGGTGAGAGGACAGTGCATGCATCCCTGATCATGCTCCACTGGCGTGGGGAAAAAAAGCCAAGCTCCCCTGACCCTGTCCTGGTGCCGTAGTCGCAAAGGTACTCATTGATGGCCCTCTGCTGCGTGTGCAGTCGCTGCAGCATGGCCAACGTTGAGTTCCACCTGGTGGGCATGTCACATATTAAGCGGTTCCAGGGCAGGTTCAGCTCCTTTTGCAGCTCAGTCAGCCGAGCACTGGCATTATAAGATCGGCGGAAATGCACACATCCTTTTCTGGCCTGCCTCAGGACATCCTGTAAGCCTGGGTACCTGCCCAAGAACCGCTGCACCACCAGGTTGAGGACGTGAGTAGGGTTGAGCGAACCCGAACTGTAAAGTTCGGGTCCGTACCGGACTTTTGGGTGTCCGGGACCCGAACCCAAACTATTGGCTGTAAGTTCGGGTTCGGGTCCGGTGTTCGGCGCTGTATTGGCGCCTTTTTCACAGCTTTAGGCCAGCCAATGGATGATCGTTTTACTTGTGTGCCCTAGAAGCCATCACAGCCATGCCTACTAATGGCATGGCTGTGATTGGCCAGTGCAGCATGTGACCCAGCCTCTATATATAGCCCTCACACAGCACACAGCGTCATTCTGTTAGACACACACTGTTAGGCAGGGTTCTGTGCTGCAGATAGATAGAAGATTTTAGGAGTTAGTGTGCTAAAGTCAGTCCACATTCCTGGAATTTTATTCTAATTAGTTAGCTCAGTGAGCGATCTAGATAGCTAGAATAGGGAGGGAGTTTCTTTATTTTGCAAAAGAAAGAGGCAGACATAATTATTGAAGAGATTCCTAAATCAATTGTACCCTGGCTGGGGTGCAGTGCAGTCACAGTAACAGTGCCATGAGGCCAGTGCCAGATACAATCTAAACGTTTTACCTTCAAGCTCAGTGCAACATTACTGCACTGCATATACTAAGACATACACCACAGTCTGTGTGTATTCTGCTATTGGGAAAACATTGCATAAAAATTGAATTTTGCTTTTTATTTTTTTTTCCCAATAGCATTTTCTGCGTGTTCCTACATACACGCTGTAGATACTGCCCGTGTAGTCTGATATTGCAAAAACATTGCAAAAAAATAAAATTTTGCAGTGTTTTTTTTTCTTCCCAATAGCATTTTCTGCGTTTTCATAAACGCTGTAGATACTGCCCGTGTAGTCTGATATTGCAAAAACATTGCAAAAAAATAAAATTTTGCAGTGTTTTTTTTTCTTCCCCAATAGCATTTTCTGCGTTTTCATAAACGCTGTAGATACTGCCTGTGTAGTCTGATATTGCAAAAACATTGCAAAAAATAAATAAATTTGCAGTGTTTTTTTTTCTTCCCAATAGCATTTTCTGCGTTTTCATAAACGCTGTAGATACTGTCCGTGTAGTCTGATATTGCTAAAACATTGCAAACAACAACCAGCACCACCAGCTGACATGGAACGTCTTAGCAGGAGGCAGCATTTCACCAACATGGTGGAGCAGTATGTGTGCACACGCGTACACGTACTGCATGACGAGTCTGCCCCCTTCAACTTCTGGGTCTCCAAATTGGACACATGGCCTGAGCTTGCCCTTTACGCCTTGGAGGTGCTGGCCTGCCCTGCCGCCAGTGTAATATCTGAATGTGTATTTAGCACGGCAGGGGGCGTTATCACAGACAAGCGCAGCCGCCTGTCCAGAGCCAATGTGGACAAGCTCACGTTCATTAAAATGAACCAGGCATGGATCCCACAGGACTTGGCCGTACCTTGTGCAGAATAGACACATATACCGGTGTTCTGACGAAAACTGTCTTGCTATCGGATAGTGTCCGGCCACTTACTGCACAGGTGCAGTGCTTGCGCAGTACAGATGACAAGGAGATTCACAAAATCTCCAAAGATGAACGTCGCCTGCGCAGTAAGTGCAGGTTCAAGCCCGATCATCCAAGTGGACATACAGTAGCACATAGTAACAGGGCCCCTCACGGGCTCGCTTGGCTAGGCTTCAACCTCGGATGATGTGGCTTGAACCTGGAGTCACCGCGCATCGTCTTCGGAGAGTTTCAAAATCCCCTTGTCCTGCGTACTGAGCAAGCGCAGTACAGGGCGGACACTATGCGACGGGGGACAGAATTCGACACATCATTCACCACTAGCCTTACCCAGCCATTGTTGTATTTTTGAACCAGTGTTGGCTACCTCGTCCTCCTCCACCGCCGCTTCCACCTACACCGCCACATCCACCGCCACCTCAACCTCCTACTCCATTTGAATTTCGTCCTCCTAGGTCAAGATTATAATTTTTTCATTTTTTTTTTATTTCCAAGTATTTTATTTTCCCACTATCTTATCCATTAAATTGAATAATTTTTTCCAGAAAGTGCGTATTCTGGGGTATTCCCACCATATGTGCGGCATCGTGCCGTTGAGTTTCTGAGGTTCTTAATGACTTCCTGTACCTCTTCTGCTGAGAAGGGGGCCTCCAGCATTTTTTTTTTGTATGTTTTATTTTTTTTATGTTATTTTAAGTTATTTCCCTATCCACATTTGTTTGCAGATCACTTGCCATGCTCTTAACAACATTTTGTTGCCATTTGCAGCCCTCTAGCCCTTTCCATTACCTTTTTACAGCCATTTTAGTGTTCAAAAGTCCGGGTCCCCATTGACTTCAATGGGGTTCTGAGTTCGGGGTCAAGTTCGGGTCAAGTTCGGTCCCGAACCCGGACTTTTTTCCGAAGTTCGGCCGAACCCGAACATCCAGGTGTCCGCTCAACTCTAGACGTGAGCCATACAGGGCACATGGGTGAGCTTCCCCTGTCGCAGGGCGGAGAGGAGGTTGGTGCCACTGTCAGAAACCACCATTCCTGGCTTAAGCTGGCGTGGCGTCAACCACCTCTCGGCCTGCCCCTGCAGAGCTGCCAGAACCTCTGCCCCAGTGTGGCTCCTGTCCCCCAAACACACCAGCGCAAGCACGGCATGGCATCTTTTTGCCTGTGTACTCGCGTAGCCCCTTGTACGCCTACGGAGCACCGCTGGTTCCGAGGACAGAGCACTGGAGGAAGAAGAAGAGGAGGGGGTGGAGGAGAGAGGTGTGTCACAACCAGTAGTAGCATTTTGGAGGCGTGGTGGCGGAACAACCTCCAACACTACTGCACCTTGTCCTGCATTCCTCCCAGCTGCCAATAGAGTGACCCAATGGGCCGTGAAAGAAAGATAACGTCCCTGTCCATGCCTGCTGGACCATGAGTCAGCTGTAATATGCACCTTACCACTGACCGCCCTGTCCAGCGAGGCATGGACATTGCCTTCCACATGCCGGTAGAGAGACGGAATCGCCTTCCGTGAGAAAAAGTGGCTTTGGGAACCTGCCACTGAGGAACCGCACATTGAACAAACTCACGGAAGGGGGCCGAGTCTACCAACTGAAAAGGCAGCAGTTGAAGTGCTAGTGGTGCCCAAGCGGCTGATGTTTTGGCCACGCGAGATACGCTTGAGACAAATATTGCAAATAGCACCACACCAAAGAACTTTTGTGATAACGTGCAGAGGCAGCGCCCTGCACAGGCGGAGCTCTGCGGTGTGATACAGTTGGTGTGCTGGCCTGTAGCTGGCATCCAGGGGGCATCCTGCCTCGTTAGACATGTGAAGCCGCATCCTCCTCCTCCTCCTCTCTCCCTTCAGGCACCCACGTGGAGTCAGTGACCTCATCATCCCCTCCCTCTTCACCACTAGAGCAAACCTGGCAGTAAGCTGCAGCTGGTGGAACAGTACTGCCAGATTAGTGTGAAGGGTAGTGGTGCGCTGTATAGAACAATATGATTGTGCTAGAGAAAACTAGCTAAATAGACGTCCAGAGGTAGGTATTAGTGATGGCGGAGCTTATCCGGCAAGTGCAACCTGAGAATACAGGTAGGAACCTTGATGCGGTGCAAATAACGCAAGTTGGAATAGAAGTGTATATAAAACAGGCCAAAGGCCTGGTGATTAAAATGAGTGTCTTAGTACAATCTGATCTGTGGTGGGTGAAGGTGTAATAACAGCAATGAATACAAAAGTGTGTCCAAGTTAAAAGAAACCCACAAAATAAATAAATACAATAAATAATCCAAGTACAGGGGGTCCCCGGGTTACAAACAAGATAGGGACTGTAGGTTTGTCCTTAAGTTGAATCTGTTTGTAAGTCGAAACAGGTACATTTTTTAAGTGTAGCTCCAGCCAAAAAATACATTTTTAAGTTTTTTAGATAACATAGAGAAAGGTTATCACCCCTGTAACATTTGTTTTGCTGTCTGTGCCCCTGTTCAGAAGATTTCACCTCACCTTCTGTCCCAATGACAATTGGATTTTGAAAATTTTGGGTTGCTAGGGAAGCATGGATTGGTGATAAAGCATCAGTGGAGACACCTTTTTCCCATATTAACTCTTACAGGAGTGAATTTCCCGTCCTAGGTGTATATTTCCTCTCACTTCCTGTTGTCTCCCTCCGTTTGTAAGTAGGAGTTGTTTGTAAGTCGGATGTTTGTAAGTAGGGGACCCCCTGTAGATGTATAACGGTGTGGCGCAATAAAATAGAGTAGACTGGTAAAGTGCAAGGTGCTAAAAGGAAAGAGAAAATGAGCACTAATCCAAGCTCAAAAAAGTGTATCGGTGCTGAAGATGGCACCTAAAGTGACTAGTGATCCTCAGTGGTAAAATATCTTGTGACAAAGAAAATTACACAAATATAAATAATATAAAAATTATCAAAATTAGGTCAGCATCATACAATAATTCATAGAAATAAATGTGAAAAAGTGAGAGTAAAATGCATAAATCAAAAGTGATCAGTGCAAAGAGTGGGTGAATAAACGTGCGGACTGGCGTCTAATTCACTCCAATGGGGAGATATACGCAAACGATAGAAATGCGACTGTGTGACACGCACCGTATTTAAACGGTTAACACACAGTGGAAGTCCATAAAGTTTAGTGCACCTTAAAATAAGGTGCAGGTGCTTGGTAATGCAGGTCAGTGCGGTGCTTTGAGGGGTGGTGGATGATCCAAGCGTTATCCTTCGTGCAGATTTGATGGATGGGTGTCCCCTTACCTTACAGCTGTAAGGTAACAGCGTAAAATGGAGGTCTCGTTTGGGTCCTGGTGGTCGTTCCTGGTCTGCTGCCTTGGGTCCTATCCTGCCTATGGTATGCAGTACTGCCTCCTTTATAGTGTATCCACAGTGGTGGAGCTCGCCAGTAACATAGGTTTTAAGGGAGAAAGGAAGGGTACCTCATGGTGCAGTATTTCAATGTAAAAAAGGTTTATTCAATGATACAAGGAGGGTACTCACATTTAAAAGAAAATACAGCAAACAATGTAAAAACGAGCTGCGGGCTCGTATGACGCCACTTCCGGTGTCACAGTCCCGACGCGTGTTCGTCACGATCACGTGACTTCATCAGGGGATAACTGTAAGCATTGGAAGTGTCTTTAAATAGGGTATGATATTAACGAATGCGGCGGCCATTTTCTTGGAGCTCCGGTCGCCGGAAGTCAACGAGCGGCCATGTTTACTATATAATTGTCGCCGGAAGTGCTCCGGCGGCCATTTTTTTGGTTCTACGGCTGTAAGCTGATGTACACATCCGTCTTGAAGCCATGTTTCTGTGGCCAGTTTTGGGCGGAAGTAGCCCGGCGGCCATTTTCTTAGAGCTGAGAGATACAATATAATAGCTATCAATGGGATATGTCTAGAACGGGCGGTGAGGACAACTGTCAGCAACATATGGTGCTTAGCTGCGTGCCTGTAGCCTGAGATGAGTAACCCATAGCATCGAGTGAAATGAATAAATAAGCTACAAAATGCAAGAAAATGTTGATGTTGTGGTTCAACATACACATATTAGAATATTAAAAAAGGGGTAATAAGAAATAATAAAAAACAATAGGAATCCACGCATCTGTATGTGTGTGGATAAATATACACATAAAACCACCGGAAATGGCGTCCAAATAAAAATGTTTATAAAATCATATGTTAAGATGAGGGGAGGCGTTTAGAATGGTAAAGTGCTTGAGAGGTGATATAGTGGTACATCCGGGGTGCAGAGAGGGTGGATATAAGAGTAAAATTTAAAATCAATAAGAGACGACTTAAAAGAATATATTATAGGTGGAGAGATGTTTAAAAATCACTGATAAAGCAGTTTAGATCAAACTCTATATTTAGTCCTCGAGGTGCAAAGGTATCTAAAGTAAAAATCCATCTTGATTCTAGTTGGCTCAAAGTCCTCACTTTGTGACCCCCACGCCAATGTTTTATATATGGCTCTATTCCCCAGAATTTAAGTTGGGTTGGGTCTCTATTGTGATGGGTAAGAAAATGTCTGGATACGCTGTGTTTGTCGTACCCATTAGTTATGTTCTGTACATGCTCTTTTATGCGGATCCATAGGGGTCGTTTTGTTCGGCCTATGTATTGAAGCCCGCAATTACACTCCAGAGCGTATACTGCCCCTACTGTGTTGCAGCAGATGAATTCTTTGATTTCATAAGTATTGCCAGTACTGGTCGATGTGAATTCTTTCTTCCTTTCGTTTGGTCGTTTAGTTTTTCTACATGCGTAACACCGTTTACACGGATAGAAGCCTTTACCCGTGAAAAAAGTGAACCCCCTGTTGGGGGGGTCAGGGATATTTTTGACAATTTTGTCGCGGATGGTTGGTGCTCTTCTATAGACAAATTTGGGGAGGGGTGGTAGGATGTCTTGTAGGTGTTGGTCTGCCAGTAATATGCTCCAATGGCGTCTGATGATTTTTTCAACTTGTTTATGTTGTATGCTGTAATCTAGAATAATTGGTATCATGTCTTGGGACGTTTCTCGTTTGGGTTTGTCTTTAATCAGATCTCTGCGATCCATATCGGTAACTTCTTTAATTTTTTTATCAATGAAGCTTTCCTCATAGCCTTTCTCGATAAATCTGTGTTTCATGGTTTCAGCCTGGGTATGGAAGAGTTCTTTATGAGTGCAGTTTCTCCTTAATCGCATCAGTTGGCCTTTTGGGATATTAAAAAGCCAATTCTGGTGGTGACAGCTCCCTAAGGGTAAATAGCTGTTGCGATCGACATTTTTGAAATGCGTCTTAGTGGAGAGTATATTCCCATCTTGTAGGATCTCAAGATCCAGGAAAGTGATTTTCTTATTGCTGATATCCCAATTTAACTTAATATTCCGGTCGTTGGCGAGCTCCCCCACTGTGGATACACTATAAAGGAGGCAGTACTGCATACCATAGGCAGGATAGGTCCCAAGGCAGCAGACCAGGAACGACCACCAGGACCCAAACAAGACCTCCATTTTATGCTGTTACCTTACAGCTGTAAGGTAAGGGGACACCCATCCATCAAATCTGCACGAAGGATAACGCTTGGATCATCCACCACCCCTCATAGCACCCCACTGACCTGCGTTACCAAGCACCTGCACCTTATTTTAATTTTGGACTCAGTTCATGTCACATTGCACTAAACTTTATGGACTTCCACTGTGTGTTAACCGTTTAAATACGGTGCGTGTCACACAGTCCCATTTCTATCGTTTGCGTATATCTCCCCATTGGAGTGAATTAGACGCCAGTCCGCACGTTTATTCACCCAAACGTGCACTGATCACTTTTGATTTATGCATTTTACTCTCACTTTTTCACGTTTATTTCTATGATTCATTGTATGATGCTGACCTAATTTTGATAATTTTTATATTATTTATATTTGTGTAATTTTCTTTGTCACAAGATATTTTACCACTGAGGATCACTAGTCACTTTAGGTGCCATCTTCAGCACCGATACACTTTTTTGAGCTTGGATTAGTGCTCATTTTCTCTTTCCTTTTAGCACCTTGCACTTTACCAGTCTACTCTATTTTATTGCGCCACACCGTTATACATCTACTTGGATTATTTATTTATTTTGTGGGTTTCTTTTAACTTGGACACACTTTTGTATTCAATGCTGTTATTACACCTTCACCCACCACAGATCAGATTGTACTAAGACACTCATTTTAATCACCAGGCCTTTGGCCTGTTTTATATACACTTCTATTCCAACTTGCGTTATTTGCACCGCATCAAGGTTCCTACCTGTATTCTCAGGTTGCACTTGTCGGATAAGCTCCGCCATCACTAATACCTACCTCTGGACGTCTATTTAGCTAGTTTTCTCTAGCACAATCATATTGTTCTATACAGCGCACCACTACCCTTCACACTATTCTTCTTTGGCTTCAGATATTTGCCCCAGTGTGTGCAGCAGTCATTTGCTCTACCAGTTTATGGTGGCGCAGGGATACCTTTATACACATACCCTTATCTATTCACACCCATTCTTGCAGCCACCATGGATGTTTTCTCATTCTTAGACAAGAGGCAGGTTAATCTAGAAGAAATTTTTAATGTAACAGCACCTACTAATAAAAGTAGTGATCTGGAGAGCTTGATGAGGAAACTAGGCCATAATATGGAAAAAAAGGTCAGCCTATGGTGGGATATCACCACCTTCGAACAATACTTGAAAGATAGTATCGTCCCGAAACGCCTCAGGTGGGACATAATACCAAATGATGGCCTGTCAGACCAGGAATCAATCGACGACTGGTTTAAATTTTTTAATAGTAAAGGTCTGGAACTATTAGGATTCCTATTAGAGAGAAAAAGGAAAAAACTTAAAATAGTTAACGAAATCATAGCAGGTGTGAAAGATGAACTAGAGGCCCATAAAGACTCCGCAGAATTCATCGCCCTAACAACACAGCTGAACAAGGATCTCACGAATAAAGATAGAGGTACAACAAAGAAAAAGCAAAAAATACAGTCGTGATATGAATGACTTCAAAACCGATCGAGCCTTCAAATGGCAAAGTCAACTCGGCCATATGGATCCCATTTCAACATACTCAACACCGGAGAAAACAGTAAGAATGCACCCACAACACACAAATACTGGAAACAATTATAATATGCAACATAGACCACAGGAACAACAAGATAGAAACAGACGAGATACACCTAAACGTGAAGAAAGACAAGGGAACTACAATCAACATACCCCTTATCGTAATGATAGGAGACCGCAACACCAGGAACGTACTCCACAAAATGGGTGGAAAAAACCCTTTTGGAAGAACAATAAGAAAAATAATGGCCAAAACAACTGGCAGAGACCTCCTTACGATCAGAGAGACAATAGAACATACACATACAACCAAAGAGACAATAGAGGGGCTCCCAATGAAGATAGAGGACGTCCATACGAAACATATGGCCCAAGAGGCAGAAGTCCGGATCACCAGCAGGAAAGAAGAGACCATCGGGGGTATCCCACCCAAAGCTCACACCGGCCACATGAAAGGAGTCCTATTCCCACATATAACTATTATGCACCCTTGGGCACTAGACCCGACGATGACAGATCCGATAGACACCGCCACTCAGATACAGATTATGAGAGATCTTTTTTAGAGAGAGGCAGAGAGAACCAACCCCCCAGGAGAACCGAGGACCCAAGGAACATCAGGAGAACACCAGAAAGAAGAGAGGATGTAGAGGGGGGAAGAGATCACAAAAGAAAAAGAGAGTGAAAGGAGAGGGAATTTTTAATCTTAGCGGACAGACACTAACTCATTAAGAAATTGGAGCACTGGACAAAGGCCTCAAATATGCACCAATCAAAAATCTTGATAAGTTTCAAACCTATATCGGAATCCAAAAATATGTGCGGAAACTCAATATAAAGAAATACATTATCAGCAACCCCTGCAAACCAAAAATGACAGGACCAGATGAAGATATAGCACATAGCACTTTAAGAAATAAATCCATCTTCAACCCTTTGGTGAAGAATAATAAGCATATCGATGTTTTTAAAAGGGTAGTTTTAGATGACCTGAAAGATTTAAAAACCAAGAAACGAGAAGAGCCCAAACACATTAAAAGCGGGATCCGCAAGCTAACGAAGAGAAAAGACTTAGTGATCCGCCCAGCCGATAAAGGGGGAGGTATTGTAATCTTATCAAAAGAACAATATAACACTAGTATGGATCAGATGTTGCAAGATGCAGATACTTACACTCGACTTCTAAGTAACCCAGTATTCAAATGCAGGAAAGCACTTGAACAGACTGTTCACTTGGGCATGAAAAGAAGCATCCTAAACAAAAAAGAAGCCAAATACCTCATACCAGAATCCTGCAGAACACCAAATATTTATTCACTTCCTAAAATCCATAAAGATAAAGACAATCCTCCACCGAGGCCAATTGTTAACGGCATAGACTCATTGACAGCGAGAATGGGACAATATATTGATTTTTTTCTACAACCCGCTGTACAAAAGACACAAGCTTATTTACGGGACACTAAACAAATTTTACAAATTCTAGAGGATATCCCAAAAGACGATGGACCTTGGTGGCTTGCTACAGCCGATGTCTCTTCTCTGTACACCATAATACTTCACCATCAAGCGTGTGAAGCAGCCAAATGGGGATTGAGGAAATATACTGAATTGTCATGCACCCAGAGGAAGTTTCTCGTTAAATGCCTGGATTTTAGTTAAAAAAACAGCTACTTTTGGTATAACCGTCACTTTTACTTTCAAAAAACGGGAGTTGCCATGGGGGCAAAATTTGCCCCGAGCGTTGCTGGCCTCTTCATGGCACAATGGGAAGAGGAGATAGTTTTCTCCAATACCCTAGATAATCTGTTCATATACAAAAGATATATCGATGATATATTCATTCTCTGAAAGGGTGACCAGGCCGAGCTCGTCACTTTTCTAGAAAAACTGAATAAAAACGACCGGAATATTAAGTTAAATTGGGATATCAGCAATAAGAAAATCACTTTCCTGGATCTTGAGATCCTACAAGATGGGAATATACTCTCCACTAAGACGCATTTCAAAAATGTCGATCGCAACAGCTATTTACCCTTAGGGAGCTGTCACCACCAGAATTGGCTTTTTAATATCCCAAAAGGCCAACTGATGCGATTAAGGAGAAACTGCACTCATAAAGAACTCTTCCATACCCAGGCTGAAACCATGAAACAAAGATTTATCGAGAAAGGCTATGAGGAAAGCTTCATTGATAAAAAAATTAAAGAAGTTACCGATATGGATCGCAGAGATCTGATTAAAGACAAACCCAAACGAGAAACGTCCCGAGACATGATACCAATTATTCTAGATTACAGCATACAACATAAACAAGTTGAAAAAATCATCAGACGCCATTGGAGCATATTACTGGCAGACCAACACCTACAAGACATCCTACCACCCCTCCCCAAATTTGTCTATAGAAGAGCACCAACCATCCGCGACAAAATTGTCAAAAATATCCCTGACCCCCCCAACAGGGGGTTCACTTTTTTCACGGGTAAAGGCTTCTATCCGTGTAAACGGTGTTACGCATGTAGAAAAACTAAACGACCAAACGAAAGGAAGAAAGAATTCACATCGACCAGTACTGGCAATACTTATGAAATCAAAGAATTCATCTGCTGCAACACAGTAGGGGCAGTATACGCTCTGGAGTGTAATTGCGGGCTTCAATACATAGGCCGAACAAAACGACCCCTATGGATCCGCATAAAAGAGCATGTACAGAACATAACTAATGGGTACGACAAACACAGCGTATCCAGACATTTTCTTACCCATCACAATAGAGACCCAACCCAACTTAAATTCTGGGGAATAGAGCCATATATAAAACATTGGCGTGGGGGTCACAAAGTGAGGACTTTGAGCCAACTAGAATCAAGATGGATTTTTACTTTAGATACCTTTGCACCTCGAGGACTAAATATAGAGTTTGATCTAAACTGCTTTATCAGTGATTTTTAAACATCTCTCCACCTATAATATATTCTTTTAAGTCGTCTCTTATTGATTTTAAATTTTACTCTTATATCCACCCTCTCTGCACCCCGGATGTACCACTATATCACCTCTCAAGCACTTTACCATTCTAAACGCCTCCCCTCATCTTAACATATGATTTTATAAACATTTTTATTTGGACGCCATTTCCGGTGGTTTTATGTGTATATTTATCCACACACATACAGATGCGCGGATTCCCATTGTTTTTTATTATTTCTTATTACCCCTTTTTTAATATTCTAATATGTGTATGTTGAACCACAACATCAACATTTTCTTGCATTTTGTAGCTTATTTATTCATTTCACTCGATGCTATGGGTTACTCATCTCGGGCTACAGGCACGCAGCTAAGCACCATATGTTGCTGACAGTTGTCCTCACCGCCCGTTCTAGACATATCCCATTGATAGCTATTATATTGTATCTCTCAGCTCTAAGAAAATGGCCACCGGGCTACTTCCGCCCAAAACTGGCCACAGAAACATGGCTTCAAGACGGATGTGTACATCAGCTTACAGCCGTAGAACCAAAAAAATGGCCGCCGGAGCACTTCCGGCGACAATTATATAGTAAACATGGCCGCTCGTTGACCGGAGCTCCAAGAAAATGGCCGCCGCATTCGTTAATATCATACCCTATTTAAAGACACTTCCCAATGCTTACAGTTAGCCCCTGATGAAGTCACGTGATCGTGACGAACACGCGTCGGGACTGTGACACCGGAAGTGACGTCATACGAGCCCGCAGCTCGTTTTTACATTGTTTGCTGTATTTTCTTTTAAATGTGAGTACCCTCCTTGTATCATTGAATAAACCTTTTTTACATTGAAATACTGCACCATGAGGTACCCTTCCTTTCTCCCTTAAAACCTATGTTACTGGCGAGCTCCCCCACTGTGGATACACTATAAAGGAGGCAGTACTGCATACCATAGGCAGGATAGGACCCAAGGCAGCAGACCAGGAACGACCACCAGGACCCAAACGAGACCTCCATTTTACGCTGTTACCTTACAGCTGTAAGGTAAGGGGACACCCATCCATCAAATCTGCACGAAGGATAACGCTTGGATCATCCCCCACCCCTCATAGCACCGCACTGACCTGCGTTACCAAGCACCTGCACCTTATTTTAATTTTGGACTCAGTTCATGTCACATTGCACTAAACTTTATGGACTTCCACTGTGTGTTAACCGTTTAAATACGGTGCATGTCACACAGTCGCATTTCTATCGTTTGCGTATATATCTCCCCATTGGAGTGAATTAGACGCCAGTCCGCACGTTTATTCACCCACTCTTTGCACTGATCACTTTTGATTTATGCATTTTACTCTCACTTTTTCACGTTTATTTCTATGATTCATTGTATGATGCTGACCTAATTTTGATAATTTTTATATTATTTATATTTGTGTAATTTTCTTTGTCACAAGATATTTTACCACTGAGGATCACTAGTCACTTTAGGTGCCATCTTCAGCACCGATACACTTTTTTGAGCTTGGATTAGTGCTCATTTTCTCTTTCCTTTTAGCACCTTGCACTTTACCAGTCTACTCTATTTTATTGCGCCACACCGTTATACATCTACTTGGATTATTTATTGTATTTATTTATTTTGTGGGTTTCTTTTAACTTGGACACACTTTTGTATTCATTGCTGTTATTACACCTTCACCCACCACAGATCAGATTGTACTAAGACACTCATTTTAATCACCAGGCCTTTGGCCTGTTTTATATACACTTCTATTCCAACTTGCGTTATTTGCACCGCATCAAGGTTCCTACCTGTATTCTCAGGTTGCACTTGCCGGATAAGCTCCGCCATCACTAATACCTACCTCTGGACGTCTATTTAGCTAGTTTTCTCTAGCACAATCATATTGTTCTATACAGCGCACCACTACCCTTCACACTATTCTTCTTTGGCTTCAGATATTTGCCCCAGTGTGTGCAGCAGTCATTTGCTCTACCAGTTTATGGTGGCGCAGGGATACCTTTATACACAGTACTGCCAGATTGCTGTCCTTCAGCATCCCTTCTCTCTGCGCGCACACTACTGCCTTCCTCAAGCTGGGTATCATCATCCGAGCCTTCGAATCGTGGGGCTTGGTCATCCATTCTACCAAGCCTTCGGCATGATGCGGCTCAACATGTCCAGCTGCCGAAAACAAAGACAAGCGTGTCCCATGGCCACGTGCTGATGACGATGCACGACCACGTCCACGACCAGCACTGTTGTCTCTAGAAACAGAGCCTGCTTGCCCTGTGTTCTTGCCTCGGCACGGTCTGCCTCTCCTTGGCGGTCTTCCAGCCATTGTAGTCGGTAGTGTATATTGTATAAAAAATAGAGCTCCTATGTGTGCTCACAACACACTGTAGGTCCTATGGGTGCTGACACTTACACACTATAGGTACTATGTGTGCTGCTGACAAGAAAATATAGGAGCTATGTGTGCTGCCACAAACACACTATAAGTCATATGGGTGCTGCTGACACAAAGACACTATAGGTACTATATGTGTGCTGCTGACAAGAAAATATAGGAGCTATGTGTGCTGCCACAAACACACTATAAGTCCTACGGGTGCTGCTGACACAAAGACACTATAGGTACTATATGTGTGCTGCTGTCAAGAAAATATAGGAGCTATGTGTGCTGCCACAAACACACTATAAGTCCTAAGGGTGCTGCTGACACAAAGACACTATAGGTACTATATGTGTGCTGCTGACAAGAAAATATAGGAGCTATGTGTGCTGCCACAAACACACTATAAGTCCTACGGGTGCTGCTGACACAAAGACACTATAGGTACTATATGTGTGCTGCTGACAAGAAAATATAGGAGCTATGTGTGCTGCCACAAACACACTATAAGTCCTAAGGGTGCTGCTGACACAAAGACACTATAGGTACTATATGTGTGCTGCTGACAAGAAAATATAGGAGCTATGTGTGCTGCCACAAACACACTATAAGTCCTATGGGTGCTACTGACACAAAGACACTATAGGTACTATATGTGTGCTGCTGTCAAGAAAATATAGGAGCTATGTGTGCTGCCACAAACACACTATAAGTCCTAAGGGTGCTGCTGACACAAAGACACTATAGGTAGTATATGTGTGCTGCTGACAAGAAAATATAGGAGCTATGTGTGCTGCCACAAACACACTATAAGTCCTATGGGTGCTGCTGACACAAAGACACTATAGGTACTATATGTGTGCTGCTGACAAGAAAATATAGGAGCTATGTGTGCTGCCACAAACACACTATAAGTCCTATGGGTGCTGCTGAAACAAAGACACTATAGGTACTATATGTGTGCTGCTGACAAGAAAATATAGGAGCTATGTGTGCTGCCACAAACACACTATAAGTCCTATGGGTGCTGCTGACACAAAGACACTATAGGTACTATATGTGTGCTGCTGACAAGAAAATATAGGAGCTATGTGTGCTGCCACAAACACACTATAAGTCCTATGGGTGCTGCTGAAACAAAGACACTATAGGTACTATATGTGTGCTGCTGACAAGAAAATATAGGAGCTATGTGTGCTGCCACAAACACACTATAAGTCCTATGGGTGCTGCTGACACAAAGACACTATAGGTACTATGTGTGCTGCTGACAAGAAAATATAGGAGCTATGTGTGCTGCCACAAACACACTATAAGTCCTATGGGTGCTGCTGACACAAAGACACTATAGGTACTATATGTGTGCTGCTGACAAGAAAATATAGGAGCTATGTGTGCTGCCACAAACACACTATAAGTCCTATGGGTGCTGCTGACACAAAGACACTATAGGTACTATATGTGTGCTGCTGACAAGAAAATATAGGAGCTATGTGTGCTGCCACAAACACACTATAAGTCCTATGCGTGCTGCTGACACAAAGACACTATAGGTAGTATATGTGTGCTGCTGACAAGAAAATATAGGAGCTATGTGTGCTGCCACAAACACACTATAAGTCCTATGGGTGCTGCTGACACAAAGACACTATAGGTACTATATGTGTGCTGCTGACAAGAAAATATAGGAGCTATGTGTGCTGCCACAAACACACTATAAGTCCTATGGGTGCTGCTGACACAAAGACACTATAGGTACTATATGTGTGCTGCTGACAAGAAAATATAGGAGCTATGTGTGCTGCCACAAACACACTATAAGTCCTATGCGTGCTGCTGACACAAAGACACTATAGGTAGTATATGTGTGCTGCTGACAAGAAAATATAGGAGCTATGTGTGCTGCCACAAACACACTATAAGTCCTATGGGTGCTGCTGACACAAAGATACTATAGGTACTATATGTGTGCTGCTGTCAAGAAAATATAGGAGCTATGTGTGCTACCACAAACACACTATAAGTCCTATGGGTGCTGCTGACACAAAGAAACTATAGGTACTATATGTGTGCTGCTGACAAGAAAAGATAGGAGCTATGTGTGCTGCCACAAACACACTATAAGTCCTATGGGTGCTGCTGACACAAAGACACTATAGGTACTATATGTGTGCTGCTGACAAGAAAATATAGGAGCTATGTGTGCTGCCACAAACACACTATAATTCCTATGGGTGCTGCTGACAGAAAGACACTATAGGTACTATATGTGTGCTGCTGACAAGAAAATATAGGACCTATGTGTGCTGCCACAAACACACTATGGCTCCTATAAATCCCTGCCTGGGATGGGACAGAAGTTGGGGTGCAATTCTGTTCTAACAGCACTGCGGTTGGTGCTACTGCTATGCTGTACTAACAGCACGCACACACCAGACTAATCCCCAGCAGCAGCTAATATCACACTCACTATGCAATCAGCAGCAATGAATGATCAGTATTCAGTAATGATGAATGACTCAGGTAGCAATGGTTTAGCAAAGAAATAACAATCAAGCAAAGACAGAATCAGCAGACTGCTCTCCCTAAAGCCGGAACACATGTGACCGGGGCCGACGACGTGGCGGCCTTTTAAATGGTGGGGCGTGTACTAAAGCCCCTGAGCTTTAATTGGCTACAGGCGTCCTGCCTGTAGCCAATTATTGATCTCCTAGTTTCCGGCGCTGTGATTGGCCAAGCATGCGGGGTCACAGTGCATGCTTGGCCAATCATCAGCCAGCAATGCACTGCGCCGGCCGCAATGCACTGCGGGGCCGCTCGCATCACACGAATGTGATGCGAACGGCCCAAATAGTTCTGGGCTCGTGGGTTCGAATCGAGCACCGGGCCCATCCCTAATCTGGACTGTTTGACCATACCTCTTGCCTCCCTCTTGGACTGACCTTGTACCCTGCCAGTGGACTAGTGGGATTCATAACACAGGGGTCTCACATATGTGAGGGGCTCCAGAATTGTTTTTCTGGATGAAGAAAAATTTCATTTGTTTTCTCATTCCTAGATTATGGTCTGGAGACTTGGAGGCTTCAAAGAGATTTGGGTGGGAGAAGCCTCTACCCCTGTCCCTATTCTGTCCTGAACCAGGCCCTACTTCTGCCTGCTGCCTGTAGGACCTATGCCATCATGCCTCTGCCTGTCGCATGAACTGACCACACCACATCGATGGACCATGTTCCTGCCTACTACCAGGACCAATATTTTGGCACTGCTGACAATCTCTGCCTGCACTGATCCTGGACTGTATATGGACAGTATCCCTGCCAGCTGCCTGTATTGACTATGGACAGTATTCCTGCCTTTTGCCTGGAAAATTGTGTTCACTTTTGCTGACCAAGTCCCCGCCTGCTGCCTGGACCAGTGCTATCCTCCTGTGGACAACTGCGCTACTTATACCACAAGTAATCTTTTGTTTACTCTTTGCTTAGCAGAATGTATTTTGGGGTGTAATTCTTGGTATGCACATGCTATGTGTCCCTGGAACACCTGATGGTGTTCCTTGCATGTTGGGCCTCTGTATGTGGCCAGGCTGTGTAAAAGTCTCACACATTTGGTATCGCCATACTCAGGAGGAGTAGCAGAATGTATTTTGGGGTGTCATATTTGCTCTCCATCTGGCCTGTGTTGTGCTCTGTGTGATGGATTGGGCGTTTATGTGGTGCCGGGTTGCCTTCTCTCTGCGGGAGCTGCGATGCGCCAGTGGGTCCTCCCTTCCTCCCCTTTCACCTGTGATCGGGAGGTTGGGCAGATGCCCCTCTGCGCATCGGCGCCACATATGCTACGTTGTGCACATGACGTCAGTTTTGACGTCACTGCGCCGACGCTCAGCGTTTTCGATCTCCGTGTCCTCGGGGAGGGGTTTTCTCGCGCCTGCCGATGAGTGTATACTCAGCTCAGGTGCGGGTTCTCCTCCCTGATCTCACGCACGTGGCGTTGGCGGCATATTTAAACACCCCCATTTGTAGTTAGCGGTGTTTATGGCTGGTCGCTACTTGGGGTCAATGCACACCAGCTCTTTGGTGATGCTGGTGCTTATTGGATGCAATGTCTTTGGGTGAGCGCTCTTCTCTCTTTTTTTCCTGTTTTACCAGTTTTCATGCTTTAGATTTCCTTTTCCACTGGTGCCTCTGCTGTGTTGTTCTCTGCCCTCTTTTCCATTTTTCACTCTTTCTTTCACCTGCAACTTTGCACTCACAATTCTAGTGACACTCTTACTTCCCTTGCAAACCTTGATAGCCATTCCAAACACCATTCATTTCCATACACTGATATCCTTGTACTACTCTTTCTCATACCATCACTTCTCATGAAACCACTGGGTTCATTATTAATTATTATTTCTTAAATATTACTACTATAAATTATACACATATCTAATATTTTGTTCCCAGATACGGCTGTTTCAACAACTACATTATATCTCCAGTTTTGGAGACACTTTGTTTCACCTTCGCACTCCTTCACCCCGCCCGATACTGCATCCCCTATATATGCCGCCTCAGCTCCCGTGGAGAGTTTATGTCCCTGGCCCACTCTGCGCCCACCACCGCGCTCGCTGTCTGAGTTGGTGAGTGTGTTTGGTCTCTGACCATCTGTATGCATCAAATGCTTAATATTAGTATCATACTCTTTTATAACATGGTTCATTACTTTTCTATATACATTCCTTAGGAATTCATGGTCGCATCAGCTCCTGATGAGTGGAGAAACATCCACGGAACGCGTCAAGCTTTGATTTGATGCCCCAGCTACATCTCATATGGAACCATGATTATTTGAATATTATTTGATTGTTTAGCTATATATAAAATACTTTTTTCTACTTAGTACATGCATATTTACCATGTGGGTACATCTGTCTCTATCAGGCATGCTGTGATTGATATTACTATGCTATATCATTCAGTCTATTTACTTCTATAATCATGCATCACTGTATGTGTACCTCTTTACTACGCTTATGTTATATGCACACCCTTACATTTATATGTAAAAAAAAAATTTCTACTGTCTGTATACTTCATAAATTAATAAATATTCCATGGTGAAATTTAAACATGGTTAACTTTACCTCCACTATCCAAGTGCTTCATTTAAAGTACCAATCTCCCTTTTGTATCTAGTAATTACCGGAATGGAGGCACTTAACTGTGCTTCATCTAAAGTCCCAAACTCCCCCCTATTCTCATTTACATACATGCTATGTGTTGGAAATATCTTATAAATGGTCAACTTTGCGTAAAAAAAAAGCGTTTTCCTATTTTTTCCACATTTTCCAAAAACTTCTGGAAAAAAATGAACCGTTCAAAAGACTCATTATGCCTCATAGATTATACGCTGGGGTGTTAGCTTTCCAAAATGGGGTCACTTTGTGGGTGTTTCCATTGTCCTGGTGCCCCAGGGCCTTCAAAAATGTAGTAGGTGGTTGAGAAATGAGATGTGTAATTTATGCTCTTAGAACGCCTGATGGTGCGATTTCAATATTGGGCCTCTGTATGTGGCCAGGCTGTGTAAAAGTCTCACACATTCGTTATCGCCATAATCAGGAGGAGTAGCAGAATGTATTTTGGTGTGTCATTTTTGCTATGTACATGCTATGTGTTGGAAATATCTTATAAATTAACAACTTCACGTAAAAGAAATGCGCTTTCATTTTTTTTTCCACATTTTCACAAAACTTCTGGAAAAAAAATGAACCGCTCAAAAGACTCATTATGCCTCGTAGATTATAGGTTGGGGTGTTAGCTTTCCATACTTTGTGTATGTGGCCAGGCTGTGTAAAAGTCTCACACATTTGGTATCGTAATACTCAGAAGGAGTAGCAGAATGTATTTTGTGGCGTCATTTTTGGTATACACATGCCATGTGAGAGAAATAACAATCTCCAGAACGTAGACTGGGAGAGAATATGGCAACAATGGGCACAGAACAGAAATGGGGATTCTTCAAAAAGACTGTTTGTGAACTCACTGCAAAGTATATTCCCATGGGCAATAAATTTAAAAGGCTAAAAAAAAAACCTATGTGGCTCACGGCCAAAGTTAAAAAAGCTATAAACTATAAGAAAAGAGCTTTTAAAAAATATAAAAATGAAGGATCACTAGTGTCATTTAAATGTTACAAAGAACATAACAGAATATGTAAAAAGGAAATCAAGGATGCAAAAATTCAAAACGAAAGACAGATTGCAAAAGATAGTAGGACAAACCCCAAAAAATTCTTCAAATATATTAATAGTAAAAAGGTCAAGTCTGAGCATGTAGGCCCTTTACAAAATAATCTAGAGTGGGTAACTGGGGACAAAGAGAAGGCTAATTTATTAAATACTTTCTTCAGCTCTGTGTATACAAAGGAGCATGGGGGAGCTCATGTCCCCAATGGGGGTGGTAGTGACACAGCCCTAAATCCACAATGGCTCAAAAGTGATATGGTCCAGAAATATTTAGACAGAATAAAGGTGGATAAAGCACCTGGACCTGATGGCATCCACCCACGGATCCTAAAAGAATTGAGCTCTGTAATTTCAAAGCCATTGTATCTAATTTTTAGGGACTCATTAATGACAGGAATAGTACCACTGGATTGGCGCAGGGCGAACGTGGTGCCTATATTTAAAAAGGGAACAAAGTCTTTACCAAGTAACTATAGACCTGTTAGTTTAACTTCTATAGTTGGGAAGATACTGGAGAGAATAATAAAAGACCACATAGACGAGTTCTTGCAGGAAAAAAATATTTTAAGCAACAGACAGCATGGATTCATGAAAGACAGAAGTTGTCAGACAAACCTGATTTCTTTTTATGAAGAGGTAAGTAAAACCTTGGACAGAGGCGTGGCTGTGGACGTGGTATACTTGGATTTTGCAAAAGCGTTCGATACAGTTCCCCACACACGGCTCATGTGTAAGGTAAGGTCTACAGGTTTGGAAATATCGGTTTGTAAATGGATAGAAAACTGGCTAAAAGACAGAATTCAGAGAGTAGTGGTTAATGATTCTTACTCTGAATGGTCTAAGGTTATCAGTGGTGTACCCCAAGGTTCAGTGCTGGGACCCTTACTTTTTAATATCTTTATAAATGATATTGGGTCTGGGATCAAAAGTAACATTTCTGTCTTTGCAGATGACACCAAGCTATGCAGTGGAATAACGTCCTTACAGGAGGTCTACAATTTACAAGCCGACCTCAATGCTCTGTCTAATTGGGCGACTATGTGGCAGATGAGGTTTAATGTTGATAAATGTAAAGTTATGCACTTGGGGGCTAAGAATATGCATGCATCATACATACTAGGGGGAGTACAACTGGGGGAATCCGTTGTTGCCTGATGCGGTTATGTGAAATTTCCATTAATATCTGTGAAATATTATGAATATATCTCTTTTGCTTGCAGCTATGAAAGGTGAGCAAAAGCTCTCCTCCCAAGCTCTGGTCAACTGCAGACATTGCGGGGCCGAAACTTGAAGGACAATGGGGAGCCAATTAACATTGTGTGTCACCTATTCACTATAAACGACCCCATGCCGGGATAGGTAACGAAGTGAGACCATTTAGGTATATTG
This sequence comes from Lithobates sylvaticus, assembly GCA_028564925.1. NCBI lineage: Eukaryota > Metazoa > Chordata > Amphibia > Anura > Ranidae > Lithobates > Lithobates sylvaticus. The sequence continues at coordinate 99,218,677 of CM053037.1, read as the reverse complement.
TACATCACTGGTGGTAGTTTCGCCTGGAAGGGGGCTGGCTTAGACTCTAAGCCAGCCAATGAGGAATCAGGCTGGTTTTTGGTTACTCTGAGGAGAGGGGAGGCATCTCGGGCTTTTTCGGGAGAACCAACAAGGGAGATGGACCCAAGGTAATTTCTCCAGGAGCAGGGGAAGGTATGCCCTGCTACCTGTAACTAAACATGCTTTTACATCACGGTCTGAAGCAATATAATCTATATTCCTTCATATATATATATATTTTATTTCAACCTAGCATTTTCTGCCTTGATGTGCTAGGGATTTGTGTATTAGCTTGACTTTTAACTACCTGTAATAAATGTTATTATATTCAAAGCCTTTCCTCCTGGTCAGTAGAACTCTCATTTAACCCATATCATATTTTGTGATTAATAAATCAGAAATAGAGATTTTAGAGGTTACAGATGGCGGCCACGAAATCAAGACAGGACGGAAGGTGTTTGAATTTAATATCAAAATCGATGTAATAGAGATTAAGGCTAGTAGTTGAACTTAAATTGAGTCAGTTTGTTCAATCTATCTAGGGAAAAATACAGGTAAATATTTTTATTTTTTTTTCTCTCTTTTGTAGTTTAGTTATATATTTTTTTTTCTTGGTATTATATATATATTATATGATTATTTTGCTGAAGGTACTTAGTAGCTTGAACTTAAATTGAGTCAGTTTGTTCAATATATCTAGGGAAAACTGTAGGTACATTTAAATTTTTTTTTGTGGTTTAAAAATGGTGGTGTTGCTGAAGGTACTTAGTAGATTGAACTTAAATTGAGTCAGTTTGTTCAATCTATCTAGGGAAAACTATAGGTATTAACTCTAAAAATGAGAGAGGATACACCACATATTTTGTTTTGCATAAATATCCCGTAAATTTTAATTGAACAAGTTCTTTGGATGTACCATTTACAAACCGGTTTTATGTAGTGGGGAGGAAGCAACTTGGCGGGAAAAAGTGTTATTTCTTTTTATTACTTTTTTTTTTTTTTTTAATGCTCACAAAGCTTAATTGCTCTCTCTAAACCATTGTTTGAGAGTGACATGTTTCATTGGAAAGACACCAAGTGAGTGGGGTCTTGGTTTCCTGTTGAAAAAGTTTCAACAGATTTCTAATTTAAATGGTCTGTCCACTAAATGCATAATATTTGTGTATAGGACATGAGAGCAGTAATATTCTCATTGTTGTCAGTTAAAGTACAGGACTGTGGAAGTCTTGTTGCTGAATGCTGAAGCTAATATCTGAGAAAGATTATTAGTATAGGGTAAAATAAGGTGCATTTAGCATACTGTATTATACCCTGATTTTTTTTTTTAGGATGAAACCTTACCACAAATTTGATATTCTGAGTTTGTGCTAGATTTTTTTTTTGTCTAAACTGAATGGGTGAACTTTGGTGTAAACACGGATGTGTTTACCTTTCTATTGTAAACCAAGAGGGTTATTCACCCTATTTGATACTTGTGGCCCTACTATTGTTCCTATTGTCCCCTGGGCCTATTGTGTAGGGGGTGTAGGCTAAAATAAGGTAAAATACAGGCTATTGTGAGTGGATTTGGGGTGTCTACAGTAATCTAAAAGATTGTTTTATTGAAAGCTGAAAATGTATAGATATATATCTATATATAGATATATATATATATATGTTATTTCGTTTTATTTATTATGTATTTTTTTTTTTTCTCCTTTCCACTCCACTTTACTGTATTTTCAGGATTTTATTCAATTTTAATGTTCGTTTTCCCAACTTCGTTACAGTAATCTAAAAAGGACTGTATAGTACAGGACAACATTTAACTTTAACTTAAACGGGTGGGTAGAGGATATAGGTTATTCGGATAGCCGCCCTAGGGTACACTCTCTCTCACCCCGTGCACTTTTTTTTTTTTTTTTATGGCATACATATTTGCACATATCTATCAGTGGATATTGGAGACTGGCAAATTAAGGATGGATGCTTATACCCCGAGGGTTTGCCCTCCCTTACACTCATTTTATTATCTCAGTATAGGCTCTGGGTTTATAATACACTGTCTAGGAGGGGGTGATAGGTATATGGTAGTACCGCCAGCAATTAGGTGTCTACTTCCACCCCTCTCTCTTTATTATCGTATGGTCTAGTCAAGTACATTCTAATATCCTGGACTCACAGGAAGCGCCAATTTTCCCTATTTTGTACCAATCATTTAAATTTGCCTCTTAGGGGGTAATTTTTTTTTCTGGAAAGGCTGCATACCTGGATTACTTGTCCCTAAGCGCGGAGCTGTTTGTTGTTTTCAACATTTAACTTAAGCTTTAACTAGCTTACAAATTGTGCATATTATTTGTTGGTAATGGCAGCCATGTCCCGTCTAGAAGTCCGTAGCAACTTTTACTCTTAAACAGAACAATGTCACAGTTGCTACAAACAATTTCAATTCTTAAATGCTTAATGCTACGGCATCTACTTGTGCCTATGAAATTGGGGACAATAACGTATATGAAAAGTATGGGGGAAAGGAGGATATGGATCCTAATTCTACTTTTCCTGTGGCGATGGGAGAAATCGCAGAGCCACAAGAAAATCGAGAATGCACCATGGTCACAGAATTAGGAGCAAGACAAGTTCCCCAACATGGGCAAAATTAAAAATAATGCACACATAGGTGTGAGAATTCTTAGTGACCAGAATAAGGCATCTTCTAGCACAGGGCAGTGTGGGCAATCTACACATACCATAGATTGTAATGCAATCATTCCGTCTGGAGTAGGTGTTAATTTTAACAACTCCTTGAAAGGTGAGAGCTCTGGGGTAAATATCCCTAGATCTCTTAGGAAGACAGGAAAGGTGGTCAATCTGCCTAAAACCACACCAGTTGTTAAGGGATACCTTATTACTTTACAAAAGATAAAGTGCTATACATTCCAATCTATTAAAATAAATTATGTATTGTTTGCTTTAAAATAGGTTAGAAAAAATTTGGGAAGAGATTAACAACTGTTGTCTATAAAGTTATTTGTTTTCAGGTTAAGTGAATTCCAGAAATGATATGTGCATATCATTTAGCTGTACAGATGCAAAATACGCCCCTAACAAGAGGGTAAGGTATAAAAGGCCCATTGTTTTTTTTTTTCCTCTTTTTCTTCTTTACTTTGTATTCTCCCAGAGGTCGGAAACGCCTAGCAATTCATTTGCAATTACTAAAGCTTTATCCAGAATGTATGGGATGCATTTGAAATGAATGTATACGTGTGAGTGAGGGAATGCATGGGTAGGAACTTTCCATGTGTAAACCATGATTTGTTTTGTGATAGGGGGTGCACCCAACATTGTTTTATGGCCATCAATAAGTGTGATCACACTAATGCGCTTGCGTTGTACTGTTTATGATTATTTTATAAATACTTGTTTTTTTTTTCCCGTTTATAATGAGCTCAATACTGGTACCAGTTTAAATTTATAACTTTTGGTTTTACAAGTTTAAATGTATTCGCGAATAAATAACCTGTGCACAGATATTAATTTTTTTTTTTAATGTCCTTTCTGGGGGCTTACAGTGAAGATTCATTCACTCTGACACTTGGAAACTACATGATACATTACTTTGCACATTGTGGCATCTTAGGCATTCAGTAGGTCTTGTGTTGCGTGTTGTTTTCCCTTCCAAATTCACTCATGTGAAGATTATAGGTCTACATGTTGTATTCTTAGAATGTAAGTATTTATAAACCCTACAGAGTTTTCCTATAATTTTTGGCTATCAGAGTTTAGATATGGGGTGGGTCCTGTACATTTTTGACTACTTACGGTTGATGGATTCATTACCTTTGCTGGAAGGCGGTTCCAAGCATCCACTACTAGTTAGGCCAGTATGAACCTCTCAGAGAGGTACAGTGAGATGTTATTAATGATTTTTAAGTTTTGTATTATAGGATAAATGCACAAACAAGGACGGATGATTGGACCCAGATGTGTACCCAAATACACACAAGGACCTTAAAGAACATAATTTTTTTTTTTTGTATGTTCTTAGGAGAAGCCTTAAATATAATTAATTACAGGCCTAGCTAAATTCTAAACACTGGTTTGGGGCAGTCTGTTTCAATAAACAGACGTCCTACCCTCGCTAAAAACAACTTTTGTGGCCTTTTTGACTTGCAAATGGGTTTGCACTGAGAGTCAATTAATATGTTAATCACCACCGGGAGAGGGGGTTGCCTTTAGTATAGCTACAATGCTAAAGGCAGTTTTTCAAATGTTTTTTTGGATTAAGAAGACACAGATTTAAGCCTCTTCAACAAAGTTAAAGTTTGGGCCAGCATTCAATCTGTATGGTTTTATTATTTTGGTTGTATTTTTTATTTTTTATTTTAATTTTTTTTATTATTATTATTTTTTATTATTTTAATTGTAATTTTTAATTTTTATTTATTTATTTTTTTGTATCTATTTTTTTTTTTCTTTCGTTCTCTTAAGGGAAATGATTTTTATTTCTTTTTGTTGTTTTTCTTTTTATTTCTTTCCTATATCACCTTATTTTTTTTTTTTTTGTTGGTGATTCTTCAGTTTTGCGTGACTATGGTCAAATAAAAAAAAAAGAGGGGAGTGAGTATGGGGAACACTACATGGAGAACATTTAAAGCGATTAGAAATGTTGAAATAGAATATTGAGGCTTCCCTGTAGCATTTTGGGGATGGGCCAAGTCCCAACAGGTGTTAGTTTTCTCTTATGACATGGGATAATCGTTTTATATGAATTTAGGTCATGGTAGCTATTTATCATGACACTAGTAATATTAGGGTTTAACAACAGTCATGTGACTATTTTCTGTGTAAATGTGACATACAATCCTCTCTACAGTTCTAACAATTGGGCAGTCATCAGATGTGGTCATTGATATTGTTTTTTGTGATTAATAAATCAGAAATAGAGATTTTAGAGGTTACACCGTAGTGGAGAAGGATCTGGGGGTTTTGGTAGATCATAAGCTCAATAATAGCATGCAATGCCAAGCTGCAGTTTCCAAAGCAAGCAAAGTCCTTTCTTGTATTAAGAGAGGTATGGACTCCAGAGAGAGATATATCATTTTGCCCCTGTTCAAATCATTAGTAAGACCTCATCTGGAATATGCAGTTCAGTTTTGGGCACCAGTTCTCAAAAAGGATATTGGGGAACTGGAGAAAGTGCAGAGAAGGGCAACCAAACTGATAAGAGGCATGGAGGAGCTCAGCTATGAGGAAAGATTAGAGGAACTGAATTTATTCACTCTTGATAAGAGGAGATTAAGGGGGGATATGATCAACATGTATAAATATATAAGGGGTCCATATAAGGAACTTGGTGTTGAGTTATTCACTTTACAGTCAACAAAGAGGACAAGGGGGCACTCTTTACGTCTAGAGGAAAAGAGATTTCATCTCCAAATACGGAAAGGTTCTTCACAGTAAGAGCTGTGAAAATGTGGAATAGACTCCCTGCAGAGGTGGTTCTGGCCAGCTCAGTAGATTGCTTTAAGAAAGGCCTGGATACTTTCCTAAATGTACATAATATAACTGGGTACTGACATTTATAGGTAAAGTTGATCCGGGGAAAATCCGATTGCCTCTCGGGGGATCAGGAAGGAATTTTTTCCCCTGCTTTAGCAATTTGGAGAATGCTCTGCTGGTTTTTTTTTGCCTTCCTCTGGATCAACTGTGGGTATAGAATGGTATATATGGGATTGTATGATATATATATATATGTATATATATATTTTATTTTATTTGTGGTTGAACTGGATGGACTTTTTTCAACCTAACTAACTATGTAACTATGTAACTACAATGAAAATTTTGTGAAAATTTTTTTTTAAATAAAAATCTTCATTTTGCAAAGAATTGTGGGAAAAAAATGACAACATCAAAAATCTCACCATGCATCTTACTAAATACCTTGGGATGTCTACTTTCAAAAAAGGGGTCATTTGGGGGGTATTTGTACTTTCCTGGCTTGTTCGGGTCGCAAGAATTTAGATTACATTTTTTATGATTCGCACCACAGCTTGTAGACTCTAACTTTTACATAGACCAAATAAGATCAACTAATTTGGGTTATTTTTACCAAAGATATGTAGCAGTATAAATTGTGGCCAAAAATTATGAAGAAAAATTTATTTTGCAAAATTTTATCACATAAACTAAGAAAAATTTGCTATTTTTTTTCAAAGTTTTCCGTCTTTTTTCATTTATAGCGCAAAAAATTAAACACCCAGAGGTTATCAAATACCACCAAAAGAAAGCTCTATTTGTATGAAAAAAAGGACAAAAAATTCATTTCGGTACAGTATTACATGACTGAGTAATTGTCATTCAAATTGTGACAGCGCTGAAAGCTGAAAATTGGTCTGGGCAGGGGGGGGGGGGGGTGGGTTTAAGTGTCCAGTAGGCAAGTGGTTAAACAGTATGGCAAAAGTGTAATATCAGATGGTAAATGTAGTAAAAAAAGTTTGTATACCTGTGGGCTGATCATCAAAACCTTCTCACAAAAGTGCTATTGAACAGGCATAGGAATATGCCATGGACCATGATGTACAGATCAGAAAAGATCCTTGAGTCACAAAAAAGGCCACAAATAGAAGCCTGACTGTCTATCCAATATGGTGGATCCGGATTCAAGCTATCATCATCCCAAACAAACTATAAAACAGATAAAAATATATCAATATCGCAAATATTAAAGTAAGCCTCCAAGATGAGTATCAAACAAGTATAGATAAAGCAACTTACTGAATATATGGTGGTATCACAAAAATCTCTTGGGAGAGAGTGAACAAATCTTCAACTGGTGATATCAAAAATTAGGCAATTTAAAGCCCAAATTGGCACCAAAAAGTTTCCTGCCACTAAATTCCCGCCAAAAGCCGTCAAATAGGAAGATAGTTTCCCATTGATTACATCATAAGGCGGTGACCAAGAGAACCCCCCTGGCCGTCACCGCAAATGGCGTCCAAAAAACGATGTGACATCAACGAACGGACACCAAAACCGCAAGTCTGCCACAGAACTGGCAAGCCGGAAGTCCTACAAGGTATAGGGAGGTAAGTATTTAGGTTCGCCGTCAGCTTTTTATAGCGTCAGGTACCCCCATATACTACCTTATAAAGGTTTTAACCCCCTGATTGCCCCCTAGTTAACCCTTTCACCCGTGATCACCGTATAACTGTTACGGGTGACGCTGGTTAGTTTGTTTTCCATAGTGTCAGGGCACCCGCTGTTTATTACCTAATAAAGGTTTAACCCCCCCTGATCACCCGTCGGGTGATTTGTTAGGTTATAGGGTCTGCGTCACCCCAGGCAGCGTCAGGTTAGTGTCAGTACCACTAATACCCACATGCACAGCATACACCTCCCTTAGTGGTATAGTATCTGAACGGATCAATATCTGATCTGATCAGATCTATACTGGCGTCCCCAGCAGTTTAGGGTTCCCAAAAACACAGTGTTAGCGGGATCAGCCTAGATACCTGCTAGCACCTGCGCTTTGCCCCTCCGCCCAGCTCAGCTCACCCAAGTGCAGTATCGATCAATCACTGTCACTTACAGAACACTAAACACACATAACTGCAGTGTTCGCAGAGTCAGGCCTGATCCCTGCGATCGCTAACAGTTTTTTTGGTAGCGTTTTGATACAGTCGCTAACAGTCAGGAGCTTTTTTACTTGTGAGTCTCACTAGTGGACCACTAAATTTAGAGCCCAAAATGGCAATGGTACACTAGTAAAGAGGCCTACACGTTTCTGAGCATGACAGTGAAGAGGAAGTCACGCATCTGTCAGATTCAGGCTCAGAATACGATCCTGTAGACGACAGCAGCTCCATGACAGATAGCTCTGACGGCGGAGTTGTGGTCCCTGCCAAGGTCAGGCGTACCAGACCCCGATCTTCTTCTGATGTTGAGGTGCAAGAACCGCAGGTCCCTTGTATGGGGCAGAGCAGTACTAGTGCCGTTCATCCTTCTGGTGAACTGGCAAGCACCAGTGACTTAGTACACCCTGGTCGTAGTCAAACCAGCACTGCAGTGTCAGGTGGCGAGTCTCATAAGTGCAGTTCAAGCTGGTGAGGTGGCAAGCACAAGTAGTGTCCCGCTGCCACCAAGAAGACGAACAGGCCCATCGTGCCCATAGTACCCTATGCTGCATTCTCCAATCCTAATTGGGAACCCACCACTTCTGCGGCACCCGTACTTCCCCATTCACTGGACAACCCGGCATTCAGGTGGAAACAGTTGATTTTATGTCACTTGATTTTTATTCGCTGTTTTTCACCGAAGATCTCTATAGATCTATTGTGGACCAAATCAATTTGTACGCTGGTCAACTATTCCCCAGTCCTCCCTTGCCAGAGATTGGAGACCAATTACGGTTTCCGAATTTAAGCTCTTTCTGGGCCTTTCCCTCAACATGGGCATAACTAAAAAGAGTGAGTTGCGGTCATATTGGTCCACTGACCCAATTCACCATATGCCCTTGTTCTCTGCCTCCATGACCAGGTCACGATACGAACAGATCTTGTGGGTCATGCCCTTCAATGACAAGGAACTCTGCCTTGTCAAGACCTTGGATACAATCGGCTCTACAAAATTCAGCCCCTCATAAACCACGTTAACCAAAGTTTTGCAGACTTGTTTACTCCCCGTCAAGTTGTCTGCGTTGATAAGTCCCTGATTAAGTTTTCTGGCCGCTTGTCATTCAAACAGTACCTTCCCAGCAAGCGTGCCAGATATGGGGTCAAGATTAGAGTTGAGCGGACACCAGGATGTTCGGATTCGGCAGGTTTGGCCGAACTTCAGAAAAAAGTTTGGGTTCGGGACCGAACTTGACCCGAACTTGACCCCAAACCCCATTGAAGTCAATAGGGACACGAACGGCTATAATAAATTGTCGGCTCCCGTCCCCATAATACAGAAAACATTTATTGAAAGTCATTGATTTTTAAAAAGTTATTGTCATAAAAAGTGTTTGGGGACCCGGGTCCTGCCCCAGGGGACATGTATCAATGCAAAAAGAAAACGTTTAAAAACGGCCGTTTTTTTTTTTTTTAACAAAAGTTTTCATTTATTTTGTGAAGAAACAAACATGAAAAACAACCTGTACAGTGGTACATCTTAGTCGTCATGCAGTAGAACAAATATGTTACAATATTCAGCTCATCTACCATTCCAAAATGTCACTATAGCACATCAATTACCCAACCTTACAGTTTCTCGGTTTATTGACTACGGTCGTGTGTCACAGCACTCAGGGCTAGGTATTTAAGTGCAACATGTAGGATGTGACACTATTTATTCCACAGATTTATCTTGTTAGGCTCTTTGTCTGCCGTGCAGGAGAATCAGCTGTTAGTCCAGACACAGGTTCCTCCATTCCACCCAGGCCCCCCATATTTTTTCAAATTTTTGGGGACAGTTGCGTCCCGCATATGTAAGTTTGTACATAGGGAGGGCCGCGTCCACCAAGGATCGCCATTGTTGGATCGTTGGTGGAGAGGGGTCCTTCCATTTCATGAGTATTGCCTTCCTGGCGTAAAACGCCGAATAGAAGACAAACAGTTTCTTCGAATGTTTGGCAGCAAGTGTATCCACAATTCCCAGCAGCAGGTGAATTGGATCCCTTGGGACATGGAGCCTGCCAATAACGTTGATGTCCCTCAGGACCTCATCCCAGAAGGACTGAACCAGACGGCAGGACCACGTTACATGTAGGAAAGTGCCTGTTTCAGTGGTACACTTAGGACATAGCGGGCTACAAGAGGGGTAAATCCTTGCCAGTCTCTCTGGGGTGTAGTACACCCGGTGTATAAATTTTAGCTGGATGAACCTATCCCTCGCCGAGACCATGAGAGGAAGGTATTGTTGGATCCCCTCCTCCCAATCATCATCCGCCAGGGACGGCACATCTGCCTGCCATTTGTTGAACAGTTGGGTAACCTTGGAGGTGTCAAGCCCGGCCAACTCACTGTAGAGTGAGGATAATGTTTTCCTGTCTTCCCCACTAAGCAATATCCTTTCTATCCTGTTACTCGCTACAGTAATTGGTTTTGTGAATTGTGATCGGAAGGCGTGGCGAAGTTGTAAGTAGCGGAAAAACATGTGGTTGGGCACTGCTTTATCCCTTTTTAGGTCGTCAAACTCGCAAATCCCCGTTCGGAACGTGACGTCAGCCAGCGTCGTGACAAGCAGTGATTTTAATAATGCTTAACCACTACAATACTGTGCACTTTCGCCCCCTTCCTTCCCAGACCAATTTTCAGCTTTCATCGCTCTCGCACTTTCAGTGACAATTGCGCGGTCATGCAATGCTGTAACCAAATTAATTTATTATCATTTTGTTCGCACAAATAGAGAGCTTTAGTTTGGTGGTATTTATTCGCGACTCCGTTTTTTATTTTTTGCGATATAAGCGAAAACATAGCAGAAATTTTGAAAAAAAACAATATTTTTCTCCTTTCTTTTTTAAAAGAAATCCAATAAAATCAAATTTTGTCAAAAATTTAAGCCAAAATGTATTCTGCTACATGTTTTTAGTAAAAAAAAAATCCGTTAAGTGTATAATAATTGGTTTGCGTGATCACGGACATATGTACGCAAATGATCATGTACAGGTGTGTGCAGGTGATCACGGACATATGTGTGCAGATAATTATTGGCACATGTTATTTTACTGGGACATATGTGAGGGACATGTGTTTTTATTATTTGGGAACATGTGTTTTTATTTGGGGACATGTATTTTTATTATTTAGGGACATGTGTGTTTTGGGGACATGTGTGTTTACACTGTGAGGACACTAGACTGGTGATCAGTGAGTAAAAAGCTGTAAAAAAAACAGCTAATACTCACTGATCACCAGCCGGCTGCAGCGATCCGCTCTCCTCTCCTCACCGACGACTTCCGTGTGAGGAGAGGAGAGCCGATTGCATAGCAACCGGCTGTTTGCTTACATCACATGACGGCTGTGATTCGACACGGCCGTAATGTGATCAGGAGGGCCAATCACCGAGCCCTCCTGCCGTTCCGAGATGCGCCGTGTCCGGGTGACACGGCCGCATCGGGATCGCGCCGCTGTGTGGGCACACGCGCGCGCGATCCCTCTACTTCTGAAGGACGTTCCGGAACATCCTCTCAGAAGTTGACGGCTCCCACCCGGCCATATATGTACAGTGGCCGGGTGGGAAGTAGTTAAAGTGAAACAATAAAAGTGTAAAATTCCTTTAAATTTCGTACCTGGGGGGTGTGTATAGTATGTCTGTAAAAGGGCGCATGTTTCCCGTGCTTAGAACTGTCCCTGCACAAAGTGTCATTTTTGCAGGAAAAAAAACTATTTTAAATCACTGGCGGCTATAATGAATTGTCAGCTCCCGTAATACAGAGAACAGTCATTCGTTGAAAGTCATTGATAAAAAAAGCATGGGGGTTCCCCCAAATTCAATTACCAGGCCCTTTAGGTCTGGTATGGATATTAAGGGGAACCCCGCGTCAAATTTAAAAAAAAATGGCGTGGGGTCCCCCTCAAAATCCACACCAGACCCTTATCCAAGCACGCAACCTGGCAGGCCGCAGGAAAAGAGGGGGGGGACGAGAGCGCCCCCCCTCCTGAACCATACCAGGCCACATGACCTCAACATTGGGAGGATGCTTTGGGGGTCTGTGACCCCTCAAAGCACCATGTCCCCATGTTGATGGGGACAAGGGCCTCGTCCCCACAACCCTTGCCAGTGGTTGTGGGGGTCTGCAGGCGGGGGGCTTATCGGAATCTGGAAGCCCCCTTTAACAAGGGGACCCCCAGATCCCGGCCTCCCCCTGTGTGAAATGGTACCTACCATTTCACCAAAAAAGTGACAAAAATGTTAAAAATTACAGGAGACGGTCTTTGACAATTCCTTTATTAAAGTCTTCTTTCATCTTCTTTCTTCTGGTCTTTTTCCTTCTTCCTTTCTTCATCCTTCGGTTTCTTCATCTTCTTCTTCCATCTTCGTCTTCCTCCGAACCGCTTCTTCTTGCTCTGGTCTTCCCGTCCAGCATCTTCTTCCACGGCGTCAGCGTCTCTTCTTCTGTCGGGCCGCTCCGTGCAATGGGAGGCTCCCGCTGTGTGAGGCTTCGCTTCTTCTGACAGGTCTTTTATAACAGAGGGTGGGGCCACTTGGTGACCCCGCCCCCCTCTGACGCACGGGGACTTCCCTATGGCTTTCCCTATGACGTCAGAGGGGGCGGGGGCCATCCGATGACCCCCGCCACCCTCTGACGTCATGGGGAAAGCCATAGGGAAAAGCATATATGCCGAAGCATGGGGGCAGCAGGGGCGGAGGAGTGATTTGCTCCTACCTTTTGCAGGTGGATGCCCCCATGCTTCGGCATATATATATATATATATTAGGCACAGGTTGCATTAAAAAATGTTTTAATTTTTTACTATCTTTTTTTGTATCTGCTTTGCAGGTATGGTAAATCTTACTGTTATACTGTAATGTTACTTTGTTTTATTGTTAACCATCATTTGCTTAGCAGGTATGCCATTTATTTATCTTCACAGCAACAGCTTTTGATACATAAAGCCATGACTCCAGCGCTGTAGGAGGTGATTTCACCACCACAGTTAAAAAAAAGAGCATATATGCCAAAGCATAGGGGCAGAGGAGCGATTTGCTCCTACCTTTTGGGGCGGATACCCCCATGCTTCGGCATATATAAATGGTGAAAAAACAAAGTGAAACACCGCGCTGATCCCTACCTCAAAGCATAAAACTCACTAACATTGATCAGGATAAGTGATATCAATATAACAATACGAGTGAGAAAATAAATATAAACAATAAACCCTAAAGCAGCAGCTAAAAAATTGTGAGATATACACAATAAATGGACAAAATAATACAAAAAGCCGCGCTATTACCTAAATTAAAAAAAAAATGGTGCAAATAAATAATATGGAAAGCCTAAAGCAGTATCATGTGATATGATCCAATTAATACCCTAAAAAGTCCAGTGAATTAATGAATAGAAACCTAGAACAATTTGTGTAATATGAAATAATCAAAGAAAAGTCCAGTATGGAGAACATAAATCCAAACGTGACAAAGTGAAAATCCAAAAAAAAGTAGTGACTGTCGTGATCCACCACCAGATGTTGAATGTGCTTACCAGAGGGCAAGCTAAAATAGGCCCATAAGTTGATGTCAGGATGAGTCGCAGCCAAATAGACCCCAAATATGATCTCCTTCACAGGGTTAACCAGAAACGGAAAACGGGCTGGCAATCCTCCTTGGGACCGATGATACCAGGGGCAACCTCCGGTTGATAACGAACCAACAAACTACAGCAACTATTAAATTTGTTTTCTGTATCCTCCACTAATGTTCTACTTCTACTTCCAGAGCTATTCTTTGTTCCTACTTCTTTTCTTCAATCTCAATGTTTTCTTCTAGTCCTAGAGAAACAATGTTCCTTGAGCAGCATAGTAAATGGACATAGGTCAGGGACACATATACAGTGCAGGATGTGTTGGTTTCCCTCCCAGGGTCCTCCACAGATCAGATCTCCCACTAGAAGAATGCAGCAGCAGATCCTGTACTCTGACTTCCAGCTCTCACACCTCTCACACCTCGCCTATTTTAGCTTGCCCTCTGGTAAGCACATTCAACATCTGGTGGTGGATCACGACAGTCACTACTTTTTTTTGGATTTTCACTTTGTCACGTTTGGATTTATGTTCTCCATACTGGACTTTTCTTTGATTATTTCATATTACACAAATTGTTCTAGGTTTCTATTCATTAATTCACTGGACTTTTTAGGGTATTAATTGGATCATATCACATGATACTGCTTTAGGCTTTCCATATTATTTATTTGCACCATTTTTATATTATTTTTTAATTTAGGTAATAGCGCGGCTTTTTTTATTATTTTATATATAAATGGTGCATGTATGCCCATCATTAGAAGTGGTTGGATGAAGGGAGGTATTCTAATGGTGGGCATACCCACCCGATCAATCTCTTTTTTTCGTTCAGCCCACAGGCTGCATGAAAAAAAAGTTTACAATATATGCCCAACAAGGACCAGCAACGTACTGGTATGTTGCTGGAGTTTGAGTGGTTATACCAGAATGATGCCTGCAGGTTTAGGTATATCTTGGTATCATTCTTTTCAGCCAGCAGTCGGCTTTCATGTAAAAGCAATCCTAGTGGCTAATTAGCCTCTAGACTGCTTTTACAAGCAGTGGGAGGGAACCCCCCCCCCCACTGTCTTCCATGTTTTTATCTGGCTCTCCTGTCCCAACAGGGAACCTGAGAATGCAGCCGGTGATTCGGCCAGCTGACCATAGAGCTGATCAGAGACCAGAATGACTCCAATCATCTCTATGGCCTAAGAAACCAGAAGCTATGAGCATTTTATGACTTAGATTTCGACGGATGTAAACAGCGCTATTGGGAAAGCATTTTATCACACCGATCTTGGTGTGGTCAGATGCTTTGAAGGGAGATCTAGGGTCTCTTTCAAAAAAGAGTACCTGTCACTACCTATTGCTATCATAGGGGATATTTACATTCCCTGAGATAACAATAAAAATGATAAAAAAAAGAAAAATTAAAGGAATAGTTTAAAAATAAGATAAAAGGAAAAAAAAAGCACCCCTGCCCCCCCCCCCCCCCTGCTCTCGCGTAAAGGCGAATGCAAGCGTCTGTCTGGCGTCAAATTTAAACAGCAATTGCACCATGCATGTGAGGTATCACCACGAAGGTTAGATCGAGGGCAATCATTTTAGCAGTAGACCTCCTCTGTAAATCTAAATTGGTAACCTGTAAAGGCTTTTAAAAAATGTATTTAGTTTGTCACCACTGCACGTTTGTGTGAAATTTTAAAGCATTTCGTGTTTGGTATCCATGTACTCGGCCTAAGATCATCTTTTTTATTTCATCAAACATTTGGGCAATATAGTGTGTTTTAGTGCATTAAATTTTAAAAAAGTGTGTTTTTTCCCAAAAAAATCGCTGCGCAAATACTGTGTGAAAAAAAAAAAAATTAAACACCCACCATTTTAATGTGTAGGGCCTTTGCTTTAAAAAAATATATAATGCTTGTGGGTTCAAATTTTATTTTTTCATGTAAACAAAAAGTGTCAGAAAGGGCTTTGTCTTCAAGTGGTTAGAAGAGTGGGTGATGTGTGACATAAGCTTCTAAAAGTTGTGCATAAAATGCCAGGACAGTTCAAAACCCCCCCAAATGACCCCATTTTGGAAAGTGTAAACCCCAAGCTATTTGCTGAGAGGCATGTCGAGTCCATAGAATATTTTATATTGTGACACAAGTTGCTGGAAAAAGACACATTTTTTTTTTTTTTGCACAAAGTTGTCACTAAATGATATATTGCTCAAACATGGCATGGGCATATGTGAAATTACACACTAAAATACATTCTGTTGCTTCTCCTGAGTACGGGGATACCACATGTATGAGGCTTTTTGGGAGCGTAGCCGCGTACGGCACTCCAAACGCTGAGTCGGTATGAGCACCGACATTTTGAGGTTCAACAGCCACCCAAAATCCTGCAGGGTCTGCATGGTGATCGCCACATCCTCCTTTAATTCTGAGGCGGAAGATGCTCTCAGGAGGAGATCGTATAGATAGCCTACGATCGCAATCCCACGTTGTCGCAGCAACACCAGAACTGGAGCCAATACCTTGGTAAAGACTCGGGGGGCTGATGCCAAGCCAAAGAGGAGAGCCACAAACTGGTAGTGGGCGTCCCCAACTGCAAATCGCAGAAACTTCTGATGTCCAAGGACGCCAGGAAGTCCCCTTGAAAGCCAAGCACCGCCTTCAGGCTTTCTAAGGGTGTACATTTTTGATTTCAGTCTTCACTACCTATCAGTTTTGGAGGCCATGGAATGCCCAGATGGCACAAAACCCCCCTAAATGACCCTATTTTGGAAAGTAGACACCCCAAGCTATTTGCTGAGAGGTATGGTGAGTATTTTACAGACCTCACTTTTTGTCACAAAGTTTTGAATATTGAAAAAATGTATTTTTATTGTCTTTCTTCATTTTCAAAAACAAATGAGAGCTGCAAAATACTCACCATGCCTCTCAGCAAATAGCTTGGGGTATCTACTTTCCAAAATGGGGTCATTTGGGGGGGGGGGGTGTGCTATCTTGGCATTTTATGGCCTTCGAAAACTGTGATAGGTAGTGAGGATTGAAATCAAAAATTTACGCCCTTAGAAATCCTGAAGGCAGTGCTTGGTTTTCGGGCCCCCTGTACGCGGCTAGGCTCCCAAAAAGTCCCACACATGTGGTATCCCCGTACTCAGGAGACGCAGCAGAATGTATTTGGGGTGTAATTCCACATATGCCCATGGCCTGTGTGAGCAATATATCATTTAGTGACAACTTTGTGCAACAAAAAAAAAGTTTGTAATTTTCCTGCAACTTGTGGCAAAATATAAAATATTCCATGAATTTAAATAAAGAGTAATAGGCATTCCTGCGCTACTGGGACAAATAAAATAAAAAAAATTATCTAAACAAATTGGTTGCAGCAAACCACTGACAGGGGTGCAAACCCCACCCAAAAGAAAATCAGAAGAAATCAATATATAGTGTTGCGCTCCAAAAAACACCAAAGTTCTAAGGGCCAAAGGTCACAAAAAACCTCCTACTGATCAATAAATTAACAGTAATATGCTAAATAAATAAATATGCTAACATAAAATAAAGTGCATCGGTTCTGTAACTGTCCCCCACCCTGTAACTGAACCCCCACTATCTGGGGCTCCTTTCTCTTCCCCCTATGATCTATGTGAATGATTGTGGAGAATCAGAAACAGGAGCTGTGTAAGGAGATAGATCCAGCCATACCTATTACAGGATACAGCACTTTGGATACACACGTTTTGCTGTTTACCTTACAGCAGTAAGGTAAGGAGCCATTGCACCTAGGTATTGCAGGCACTTTGGAGACACAGGATCACCCAGTCACCCTTTTAAACCACTCAGTATTATTCTTCACGGACTCGCTCTGATTTTTGATTTGATTTGATTTGATTTAGGAATTTTACATTTTTTTTGCATTTTGATTCTGCAAATTCTTGCACTGCGTGCATTCACTGACTTGTTATATATTTGCACTTTTGCACTTTATGCTTTATAATTTAGCACGGTGGACTTAATTTTCATTATTAACTCTGTTACGGCACTGATGCACTTTATTTCATGCTAGCGCGTTTATTTATTCAGCAAATTACTGTTAATTTATTGATCAGTAGGAGGTTTTCTGTGACCTTTGGGACTTAGCACTTTGGTAGGTTTTTTTTGGAGTGCAACACCATATATTGATTTTTTCAGATTTTCTTTAGGGTGGGGTTAGCACCCCTGTCGGTGGTTTGCTGCAACCTATTTGTTTAGATCATTTTATTTTGTTTAATCTGTCCCAGTTCGAGTTTTATGCTTTATAATTTAGCACAGTGGATTTCATTCTAATCATCAACTCAGTTACAGCACCGATGCACTTTATTTTATGTTAGCATATTTATTTATTTAGCATATTGCTGTTAATTTATTGATCAGTAGGAGGCTTTTTGTGACCTTTGGCACTTAGCACTTTGGTGTTTTTTGGAGCGCAACACCATATATTGATTTCTTCTGATTCCATGAACTTGGCTAGGCTCCCATGAACTTTGCTAGGCTCCCAAAAAGTCCCACACATGTGGTATCCCCGTACTCTGTATTTTGGGGTGCAAACAGGGCCAATCCTAGGGTCACTGACACCTGGGTGCAGAAATATTTCTGGCGCCCCCACATGGGCGTGGTCAACTTACCAACTCCTTCCCTTTACAAATGTTTCTATGGCAATGACTCAAACACAGAGATGCTCCCCTAAGAAGTCTTTGTTACCTTGGGATCCTCCCATGATCTCTTAACAATAAAAAAAAATACAGGAAGAGCGTACACTAATGAGACCTGGAGGGGATTCTCTCTGATGCACACACAGAGGGCTTCTGTTAGAAAGAGCCCCCAGACATAATATAGGATACGGTCAAAGACTGCAGACATAATAAAAGAGACAGTCAGAGACTGCAGACATAATACAGGAGATGGTCCGAGACTGCAGACATAATACAGGAGATGGTCAGAGACTGCAGACATAATACAGGAGATGGTCAGACTGCAGACATACTACAGGAGATGGTCAGAGACGGCAGAAATAGTACAGGAGTGTTTTGGAAGGACCAGAACCAAAGTCCAGTATTTTTATATCTGCCCCTGGTCTAATTATTGAATATGAAGCGTGCACGCTCTGAAGTAATCACTCTGAGTTTGTGTCCAGTGTGAAATTACTTTCGCTCTTTATTTCCTCTTTTTCTTTGAAGTTTATATAAGAATAAAATGGGAGGACTTTCAAACAAGCAAGGCGAGACATATGCAAAGAGAATTGCGACATATTACTGTATATTACTGTAACAAGTGTATGTGTTTTTAGCTAATCAAGCTGAGTTAGCAATTAATCCTAACTATGTTAGATAATATTAGATATTTTTGGTAACTTCTTCATCCCTCTTCCTTCGAGACGTTGGATGTTGATGTTGATGTCATGTCTGTCTGTCTGTCTGTCTCGGGTCCAGTTCTCGGAAAGAGAGAGGCACAATCTTTTTATAATTCTTTGCGGTTCGGCTTCAGGATGGGGGGGGGGGAGAGCTAGCAACTATCTGAGTTAGCATTAAGGTCAAAACAATCAAACAAAGCAATGACATAATGTTACACATTGAAATAGACATTTTAGCCTTAGCATTCTACCTAATACCTTATAGATGATAATATTTCATTTTAATATTACCTTAACCACATCCATTACAGTTCCCCCCTTAAAATGTATATTTTAAACCTGTCCCTTACACTAAGACGACCCTACATCACCTGGTCCATTCTCTTTGCTCCAACACTTTTCGGACTGCATATAGAGAAAGGTAGTGACTAGCTCACCACCCCCCTCGATACAGTCTAGAGAAGGACA
Organism: Lithobates sylvaticus; assembly: GCA_028564925.1. Classification (NCBI taxonomy): domain Eukaryota; kingdom Metazoa; phylum Chordata; class Amphibia; order Anura; family Ranidae; genus Lithobates; species Lithobates sylvaticus. Next base: position 99,199,619 of record CM053037.1, on the reverse strand, counting down.
GTCAGGTGCTGTCTATCCCTACCCTATACCCCTATGGTGTTACAGTTTGGGGGAGGGGATGTCTGTAATGGAGTGCATTTCATAGCCTTCATCTGGTATTTCCTGGTTCACAAATGTGGGAGTGGCTTGGTCAACAACTTTTTCTACACACTTTTTAAGACAGGGAAGAATACAGCAGATCATGACAGCCAGAGTCACTAAAATGATTAGGATGGTTATTCCTATCTGTGTTAACAATCTCTGCCACCCCCCTTTAATCCAGGTAAAGTATTGATCCCAGGGGTTGGTGAGCCCTGAATTCTGTTTTAATTCCTCGGACAAATTTTCAAGTTTCCTGATGGCTAAGGTCACTTTACCATTCGGACCGGTGTTATCTGGGATATAAGTACAGCATGTACTTGTTTCAGGTATCATTCTACACACACCCCCCCTTTTCAGCTAGGACCATATCTAAGGCCATGCGGTTTTGGAAGGCCATATGTGAAGCTGCTTCTAGTTGTTCAGCTAAGCCTCGGAGTGCATCTCTGGTGTAATTGACAAACCTTTGTTGGTTGTAGTAAATGTAATTTATCCAATCTACATTATTGTTTACACTGATGATGGGGATTAGAGACTCAAATCCTACTGCGACTTGGTCTCTTGCTTTGAACTCATCTGGGACACCTCTAGGGACCCCTATGGCATCTATGTATACATGAGGGTCAAAGCTCCCTGCTGGGGTGTTCCTACGCATCCTAGGCCTGGGTGTCTTATTTGTGTCTGGTTCTATCTGTGGAGTGGCCTCTGAGAAAATATGCAGAGGCATTATGGCCTTGGCCAGTGCACATTCTCCTGTCCATTTTCCTGTCAATCTGCTTCTGATTTTCATGTCTCCGCAGATCCAGTACACGTCCCCCAAAGACTGGACTTGATCTTGCACTAGATCTGTAGAGACCTCACTATAAGATTCACAGTAACCCTTAGTGAAATTCCCAAGAGATTTCCCCACTCCCTGATATCGTCCATAGCATGTGTAACTGCCAGGATATATGGTGATACCTTCTTCTGGCTTGGGGGTCTTGGTGACTATTGGATACTTCTTTTTCCAATGTTCACACAGGGAGTGGTTAGTGGTTGTATTGGTAAACAGACTAAGGAAACATGTTTCATGTTCTGGGGGAATGTTTAGGGGCACTGTCCCCAAATGAGGCCTAGCCCCCCCGCATACATAACAATTGGTTTTGTTATGTTTCTCTGCATTGTATCTCATCCACTCTAGCCACAGGTTGACATCTGAGAACCCGGTTTCTGCTGCCATAGTATCCTCAAAGGTAGGATCTGCTATGGCCACCATATCTTTTAATGTCTGTATGTGGGGTCTCAGGGGATTGGAGCTAGATGTAGATTGGGGAACTCCCCACTCTGGATTATTGAACATATCTTTCAGCTGGAAATGTTTTCTAAAACTGGAATACCCACTTCCCCACCATAGGCCCAGAATATAGGTCCCGCTGTCTCCTGGGCTAGGATTTTCAATTGTCAGCCTGAACTCCTTAGTAAAATACTGATCTGTGTGCTTGTTGATTGTCATTCTATCTAAAGCCCCATACACACGGTCGGACAATCCGCGGACCAGGTCGATCGGATTCTGTCCGACGTACTTTGTCCGATGTTGGTGTTGCGTACACACGGTCGGACTACGTTGTCGGAATATCCGGTCCGGAAGAACGTCGTGACGTAAGTCGTCGTCCACGAGATTACAAAAGGGAAGTTCAGCACCACGTCAGGCACCCGTTGGGCTCCTTCTGCTGATCCCGTGTTTATCGAGAGTTAGTCGAAGTTTGGTGACTTCAGATTCGCGCTTCTCAGTTTTCTGACTCAGATCGTTACTGCTCTTCAGTTTGTGCTTGTCGTGCGTATCTGTTTATTAGTGCGTGTAGTCAGTTCGCATTTGTTGGTCATTGCGGCCTATATCTTGATATAGGACGCTTTGATTTTCACTGCTTATTGTCTGCTCGTTGCTGGTATTCAGTTCGTTCTTTCAGGCCTTGCTGTTTATCGGTGCTTTCTGTTTGTCCGTTCTGACCAGCCGACCTTTTGTGACCTTGTGAGCGATGTTTCCCGTGCGTACTCGTCGCCGAGTTCGTGCTGTACGCGGAATTGGTGTCGGGCTTTTAGCTTTGACCCAAGACCCGTCCATGAACAGAGTGACGAGGAGTATGTGGACCAAGAATTGGTTGCTTCAGCGTGACCAGTTCTCGCACATGCCTTTGCTTCGTGAGATCTGGGAGAATAATCCTGATGATTTCAGGAACTTTCTCAGGATGACGGACCCCGATTTTCACCATCTTTTGGCTTTGCTGACCCCCTTTATCAGCCGGCAGGATACCTGCATGAGACAAGCCATTACTCCGGAGCAGAGGCTTGTTGCCACGTTGAGGTACTTGGCGACAGGGAGAAGTCTTCAGGATTTGAAGTTCTCTTCAGGTATCTCTCCCCAGGCCCTGGGAATCATTATTCCAGAGACCTGTTCTGCCATCATTCAGGTCCTGCAGGAGGACTATATTAAGGTAACATTTCTACTTGACTATTCCCTTCTATGTATGCTCTGTTTGCTAATGTCTTCTATTTTTGACCTCCTTCCCTAATTACCATGATTGCAATATGTTCTAATATGCTGTGCACCTTTTCTCCTTCATGCATTTTTCCCTTCACTTACCTCCCCAGCATGCTCTTCTGCCCCAATAGACACCTATGGCCTAGTCACTTAGGCAATGTATTTTGTCTGCTGCATAGTATTGTTTGCCCCCAAACACCCCCTAAAATATGCACAAATGTTTGCTGTGTGGTTTACTTCATGTAGAGCCCCTTTTTTATTTGTTTTTGGTGGGGGGGGGGGCAAACTCATTATGAACCCCCTCCCCCAACTGCTCTGTCAGATGTTACCAATCCTCTATCTGCTGCCTTTCCCAAGGTCAATACACACTATATACCTACCTCTTTATAGTGGGCATCTTTACGGATGAATTCTGCAAAGCATGTAGTGCAAGGGGCTGCCTCCATACTTTCCATTTCCTCTTTTTTTGTCTTCTTTCCCTCCTATTAGCTTGCTTGTTCATTTCATAATGTCACAATGTGCTTGCCTTTTTTTGTGGGTGGGGGGGGTTAATGTTATTTTATCTTTCCTGGGGGCTGCCAATAGTGTTAAGTACAGAGGGTCTGGCCAAACTAGCACACATTATTGAGCCATTTGCCAATCAATGAAGTGCAGAGGGTTACCTGTCCCCCCCCCCAAAACCCTAGTTATTGCCAATGGCCCATCAGAAGTGTGGGGATTGATGGGGGGTGAGTCATCTGTGAAGGGGAGCCTCTACTTTTCTGTGCAAATACTTTCCAGCCTCCAATTTTATACAATGCTCTTGTTCCAAGATGTTGATTGTCTAATCTGCTTGCAATGTTTAGGTGCAAAGTGACTAATTATTTTTTCTTGTTTCACTCCACAGTTCCCTTCCACGCCACAGGAATGGCAGACTGTGGCCTCCCACTTTGCCAGCCGTTGGGACTTTCCTAACTGCGGAGGGGCAATTGATGGGAAACACGTCCGCATCGTCCCACCGCCCAACTCGGGGTCCTACTATTATAATTATAAAGGGTTTAATAGTGTAGTGATGTTGGCGGTGGTGTCGGCAACATACGAGTTTATGTATGTGGACGTGGGGATGAACGGCCGGATATCGGATGGTGGTGCCATTACGCACACGGAGTTCTACTGGCGTCTCCAAAGTGGCAGTCTGTGCTTGCCACCTCCAGAGGAGAATGCCGAAGGACTCCCCTTCGTCTTTGTCGCAGATGAAGCGTTTGCGTTGACTCCCCATGTGATGAGGCCGTTCCCGATGAGGACCCTCACCCCGGACCAGAGGGTCTTCAACTACAGGCTGTCCAGTACAACACTTTTGGCATCTTGGCCAGCCGCTTCCGCCTGTTCCTGACGGCATTTAACTTGGCGGAATACAAACTGAACCACATAGTTCTTGCCTGTTGCATATTGCACAACTTCCTCAAAAGACATAACAGGAACTATGTGGTGCCCGTTGGCCCAGATGTGGAGGGCCCTCCAAATGCGGACCTCACAGCCCTTCGAGTGGCACGTCCAGGCTTGCCCCCTCTAAATGCCCGCGTGGTCCGCGACCAATATATGGAGTACTTTGTGGGTAGGGGGGCCATTGCTCTGCCTGACGATGTGTGAGAGGCATTTTTTAATAAATCGGATATTTGAACCAACCTCTGATTTCTTGTCATTTCAGTCTTCTTTTTAGCTTATTTTACCTTGACATTTTTTCCCTTCGACAGTGGGAATGCACTTTCTGGGCAAAAGGAGGTAACAGTCTCTTCTTCCCAAAAAGATTCTTCTCATGTTGTGTGTTTGCTACCTAATCTTTGGTCTAGAGAAGGTTTGTCCTGCATAACTGACACCCAAAATACTCCTTTTCAGCACCAGGTCTGACATGTGTGTATTCTGAAAAATGCTGGGCTCCGTGTTTTCGTACAAAGCACTGTGGGTGTCATTTACATAAGTCAAATCCGCTATGCTCTACAAGTGCATTGAAAAAGTTCCCTGGGAAAGACAATTGCAGTGCAAAGTGGATTTGCCTTTAGTAAATAACACCCATTGCCCCCCATATCCTTTACATTTTACATACATAATGCATTGTGTTTTTTAAATAAGGAAGCCACACATTTAGAAAAATAAAAAAGTTTACTAGGAAAACCTTCACAAGTGCGTTTACAATCTTCACGCCAAAACTGACAACATCTTGGTTATTTACAACATTGTTTACAAACATTCCGCAATTGGTAAAACCAGGCATGGAGCAAAACAGAACCTATGAACTAGGAAAGTTCAACTTTGTAAAGTGAAGACAAGATCAGACATGACTATATGTTCAAAGTGTGTTTGATCTTGCCTTCATCACATGGGGGGGTCACCCCCGGAAAGTGGAAATTTAGAACATGCACACAATTTGGGTCTGAAAATGGTCATTAGATGGTAAAACACATGCCTAGAAGCTTCAAAAGTGCCATTTTCCATCATGGGGATGAATGGACGTTTTTTGGGGGTGCAACCCCTTCACCACAACCACTTTCGTAGTTCGTAAAGTGTTTGCACCCCCAAAAAAACGTTGCCATTCATCCACCATGATGGGAGCTAGCACATGTGGACACAATGTGTGCATGTTCCAAATTTCACACAGTTTTTAAGTTGCAAATGTGTTCAGAAGCTGGCACAAATGTGTGTTAATTACTTGGTGCGTTTTCATATTTTTCCTAAAACATCAATGATGTTCTTCAATTTTTGTTGAACATCATTGATGTTTTGCTTTATGTAATCTAGATCTCTATTGCAGACCATTATCTCTCCGATGAGTACGTGGGCACTCTCTGTGGTAAAGTGCGATTTTTCTTCCACAACATCCACGTCACCTAAAAACCACAAACAAACAAAAATGGGGTGTTGGAAATGAGGCAGCCATACATGGATTAGCTTACCAGTAGCTGTGTTCTCACACACTCACCTGTTGTGGTGACAATTTCTCCAAGTTCGATGATCTCTCCTTCCTCCTCCTCCTCCTCCTCTGCCTCTCTATTGAGGGCAGAAATAGGAAATGACAAACATTGCTTGAAAGTGACGGACACTATTTTAGTTTGGCCAGTTACAAATGGCAACAACATGAATGTAGTCACTTTGTAAAGGTGCTAAACTGATTAGCTTTTTGGTAGAAGTTTGTGTGATGGAGACCCCCCTCTAGTATCCACTGGAGCACATGTGTGGAAAAGCCTAACAAAAAGTGGGTTTGGGTGTCCCAGCACTAGTGCTCTAGAGTCCAGATGGGTAAACAGCTACTGGGTGACCTCTCCTTTACATTGAATAAATTGGCTTGACATTCTTGATGACATTTCTAGTGAGAACAAACTTCCTTTCCCCAAAAAAACACACCAAACCACGTATTATAAGTGGCCGAACGTTCGAGGTTGCGTACGATCGAATGGACACACACACGACCATGACAGTGGCAGAAAGATCGAGGCTGAGTACGATCGAATGCACAGACGAACATGAAAGTGGCCATTTTGGAATGTACAACTTTGTAAAAATCAAACCACATGGAGCAGTATGCAAGCAAGAAATCAAACACAAAACACAACTACTTACTTTTTTGAAGAATTCGCTTGATCTTTCTGTACTGATCGGCCTCCCTCAGTTTCAGGTCTGACCAGCGTTTCCTCAGTTGCTCCTTGGATCGTTGTACCCCAAAATGATTGTACAGCCTTCTCACAACTTTAGACATGATCTTGGCCTTGCGGACATTGGGGTTGAGGTAAGGCCCATACTTCCCATCATAGTCGCTCCTCTTTATTATGTCCACCATCTCCAACATTTCTCCAAATGACATATTTGAGGCCTTGAATTTCAGGCTCCGGGATCGGGACGTTTGTGCCTCCGGACTTTCCTCGTCCACCTCCTCGTTGGGGGGATATTTGGGGCGCACCTGCTGTGTCCCCGCCATGTGCTCTCCCCACTGCGCCGTAAAGAGAAGGGGTGGGGAATAGACGAGAAAGATCGTCAGGGGCGGGCGGAGTTTGACGCATGCGCACTGTATATAAAACGTCACACGCCTGTGTCGTAGCCACGATCTGGGAGACGAGGGGAGAGAAAGCTCACGCACGAGACGATCGCTACAAACGAAGGTACAATTTGACGTTGGTACATAACTAGCCTAGACTGATTAGAACTTGAGGCTTCTTTATGGAGAAGATTAGGAGAGTTTAGGCTGACATTATTTATATTGTTTGGTGTGGCGTTGTCTTGCAGAGGTGATGGAGGCCTTCTACAACGTGAGCTTTCTACCCATCTTCATTGATAAATACCGGCAATTCCCCCTCTTATGGCAGGCGAAACACAGGGATTATAGCAACAGACCAAAGAGGTACGCAGCCCTGCTGAAACTTGTGGCATTTGTAAAGCCTACCCTGCCCATGGCAACCGTGGCAAACTTAAAAGTGAAGATCAACAACATGAAGAGTACCTATTTCCGGGAGCGCAATAAGGTCCTGAAGTCACAAGCATCTGGAGCTGCAGCAGCTGATGTCCATGTCCCCACGCTCTGGTACTATGAGAGGCTCCACTTTCTCAAAGACCAGGCTACTGTCAGGAAGTCACTCTCGACTCTTCCTTGCACGCGTCCTTCCACGCACGCCACCCCTGATGAGGCTTCCGAGGACCAACCTGGGCCTTCCAGTATGGAAGATGTGCAGGAGCCCAGCTTGTTCCAGGTATAGTAGTTTTGGAACCAGTTTGGGGAATAATGAATGATGTTCAGTTAATTCAGGATCCCCAATTGTTTATTTCCTAACGTGATTGACATATCAACAGACAGTGGTGTGGGAGACATTTTTGGGAAGAATCTAAACTGCAGGGCTGAGAATTGTATGGTTTTGTATTTGAAAACATTTTGCAACAGTCACTAGATGAGAATTGTGTGTGTTTGATGAACAAATAACTGAAACTATGTCCCTTTTTCATACACAGGAAGACCTCGGCCAGGAGGTGGCTGTGGAAGGTGGCAGTCAGGAGGAGGCAGGGGGTAGTGGCAGCCAAGAGGGGGTAGGCGTAGGAGCCTGACTGTCTCCCAAGTCTCTCCCCTCCGCCTTCCCTACAGAAGGGCGAAAAACATGGGGGAGGTGGGAGAGTCAGCGCTCCAGCTGATCAGAGATGCCTCAGCCTCCCTCTATGCCACACCCACCTACGAGGAGGCCTTTGCCTCCTTGGTTACCAGTAAATTTACGGGTATGGAGGCGGGGCAACGCAGCATGTGTGAGGAGGTCATCCTCAAAATAATAAATGAGGGGATGGCTGGGGAGATGACTCCCCTCACACATGTTTGCGAGAGTGACCTTGCTCCGCCTCCTCCTCCTCCTTCTGCCACCCCACCAGCACCAGCACCACGGCGTGGAAGGAATCGTACAAGGAAGACAAGAGAGTGACGACCTGGACTCAGTCTGGTCTGAGAGAAGATGGAGCCTCTCGTAGGACCAGAGCCTGGGGACCTAGATGGCATCTGCTGCAGTTCCGGATGTTTTGGACTTCAGGACCAGATTGCGCTCCCTTATTATTTAGATAGGTACTCTTCATGCCCCCAATTGTTTAAGTCTGTAAAATGATGGTTGCCATGGGTGTCCAAGGCTTTGCAAATTCCCCAAGTTTCACCATGGCTGCGTTCCTCTTTGGTTTGTTGCTGAGACCTAAATAAATGTTTTTTGGATTTGAAATAATCATTGACTATTGTGTTTTACTTTTCTACAATGACAGTTTTTCTTTGAGTAGGCAGGTACATTTCACTAATCCTAAAGTAGAATTAACAAGGGGCACCAACAACCAACAAACTCCTAGTAAATTTAAGCAAGAAATACAAATGTTAATAATGTGGTTTTGCTAAGTTGAGACATACAAACCCCCTCCAAAAAACAAAAAAATTCTCCTTCAAATATGTATTCCCCCAAAAAAAAAAAAAAAAAAAAAAAATCATGGTAAAAAAATAACAAAGATTGTATTACGATCTGAGTAAAAATAAACATGTAGTGTATAAATGCTGCAAAGTAATAAAGAAGTAAGTTTGTGAGAAGTGCGGGTGAATAGGAGCAGCTAAAACATGTCATTCTTGTTGCATTGTAAAGAAAAAGAGAATGCGCTGCATTAAAGACATTTTAACATTGCAGCGTGACGAATGTGCTGTGTCGATTAGGAAAGGTAGTTTTACCTGACCGAGCGCTTCCGTCACAGAATTGCTTCTGAGCATGCGTAGCACTTTGTCCGTCGAACAAGCGTACACACGCTCGGATTTGGTGTGATCGGACCGTGTTGACGGCAAAGATTTCCAGCAGGAGATAAGACTTTGTCCGTCGGACAAACCGACGAACACTGTCCGATGGTGCATACACACGGTCTGATTTTTCAACAACCTTGTCCGATCGGACAGAATCCATGAAAAAGTCCGACCGTGTGTATGGGGCTTAAGAGGGACTTTCCATTACTATCCTTTCTATTTTGGGCGCTTTCTGGTTTGTACCCCCAATTTGTACCCCCAGTGTTCCAACCCACTGCTCCCCAGGAATCACAGTTTTCACCCCAATAGGTGTCAGTGACGCATACATACACAGTCATGGGTCCTATTACTTCATCCCAGGTCCGGATCTTGTACATAGTACCTGGAATTATCTGCTCATAAGAAGATATAAAAGTGGCAACATGTGTATTGGATGAGTTATACCAGAATTGGGTTATACCATCTTTTTGTTTGATGGCTACCTCTTGTGCCTGAGCAATAATTATAATGAAAAGGATATGTAGAATCATTTGGTCCCCTTGGCCTCTTCCTCAGGTACAGGGACTTTCTTGCAGTGGGAGGCGTGTATCCACGAGCTCTTTCTGGCAACTTTGACTGATGTGGTGGTTGTTAGGAGAACCTGGAAAGGACCATCATATCGGGGTTCAAGGGTGTGTTTTCTCACAAACTTCTTCACCAGGACCCAGTCACCAGGGACTAACTTGTGTGACCCTGTATCTAGCTCAGGATCTGGAATGGAGGAAAACACTTGCGAATGGATACGGGTTAATTCTCAAGATAAAGCAGTCACATATTCAGACAACACAGATTGGAGCTGTAATTGCTGTGGAAAGTAACAACCCAGTCTGGGGGCTGAACCAAACAATATCTCATAGGGTGACAAGCCATGGTTTCCCCTTGGAGTGTACCTAACACTGAATAAGGCTATGGGCAGGCTTTCTGGCCAGCTCATTCCCGTTTCCTGAGACATTTTTAGATTTCTAGACTTTATTGTGCCATTTAATCTTTCCACCTTCCCACTGCTCTGAGGATGGTATGGGGTGTGGAAAGCTAGTGTGACCCCTAAGGCTGTCCATATTTCTTTGGTCACTGAGGCTGTATAAGCCGGGCCCTGGTCACTCTCTATAACCTCTGGGACGCCATATCTGCACACTATTTCTGTTAAAAGTCTCTTCGCCGTGGTTTTTGCTGTCATGTTGGTAACAGGATAGCCTTCTGGCCATGAAGAGAACATGTCTATGACAATCAATGCATATTCATATCGGCCACTCTTCGGCATCTGGATGTGGTCAATCTGTATCCTTTGAAAGGGTTATTGGGCCTTCGCTAGATGCTTCAAAGGTGCCTTCTCTGTTCTTCCTGGGTTCCATTTAGCACAGATGGTGCATGAATTGCAAAAGTTGTTGGTGAGTGGAGTAATCCCCGGAGCTAAGTAGTACTTGTTAATCAAGGCGTTCATCAAAGTTTTTGACAGATGAGAGGCACCGTGGGCCCACTGTACCACTGCAGGAAACATTGATCGTGGCAGACACAGCCTCTTGTTTAATTCCATGATCCCTTCAGTTTCTGTAGCTCCTTTCTTAATCCACACTTCTTTTTCTTCTTTGTCAGCCGCTTCTTGTTGCTCCTTGAGATGGGTCCTGCTCACAGGAGGGTTTTGTAGAATCATGGTGGTCTCTCCAGTTTCTTCAGGGGTATCCACCGTATCATCCAGAATGGGCGCATTCACTCCACTGGCCACTTCTTGCATCCTGTTTGCGGCTTGTTTCGCAGCTGTATCTGCCAGGTGATTGCCTCGAGGTTCTTGGGAATTCAGCTTGCTGTACGCCTTTATCTTAAGTATAGCCACTTGTGTTGGTAGGAGTAGGGCATCCATTAAGTCCTTGATAGCTGCACTGTGTTTTACAGGTGTACCTGCTGCCGTTAGGAACCCTCTGATTTTCCAAATTACCCCAAAATCGCAGGCGACGCCAAGGGCGTATCTTGTATAAATATTACCTGTTTTTCCTTCTGCTAATTTGCATGCCATTGTTAGGGCCCGGAGTTCTGCTTCCTGGGCAGACATGGAGGAAGGTAATGCTGAAGCCTGAAGAACTGTATCTTCGTGGTGACTGCGTACCCTGTGTGGTACCGTCCAGCGCTGTCGGCATACCTGGAACCATCCACAAAGATTGTCAAGTCAGGATTTTCAAGGGCCATTTCACTAACTGTCGGTAGGTGTGAAGTCTCCATTTTCATCACCTCAAAGCAGTCATGAGGGGTGAGGTGGGGATCATACTCCAAAGAGTCCCCCCCCCTCGAGAAGTGGAAGTAGAGTGGATGGGTTGAGGGTATCACATCGGATGAGAGCGATGTTATCAGGAAGAAGCAAGGCACACTGGAGTCTGAGGTGTCTTGCTGAAGACAGATGTTTGGGCTGTACTTGGTTTAGTATGGCAGTTATGTCATGGGGGCAAGGAGGATTAAAGGATGGCCCAACACCAGGTCAGCGGTTTAGTCCAAAAGGGATTGGGCCGCAAAGACGGCTCTAAGACAGGAGGGTCCCCCCCTGGCCACTGGGTACAGTTGGCAGGAGTAATAACCAACGGGCCTGAGCCTGTTGCCATGGGCCTGAGCCAAAACTCCTGTGGCATGTCCCTGTCTCTCTGAGACAAACAGTTTGAAAGTCTCTTCATAGTTTGGGAGGCCCAAAGCAGGGGCTGTGGAGAGGATCTCCTTCAGAACTTCAAAATTGTTCATAGCCTCTGGGGAAAGCAGGAATGGATCAGATTTCAGGGCATCGTAGAGAGGCTGCATCAAGAGGGAGGCTCCCGGGATCCAAGAGCGGCAATAGGAGATTAATCCTAGGAAAGCATGTAGGGGCTTCTGACCTCGAGGCAAAGGGATGGCTTTGATTGTAGTAACTCTTTCTTCAGTGAGATGTCGAGTGCCTTGGGAGATGCAGTGACCTAGGAAAACTACCTTCTCTTTGCACCACTGGACCTTTTGTTTTGAGGCCTTGCATCCTTGCTCAGCCAGGTGGTGGAGGAGACTTTCTGAGAAGATGGTGGCGTCTTCAAGGGTGTCTGCACAGAGCAGGAGGTCATCTACATATGGGAGGAGCACAACGTCAGGGTGTAATTTTATCCAGGTGTCCAGAATGAGGGCCATTGCTTTGGCGAACTGAGAGGGGGAGTTCTGCGCACCTTGCGGGATAACAGTCCAGGTATAGCCGGTCCTGCCATGACTAAAAGCAAAAAGAAATTGACCACGGGGGTCAAGGGGTACACTGAAGTAAGCGTTCGCTAAGTCCACTACCGTAAAGTATTTTGCTGTGGGTGGTATTCCTGCAAGCAAGGTGTGTGGGTTGGCCACGATAGGCGTCTCCAATACAGTAGCTTTGTTTACGGCCCTGAGGTCTTGTACCATTCTGTATTTTTCTGGCTCTCCTTTTGCTGTCCGTTTCTTCACTGGGAACAGTGGTGTGTTGCACGGAGATGTGCAGGGTATCAGAGCTCCTTTTGACAGAAAGGCCTCGATTTGCTTTGAAATAGATGCAGCTTGAGCTGGTTTCAAGGGGTACTGTGGCCTTCTGGGCAAGGGGGCCCCAGGTTTCAGCCGCACCATGATTGGTGGCACTTTTAGATGTCCTACATCTTCAGGCCCTGTGGACCATAGGCATGCTGGGACTCGATCCAAGACTTCCTTTGGGATTCCAACTTCACATTGTGCATCCAAAGATAACAAAAGAGGAACGGAGCACAGTGCTGAGGCATCGACGGTTAGCGGTGAGGAGACCAGAACACCACCATCGGGTTGGAAGGAAATGGAAGCCTGGAGTCTGGACAAGACATCAGCCCCTAACAGATTTAAGGGGCATGTGGAAGAGACCACGAATCTTGCTGGCAGATCAGGAAAATTGCCAACTTGCAGAGGACTGATAAGGGGATTCTTCCTGGGTATTCCATCCACCCCTATGCATGTTACATCAATGTCTGATAGGAACGAGGTATCAGATAGTTCTTCTGCCCTAATCACGGACCTGGCAGCACCTGTGTCACATAAAAAAACGGTAGGATGCCCTTCGATGGGTAGGGTTATCTTCGCCAGAGGGCCTCCTGAGTCTCCAGAGGACACCATTGTAGGGGTAAGTGACACAGGCTTGCCGGAATCCTAGCGGAGAAGGTCTATGTGGTCTGGTGGGGGTGGGGGAGGAAGAGGAAGATTGTCATGTCTCTGATGTTGGGCGTCTTTGCGTGGGTTACAGTTGGGGCCTGGTTGCCTGTGGGTGAACCTCCGAGGACTCCGGCATTCCCTCCTGTAATGGCCGAATCTTCCGCAGTTGTAGCAAACACGTGGATTTTGTGTTGGTGGGGGCGGATATGGCGTGTCAGAGGCTACCATGAGAGGAGCTATCAGTTTTTTGCTGCCCTGTGCAGATTCTAGGCCTTTTACCACTAATAATAACGTCTCAAGGTCCATTACTCTGTACTCTGGGCGTGATAAGATCAGACCCTTTCGGATTGACTCTTTAAGACCGTAGACAAATGCAGCAGCCAGCATGTGCTTATGTGCTTTAGTCAGTGTGCTAAAACCCAAATCAATAAACACTTTTGTTATCCTATTGTGATATTTCTCAACAGATTCACCTTTATCCTGTGTAATCTCTTGTATACTCGTCGCTTGGTCTGCCAGGTGGTCTTGAACCCATCTCTTTAACCACTTCCCTACCCGCCCATAGTCATATGACGCCCACAAGGTGGATCTCCCATCCTGGGTGGGCGTCCCCCACCCGCGATTGCCCGTTAAAACAAATAAAATGTCCTGTCAGCGGAGAGGAGACCGATCATGTGATCCCAGTACGGAGGAACACATGATCAGTCTCCTCCCCTTGAGTCCCCTCCCCCCACAGTTAGAATCACTCCTATAGGGAACACATTAACCCCTGCAGCGCCCCCTAGTGTTAACCCCTTCCCTGCCAGTCACATTTACACAGTAATCAATGCAATTTTATAGCAACGATCGCTGTGTAAATGTGAATGGTTCCAAAAATGTGTCCGAAGTGTCCGCCGCAATGTCGCAGTCACGAAAAAAAAATCGCAGATCGCCGCCATTACTAGTAAAAAAAAAAAATGCAATAAATCTATCCCCTATTTTGTAGACGCTATAACTTTTGCGCAAACCGATCAATATACGCTTATTGTGATTTTTTTTTACCAAAAATATGTAGAAGAATACGTATCGGCCTAAACTGAGTAAAAAAATATTATTTTTTTTTTTTTTAAATGGGATATTTATTATAGCAAAAAGTAAAAAATATTGTGTTTTTTTTCAAAATTGTCGCTCTTCTTTTGTTTATAGCGCAAAAAATAAAAAACGCAGGGGCGATCAAATACCACCAAAAGAAAGCTCTATTTGTGGGAAAAAAAGGACGTCAATTTTGTTTGGGTGTAACGTTGCACGACCACGCAATTGTTAGTTAAAGCGACGCAGTGCCGAATCGCAAAAAGTGCTCTGGTAAGGAAGGGTGTAAAATGGCCCGGTGCTGAAGCGGTTAATTTCATCACAAAATCACAACCTGAGTCATAAGTACTGTCAACATGATATTCATCAAAGCATTTCTCCATTACTGGCAAATAAGCATCCCCTGCTTTTATCTCGCACAGGCTCACCAAATCCCGCCATGCTGCCGAATATGTCTTTTGGATCTGGGCGATCCTTCTGTAAAATGGCATGGGATGCCTTTCAGGATCTGGCAGGCTTGTGACAAGAGTAGCAACCTGAGTGGGGTTGAAATTTATGTACATCAAGGGAGATCCTGGTGCTGCAGGCATCCCCCTCAGGGATGACATAGATTGTCTTTGGTGGCGTGAGGGTCCAGAGGGGGCACCGGGAGGCTTCTGTGGGGGATGTGACTGTGTGTCACTATGAAATGGCCAGAGTGGTTCCAGGGTAAGCGGGTTGTGGGGTGGCAGGTTGTCAAATGGATTATTAAACAGTAGCTCTCCAGCTTCTGAGTCATATAAGGGAATGGATCCAATGCGGGGTGTGCCTTGAAATTTAACAGTCGGTTGTCTTGGGATTGTATCTGTCCTGGCAGCTTCAGACACTCTGGCAGCAGGGCTAGCACGACTTTGGTCAGGACTTTGATGGCTGGGACCGGGCTGAGTAAGATCAGGACTGGCTGCCTCATCTTCCTGGTCAGAGAAAGAGCCCATCATTAATGGGGTAGGTTGGGCTTTATAATATGTTCCGGAAGATTGGTCTATTACTGGATATATGTGGGTGGGTTTTGGTGCAGGGGCTTTAGATGGTGTCAAGCGTGTGTGGTGGCAACCAGATGGAGAAAACAAAGACAAATGTGTCCCACCCACATCCAAGCATGGTGGAGGTGTGGGGGGATGAGGTGGATGTGTCAGAGGAGAGGTGTCAGTGTGCACAGGGGAAAGGACAGTGCCAGAGGGGCGGTGCCCTCTTCCTAAGGACCGGACACCATCATAGGGCGGTGGCTGGCTGGCTGGCTGTTTTGAATTTTGACCCATTTACTGGCCTTTTATACACATAGACAATACAACCATTTCGATACACTTCCTCCTCTGTCCACCCTTCTTCATGAATAGCCTTTGCAACTTTAAACCAAGCATCTGCAGTTCGCAACAGCCCATTGTCTGACAGCAAACCCCTTTTCCCTTTCAAAAGAGCACGCCATTCATTTGGCTGCACCCGACCACAAAAAATGCATAGTGAACCCACACACTTTTGCCAATTTCTTCCCCTTCTTGATAGCATCTTCTCGCTCTAACACCAAATCACAAGCCAAACTACCTTCTTCAGGTCTCTCTAATTTCTGCCCCATCGTTAGCTATTGGGAAGTTTATGTGTCCAGGCTCAGGTTTTGTATGGTGGTTTTATGAAGCTGTCTGGACTCAGAGGGTCCGACAATCCTCTGACTGCCACCTGTCCTCGATCGGACCACCCTCCAATATATAACGCTACTTTGCTCTATTCTGTCTTGAGGACTGGGATATTTATGTGTGTCTGCTCAGGATTTTAGACGGGTCACGAGGCTGTCTTGGACTCGAGAGGGTCCGACAATCCTCTATCCGGCACCTGGTACCGGTTCAGACTATATCACAGTCTCAAGTTAACGAGGACAAAGTATAGAGAGAGAGAGAGAGAGAGAAAGGAACGTCTACAGTGCTCGACTGCCACACAGGACTCCTGCGCGCGTCTTCCCAAAAGGTAGACTGGTCACAGGCCGAGGGGTGGCCACAGGTTGGGTTCGAGTAATATGTGACCAATTATTACTCTCATCAAGACAGAACAGACAAAACACATGAAAATTCAATAATGCATCACTTCAAATTTCATTTACATTTCCCAAAACCATGCCCAAATTCCTCACTCTATCTTTTTCTTCCTCTTCAAACTGTTCTGGTTGTTGAGATTGTAATGGACACCTTTCTGCTGCGTGTCCCCTCCTTCTAGCCTCACTTTCTATAGCCTGTGGCAACTTGCCAACCTCAAATTTAACTGGATAATGTACGTTTAATCTGAATACCAACACATCCGGAATGTCTGCCAGCAGGGGTTTGTAACCAAGAGCTTCTCTCTCATATCCTGGCTCTACCACTTTAACCAACCCCCAGCCTCCTTCGTGTATCCCAAACAACAGTCCACAAACACACTTAGGACATGACATAACCACCAGTAAACAACAAGATGTGACCAACAACCAACTACACAACAAAATGTATGACAACAGCAGCCGTAATGAAATACAGGATTGTTCAGATCGCACGGGATCCCCACGCCACGATGGGCGTATTCCTGACGCCCCCTCCTGGTTACCCGTGCTTCACTGCACCCGTGCTTTACTGCACAATTATTTATTCCCAAGGAGGAGTTTAAACCACGTCAACTAATTCATCCGTGACTATATAATCAATCCCTCATTCCCAACAACTGCCACAAAAACACAAGATCGATCAATAAACAGGACAGTTTGAAGAGGAAGGGCGCCAACTGTTTTGGAAGGACCAGAACCAAAGTCCAGTATTTTTATATCTGCCCCTAGTTTAATTATTGAATATGAAGCGTCCACGCTCTGAAGTAATCACTCTGAGTCTGTGTCCAGTGTGAAATTATTTCCTCTTTTTCTTTGAAGTTTATATAAGAATAAAATGGGAGGACTTTCAAACAAGCAAGGCGAGACATATGCAAAGAGAATTGCGACATATTACTGTATATTACTGTAACAAGTGTATGTGTTTTTAGCTAATCAAGCTGAGTTAGCAATTAATCCTAACTATGTTAGATAATATTAGATATTTTTGGTAACTTCTTCATCTCTCTTCCTTCGAGACATTGGATGTTGATGTTGATGTCATGTCTGTCTGTCTGTCTCGGGTCCAGTTCTCGGAAAGAGAGAGGCACAATCTTTTTATAATTCTTTGCGGTTCGGCTTCAGGATGGGGGGGGGGGGCTAGCAACTATCTGAGATAGCATTAAGGTCAAAACAATCAAACAAAGCAATGACATAATGTTACACATTGAAATAGACATTTTAGCCTTAGCGTTCTACCTAATACCTTAGATAATGAGATGATAATATTTCATTTTAATATTACCTTAACCACATCCATTACAGGAGATGGTCAGAGACTGCAGACATGATACAAGAGACGGTCAGAGACTGTAGACATGATACAGGAGATGGTCAGAGACTGTAGACATGATACAAGAGACGTTAGAGACTGTAGACATGATACAGGAGATGGTCAGAGACTGCAGACATGGTACAGGAGATGGTCAGAGACTGCAGACATGGTACAGGAGATGGTCAGAGACTGCAGACATGGTACAGGAGATGGTCAGAGACTGCAGACATGGTACAGGAGATGGTCAGAGACTGCAGACATAATACAGGAGATGGCCAGAGACTGAAGACATGATACACGAGTCGTCAGAGACTGGGGACATGATACAAGAGATGGTCAGAGACTGCAATCATAGTACAGGAGATGGTCAGAGACTGCAGACATGATACAAGAGATGGTCAGACTGCAGACATGGTACAGGAGATGGTCAAACTGCAGACATTGTACAGGAGATGGTCAGACTGCAGACATGGTACAAGAGATGGTCAGAGACTGTAGACATGATACAAGAGATGGTCAGAGACTGCAGACATTATACAAGAAATGATCAGAGACTGCAGATATAATACAGGACATGGTCAGAGACTGCAGATATAATACAGGAGATGGTCAGAGACTGCAGTTCCTATGGACATTAGTAGATAATGGCCGATCGGCCCTCTCACCTGACCCAGCGATACAGCAATGGTTCCTCTGATCAGGAGTCTGCTCACTCTGAATTGCCCGTGGCGACTCCGCTGGGTAGCACCCAGATCTGTATTCTGGCAATGACTCCATTCCTTTTTCCGCCAGGGATGGCGCTAGGCTATGTGGCTTTCTCTCTGGTGGTGCAGGGCAGCGGGGTTCTATCTCTGATGGTGTTCTCTCAGCACTGTTCTCTCCCTCTGGAGTCCTGGTTGTACTTCCCTGAAAGCTTTCCCGGGCTCCTGGCTCTCTCTCTCTCTCATTCAGCTGAGCAAGCTGTGTGGGCTGCAGTTTTTCCGTGTTACAGTGGGGCTGCCAGTCCTCGGGACCCACAATCCTCTTCTCTGCTCCTTTTTCTATTCTATTTCTTCCCTGGCTGATATGAAGGCGGGGGAAGAAACATAGTGGGCGACTGTGCTGGCCAGCGCCGCTCACTAGTGCAGCAGTGCGCGTGAGGAGGAGAGGGAGAGGGGAAAGAAGAGCCAGCAGCTGTAGTGGCGTCACTAGGGTTGGTGTCACTAGGTGCGGTATAACATGGTGTCACCCCCCCTTCCACCAACTATAGTCGCCCCTCAGTACAGACCCCCCCTCCACTAAGTATAGACCCCCTCTGTAAGTGCAGACCCCCTACAAAGTATAAACCCCTCCTTCAGTACAGACCACCCTTCATCAGTTTGGATCCCCCCAGGAGAAACCACCCCCTCCATTAGTACAGACCCCCCAGGACAAACCACCCCCTCCATTAGTACAGACCCCCCAGGACAAACCACCCCCTCCATTAGTACAGACCCTCCCACCAGGACAAACCTCCCCCCCTCCATTAGTACAGACCCCTCCACCAGGACAAACCCCCCCCTCCATTAGTAAAGACCCCCCCACCAGGACAAACCACCCACCTCCATTAGTACAGACCCCCCCCCCACCAGGACAAAACACCCCCCTCCATTAGTACAAACCACCCACCTCTATTAGTACAGACCCCCCCACCAGGACAAAACACCCCCCTCCATTAGTACAAACCACCCACCTCTATTAGTACAGTCCCCCCCACCAGGACAAACCACCCCCCTCCATTAGTACAGACCCCCCCATCAGGACAAATCACCCCCCTCTATTAGTACAGACCCCCCCAAAACAAACCCCCTCCATTAGTACAGATCCCCCCAGGACAAACCCCCCTCCATTTGTACAGACCCCCCAGGACAAACCCCCCCCCTCCATTAGTACAGACCCCCAGGCAACCCCCCCCCTCCATTAGTACATACCCCCAGACAAACCCCCCCTCCATTAGTACAGCCCCCCCCAAACAAACCACACCTTCCATTAGTACAAAAAAATGGGGGGTAACTGATCAACCAATATTAAAAAATATACGAGGAAAGCCGCCAACATATAAGTGATCTCACCCTTTGACAAAGTCACGTGACCTGTGACGATACGCGTGAGGGAGGAAGTCAGGTGCCTATTGCTTACTTCCGGTTTTTCGGCCGAGGACCGGAAGTTCATCCATCATATGCGATTCCATGCTGTCTTTATGTGAGTGGATATTTTTACATTAAAAAGTTGTTTCAATTTACTTCACATTGGAGCGCTTTTCTTTATCCCTTACCCACCTATGCTGATCTGAGCTGGGAGTGATCCCTGCAGTCTGGAGTGACGTTTGGATGGGATATGGGGACCGAAGCTTGTTACAGGAGAGCCCATAGGAATACATAGGAGGACATACCAGGATATTTACCAGGACCAATACCCAAAGTTACCTGCTTTACTAGGCCTGTAGAGGCCGCTACTAGAGGTGAGAGGCTGGGGGAAACAGTGGGGTGCACCCCTGAAAACACCACAGAGCACTTCTGCACAGATTATCACTGAACTCTGATTAATATATCATATTGGAACTCTATATTTGTTTTACACTTATCAATTATTTCCATTCATAAAACGAACTGTGCTGGCATTTTTGCCCTGTTGCCATTTCTGTGCAAATTTTTTACTACAAGTTTGTTATTTGTAGTGCACCACTGAGCTGATCCTCTTTCTTCTGAGGATTTCCCTCATTTAATGAATTACCTTCTGAGGATTCCCCTTATTTAATGAATCACCCAGTGCACCACTGAGCTGATCCTCTTTCTTATGAAGATTCCCCTTATTTAATGAATTACCTAGTGCACCATTGAGCTGATCCTCTTTCTTCTGAGGATTCCCCTTATTTAACCACTTCAATACCAGGCACTTAGACACCTTCCCGCCCAGACCAATTTTCAGCTTTCAGCACTGTCGCACTTTGAATGACAATTGCGCGGTCATACAACACTGTACCCAAACAAATTTTTTTTCATTTTGTTCCCACAAATAGAGCTTTCTTTTAGTGGTATTTCATCACCTCTGCGATTTTTTTTTTTTGCGCAACAAATAAAAAAAGACCAAAAAAAAAAAAACAAGTTTTTCTTTGTTTCTGTTAATTTTTTTGTAAATAAGTAAGTTTTCTTCTTCAATGATGGGCACTGATATGGCTGCACTGACGGGCACTGATAAGGCGGCACTGATGGGCACTGATGAGGTGGCACCAATGAGGTGGTACTGATGAGGTGGCACTGACGGCCACTGATGGGCACTGATAGGCGGCACTGATGGGCACTGATAGGTGGCACTGATGGGCACTGATAGGTGGCACTGGTATGTGGCACTGATGGGCACTCATATGTGGCACTGATGGGCACTCATAGGCGGCACTGATGGGCACTCATAGGCGGCACTGATGGGCACTTATGGGTGGCACTGATGGGTACTTATGGGTGGCACAGATAGGTGGCATTGATGGGCACTGATAGGTGGGCACTGATGGGCACGGATGGACGCTTATAGGTGGCACTGATGGACACTGATGGGTGGCACTGATTACACTGATGGGTGGCACTGATAACACTGGGTGGCATTGCTGGGTGATGGGTGGCACTGATTGCTACTTGATGGTGCCAGCCAGTGCCCATTTGTGGGCACTGACTGGCAAAGATTGGGCATCATTTGCACATGTGGATGGCCAGGGGGTACATACCTGGCCATCCACATGTTGCCCACTTCCCTGGTGATCCTAGTGGAGTCCCTGGTGGTCCAGTGTGGGCATCTGAGGGGGGCTGCGCTGATAAACAATCAGCGCAGACCCCCCCTGTCAGGAGAGCCGCCGATCGGCTCTCCTCTACTCGCGTCTGTCAGACGCGAGTGAGGAAAAGCTTTTCCTGTTGACATCGTGATCATCGTGATTGGACACGGCTGATCACGTGGTAAAGAGCCTCCGCCGGAGGCTCTTTACCGAGATCAGTGTAGCGGTGTGTCAGACTGACACACCGCTCCACCGATCGGGCGCGCGGCGGCATTTTATCCTGAAGGACGTCATATGACGCCCAGTCAGGATAACGGAACCACTTCCCGGACGTCAATATGCTATTGACCGGGCGGGAAGTGGTTAATGAATTACCTAGTACACTACTGAGCTGATCCTCTTTCTTCTGAGGATTCCCCTTATTTAATGAATTACCTGAACAGTGATTTAGTCTGAATCACTTATTACAGTCATTGCTGCTATTACAGATGTTTATGCACGTATACTTATTTATTTTTTCTTGCACTTCTTAGACCAGCATTTTGGTCTTTCTCACCATTTTTGCACGTTGCACTGTGCACTTTAGATTCTAATGTTTTATATTCACAGAAGGCACTTCCTTCTTATTTTAGTTCATTTATCACATTGCCTGGGATTGTACATCATAATATTTTATCGTCATCAGTGAAGATTTTATCTCAGCACGTTCTTAATGGTCATTTATTTACCATATTATCACATTGATATCCATTTTAAAAGATTTTTTTATCCCAGCGCACTCTTATTGGTCATATTCATTGATCACACTTCTGCACTTATTTCTTTATTCACATTTTATATATTTATTTATTGCTATTGAAGATATTGTCATTTGTTGAAATATTGTTTTTCCATTTAGATATGATATTTGCATTTTATGTAAAATTGATCAAGTTATACATAAGGTTACCCATCTTTTGGAATTTACACGCCTGAAGAGTTCCCAGAGGTTATCTATATAGTGGTTAGCGCCACATACCCCCCTATCTCCATTAGTACAGACCCCCTCCATCAGGACAAACCCCCCCTCCATTAGTAAAGACCCCCCCCACCAGGACAAACCACCCACCTCCATTAGTAAAGACCCCCCCCCCAGGACAAACCACCCACCTCCATTAGTACAGACCCCCCCACCAGGACAAAACACCCCCCTCCATTAGCACAAACCACCCACCTCCATTAGTACAGACCCCCCCCACCAGGACAAACCACCCCTCTACATTAGTACAGACCCCCCACCAGGACAAACCACCCCTCTCCATTAGTACAGACCCCCCACCAGGACAAATCACCCCCCTCTATTAGTACAGACCCCCCAGAACAAACCCCCCATCCATTAGTACAGATCCCCCCCAGGAAAACCCCCCCTCCATTAGTACAGTCCCCCAGGACAAACCCCCCTCCATTTGTACAGACCCCTCCAGGACAAACCCCCCTCCATTTGTACAGACCTCCCCCAGGTCAAACACCCCTCCATTAGTACAGACCCCCCCAGGACAAACCCCCCTCCATTAGTACAGACCCCCCCAGGACAAACCCCCCTCCATTAGTACAGACCCCCCCTCCATTAGTACAGACCCCCAGGACAAACCCCACTCCATTAGTACATACCCCCGAACAACCCACACCCTCCATTAGTACAGACCCCCCCAGGACCAACCCTCCCCCTCCTTTAGATCAGACCCCCCAGGACAACCCCCCATTAGTACAGACCCCCCAGGACAAACCCCCCTCCATTAATATAGACCCCCCCAGGACAAAACCCCCTCCATTAGTACAGCCCTCCAGGACAAACCACCCCCTCCATTAGTACAGACCCCCCCCAGGACAAACCCCCTTCTATTACTACAGACCCCCAGGACAGACCCCCCTCCATTAGTACAGACCCCCCCCCCACCAGGACAAACCGCCCACCTCCATTAGTACGGACCCCCCACCAGGACAAACCACCCCCCTCAATTAGTACAGACCTCCCAGGACAAACCCCCCTCCATTAGTACAGACCCCCCTCTATTAGTACAGACCCCCCCAGAACCAACCCCCCTCCATTAGTACAGACCCCCCAGAACAAACCCCCCTCCATTAGTACAGACCCCCCCCCAGAACAAACCCCCTCCATTAGTACAGACCCCCAGGACAGACTCCCCTCCATTAGTACAAACCCCCCCTCCATTAGTACAGACCCCCCCCCCCCCCCCCCAGAACAAACGCCCCTCCATTAGTATAGACCCCCAGGACAGACCCCCCTCCATTAGTACAGACCCCCCCTCCACTAGTGTACATAAAAACACCCGGGCGGCAGCTGGAGAGGAGAGGACAGTGTGCAGCTGCGCCGGATGGAGAGCAGATCGAGATAGGCTTGGGCGGGAGTAAGCGACGTCACTGCGCGGCTGGTCTCTCTCCACACAGAGACCAGCCGCTCCGATCTCCGGCTGCTCTCCTTCTCTGAAAGGAGGGAGGGGGGACGGGCTTCAGCAGGAAATTAAACACAGTGGCGGCGACGGTGATCGGCGGAGAGAGCCGCCTCTGGACACAGAAAGGAGGAGGAGGGAGGGGAGCACTCTGGCGCTATAATGCCCCCACCTCTCTGGCGCCCTGGGTGCAAATCCACATATAACCATGGCATGTGTGAGCAATATATCATTTAGTGACAACTTTTTGTAAAAAAAAAAAAATTTTTGTCATTATTTAATCACTTGGGACAAAAAAATTAAAGATTCAATGGACTCAACATGCCTCTGAGCAATTTCCTTGGGGTGTCTACTTTCCAAAATGGGGTCATTTGGAGGGGGTTTTGTACTACCCTGCAATTTTAGCACCTCAAGAAATGAGATAGGCAGTCATAAACTAAAAGCTGTGAAAATTCCAGAAAATGTACCCTAGATTGTAGACGCTATAACTTTTGCGCAAACCAATAAATATACGCTCATTGACATTTTTTCTTAACCAAAGACATATGGCAGAATACATTTTGGCCTAAATGTATGACTAAAATTGAGTTTATTGGATTTTTTTTTCTAAATTTTCGGTCTTTTTCCGTTTATAGCGCAAAAAATTTAAACCGCAGAGGTGATCAAATACCATCAAAAGAAAGCTCTATTTGTGGGAAAAAAAGGACGCAAATTTCTTTTGGGTACAGCATTGCATGACCGTGCAATTATCAGTTAAAGCAACGCAGTGCCAAATTGTAAAAAGTGCTCTGGTCAGGAAGGGGGTAAATCCTTCCGGGGCTGAATTGGTTAATATTTGCTATATTGATATATTTTTTTTCTGTTTTATAGTTTGTTTTGGATGATGATAGGATCCACCATATTGGATAGACAGTCAGGCTTCTATTTGCGGCTTTTTTTGTGACAAGGATCTTTTCTGATCTGTACATCATGGTCCATGGCATATTCCATCTCCTATCTAATATCCCCTGTTCAATAGCACTTTTGTGAGAAGGTTTTGAAGATTAGCCCACAGGTATACAAACTTTTTTTTTCTACATTTACCATCTGATATTACACTTTTGCCATAATGTTTAAGTAATCTAAACTGTGTTTTTTTTTAAAAAATATTATTTATTGAAATTTTGTAAGAGCAAAAAACAAAGGCGTTGTACATCAAATAATTGTATATAGTAGTATACATTGTTCAACTAGATATTCTGGATACACAGTAAGATGAATAATGGTATAAACATTTGCTTGAAGAAAGCATTAGTAACTGTATTAATACAAAAGTAACATTTAGAAAATGTGAGATGATGATAAATAAAAAGTGTAACTGCATAAGTACCTATTCCTATATAGGTTATTGATATAACATGTAACATATAAATTATTCTTATGATATGCGAAAATATATTCCTGGTACCACCATTTATCTTTCAAGTTTATGTAGTGTTTACAAATATTTTTTTTTTTTTGAAAGGATAGAGAGCTATATATAATACTATATATGATTGAAGCAGGGAGTCTGTGTCCTATATCCTCAAAAGACATAAGGTCACCCATCTTTTGGAATTTACACGCCTGAAGAGTTCCCAGAGGTTATCTATATAGTGGTTAGCTCTCCATTAGTACAGACCCCTCCACCAGGACAAACCCCCCCTTCATTAGTAAAGACCCCCCCACCAGGACAAACCACCCACCTCCATTAGTACAGACCCCCCCCACCAGGACAAAACACCCCCCTCCATTAGTACAAACCACCCACCTCCATTAGTACAGTCCCCCCCACCAGGACAAACCACCCCCCTCCATTAGTACAGACCCCCCACCAGGTCAAATCACCCCCCTCTATTAGTACAGACCCCCCAGAACAAACCCCCCTCCATTAGTAC
Organism: Lithobates sylvaticus; assembly: GCA_028564925.1. Lineage (NCBI taxonomy): Eukaryota > Metazoa > Chordata > Amphibia > Anura > Ranidae > Lithobates > Lithobates sylvaticus. The sequence continues at coordinate 99,173,951 of CM053037.1, read as the reverse complement.
AGATCCCCCCAGGACAACCCCCCCCCTCCATTAGTACAGACCCCCAGGACAAACCCCCCTCCATTTGTACAGACCCCCCAGGACAAACCCCCCTCCATTTGTACAGACCTCCCCCAGATCAAACCCCCCTCCATTAGTACAGACCCCCCCAGGACAAACCCCCCTCCATTAGTACAGACCCCCCCAGGACAAACCCCCCTCCATTAGTACAGACCCCCCCAGGACAACCCCCCTCCATTAGTACAGACCCCCAGGCAACCCCCCCTCCATTAGTACAGACCCCAGGACAAACCCCCCTCCATTAGTACATACCCCCGAACAACCCACACCCTCCATTAGTACAGACCCCCCAGGACAAACCACCCCCTCCATTAGTACAGACCCTCCCACCAGGACAAACCACCCCCCCCCTCCATTAGTACAGACCCCTCCACCAGGACAAACCCCCCCTCCATTAGTAAAGACCCCCCCACCAGGACAAACCACCCACCTCCATTAATACAGACCCCCCCACAAGGACAAAACACCCCCCTCCATTAGTACAAACCACCCACCTCTATTAGTACAGACCCCCCCACCAGGACAAACCACCCCCCTCCATTAGTACAGACCCCCCCACCAGGACAAATCACCCCCCTCTATTAGTACAGACCCCCCAGAACAAACCCCCCTCCATTAGTACAGATCCCCCCCAGGACAAACCCCCCTCCATTTGTACAGACCCCCCAGGACAAACCCCCCTCCATTTGTACAGACCCCCCCAGGTCAAACCCCCCTCCATTAGTACAGACCCCCAGGCAACCCCCCCCCCCCTCCATTAGTACAGACCCCCAGGACAAACCCCCCTCCATTAGTACATACCCCCAGACGAACCTCCCCTCCATTAGTACAGCGCCCCCGAACAAACCACGCCCTCCATTAGTACAAAAAAATGGGGGGTAACTGATCAACCAATATTAAAAAATATACGAGGAAAGCCGCCAACATATAAGTGATCTCACCCTTTGACAAAGTCACGTGACCTGTGACGATACGCGTGAGGGAGGAAGTCAGTTGCCTATTGCTTACTTCCGTTTTTTCGGCCGAGGACCGGAAGTTCATCCATCATATGCGATTCCATGCTGTCTTTATGTGAGTGGATATTTTTACATTAAAAAGTTGTTTCAATTTACTTCACATTGGAGCGCTTTTCTTTGTCCCTTACCCACCTATGCTGATCTGAGCTGGGAGTGATCCCTGCAGTCTGGAGTGACGTTTGGATGGGATATGGGGACCGAAGCTTGTTACAGGAGAGCCCATAGGAATACATAGGAGGACATACCAGGATATTTACCAGGACCAATACCCAAAGTTACCTGCTTTACTAGGCCTGTAGAGGCCGCTACTAGAGGTGAGAGGCTGGGGGAAACAGTGGGGTGCACCCCTGAAAACACCACGGAGCACTTCTGCATAGATTATCACTGAACTCTGATTAATATATCATATTGGAACTCTATATTTGTTTTACACTTATCAATTATTTCCATTCATAAAATGGACTGTGCTGGCATTTTTGCCCTGTTGCCATTTCTGTGCAAATATTTTACTACAAGTTTGTTATTTGTAGTGCACCACTGAGCTGATCCTCTTTCTTCTGAGGATTCCCCTCATTTAATGAATTACCTTCTGAGGATTCCCCTTATTTAATGAATCACCCAGTGCACCACTGAGCTGATCCTCTTTCTTATGAAGATTCCCCTTATTTAATGAATTACCTAGTGCATCACTGAGCTGATCCTCTTTCTTCTGAGGATTCCCCTTATTTAATGAATTACCTAGTACACTACTGAGCTGATCCTCTTTCTTCTGAGGATTCCCCTTATTTAATGAATTACCTTAACAGTGATTTAGTCTGAATCACTTATTACAATCATTGCTGCTATTACAGATGTTTATGCACGTATACTTATTTATTTTTTCTTGCACTTCTTAGACCAGCATTTTGGTCTTTCTCACCATTTTTGCACGTTGCACTGTGCACTTTAGATTCTAATGTTTTATATTCACAGAAGGCACTTCCTTCTTATTTTAGTTCATTTATCTTATTTTAGTTCATTCATCACATTGCCTGGGATTGTACATCATAATATTTTATCGTCATCAGTGAAGATTTTATCTCAGCACGTTCTTAATGGTCATTTATTTACCATATTATCACATTGATATCCATTTTAAAAGATTTTTTTTATCCCAGCGCACTCTTATTGGTCATATTCATTGATCACACTTCTGCACTTATTTCTTTATTCACATTTTATATATTTATTTATTGCTATTGAAGATATTGTCATTTGTTGAAATATTGTTTTTCCATTTAGATATGATATTTGCATTTTATGTAAAATTGATCAAGTTATACATAAGGTTACCCATCTTTTGGAATTTACACGCCTGAAGAGTTCCCAGAGGTTATCTATATAGTGGTTAGCGCCACATACCCCCCTATCTCCATTAGTACAGACCCCTCCATCAGGACAAACCCCCCCTCCATTAGTAAAGACCCCCCCCACCAGGACAAACCACCCACCTCCATTAGTACAGACCCCCCCCCACCAGGACAAAACACCCCCCTCCATTAGTACAAACCACCCACCTCCATTAGTACAGACCCCCCCACCAGGACAAACCACCCCTCTCCATTAGTACAGACCCCCCACCAGGACAAACCACCCCTCTCCATTAGTACAGACCCCCCAGGACAAATCACCCCCCTCTATTAGTACAGACCCCCCAGAACAAACCCCCCTCCATTAGTACAGATCCCCCCCAGGACAAACCCCCCCCATTTGTTCAGACCCCCCAGGACAAACCCCTCCATTAGTACAGACCCCCCCAGGACAAACCCCCCTCCATTAGTACAGACCCCCAGGCCCCCCCCCCCCTCCATTAGTATAGACCCCCAGGACAAACCCCCTCCATTATTAGTACAGCCCCCCCGAACAAACCACACCCTCCATTAGTACAAAAAAATGGGGGGTAACTGATCAACCAATATTAAAAAATATACGAGGAAAGCCGCCAACATATAAGTGATCTCACCCTTTGACAAAGTCACGTGACCTGTGACGATACGCGTGAGGGAGGAAGTCGGCCGAGGACCGGAAGTTCATCCATCATATGCGATTCCATGCTATCTTTATGTGAGTGGATATTTTTACATTAAAAAGTTGTTTCAATTTACTTCACATTGGAGCGCTTTTCTTTGTCCCTTACCCACCTATGCTGATCTGAGCTGGGAGTGATCCCTGCAGTCTGGAGTGACGTTTGGATGGGATATGGGGACCGAAGCTTGTTACAGGAGAGCCCATAGGAATACATAGGAGGACATACCAGGATATTTACCAGGACCAATACCCAAAGTTACCTGCTTTACTAGGCCTGTAGAGGCCGCTACTAGAGGTGAGAGGCTGGGGGAAACAGTGGGGTGCACCCCTGAAAACACCACGGAGCACTTCTGCACAGATTATCACTGAACTCTGATTAATATATCATATTGGAACTCTATATTTGTTTTACACTTATCAATTATTTCCATTCATAAAACGGACTGTGCTGGCATTTTTGCCCTGTTGCCATTTCTGTGCAAATTTTTTACTACAAGTTTGTTATTTGTAGTGCACCACTGAGCTGATCTTCTTTCTTATGAAGATTCCCCTTATTTAATGAATTACCTAGTGCACCACTGAGCTGATCCTCTTTCTTCTGTTTTATATTCACAGAAGGCACTTCCTTCTTATTTTAGTTCATTTATCTTATTTTAGTTCATTTATCACATTGCCTGGGATTGTACATCACAATATTTTATCGTCATCAGTGAAGATTTTATCTCAGCACGTTCTTAATGGTCATTTATTTACCATATTATCACATTGATATCCATTTTAAAAGATTTTTTTTATCCCAGCGCACTCTTATTGGTCATATTCATTGATCACACCTCTGCACTTATTTCTTTATTCACATTTTATATATTTATTTATTGCTATTGAAGATATTGTCATTTGTTGAAATATTGTTTTTCCATTTAGATATATTTGCATTTTATGTAAAATTGATCAAGTTATACATAAGGTTACCCATCTTTTGGAATTTACACGCCTGAAGAGTTCCCAGAGGTTATCTAGATAGTGGTTAGCAACACATACCCCCCTATCTCCATTAGTACAGACCCCTCCATCAGGACAAACCCCCCTCCATTAGTAAAGACCCCCCCACCAGGACAAACCACCCACCTCCATTAGTACAGACCCCCCACCAGGACAAATCACCCCCCTCTATTAGTACAGACCCCCCAGAACAAACCCCCCTCCATTAGTACAGATCCCCCCCAGGAAACCCCCCCCTCCATTAGTACAGACCCCCAGGACAAACCCCCCCCATTTGTACAGACCCCCCCAGGACAAACCCCCCTCCATTTGTACAGACCTCCCCCAGGTCAAACCCCCCTCCATTAGTACAGACCCCCAGGACAAACCCCCCCTCCATTAGTACAGACCCCCAGGACAAACCCCCCTCCATTAGTACAGACCCCCCCCAGAACAACCCCCCTCCATTAGTACAGACCCCCAGGCAACCCCCCCTCCATTAGTACAGACCCCCAGGACAAACCCCCCTCCATTAGTACATACCCCCCGAACAACCCACACCCTCCATTAGTACAGACCCCCCCAGGACCAACCCTCCCCCTCCTTTAGATCAGACCCCCCAGGACAACCCCCCATTAGTACAGACCCCCAGGACAAACCCCCCTCCATTAATATAGACCCCCCAGGACAAAACCCCCTCCATTAGTACAGCCCTCCAGGACAAACCACCCCCTTCATTAGTACAGACCCCCCCCAGGACAAACCCCCTTCTATTACTACAGACCCCCAGGACAGACCCCCCTCCATTAGTACAGACCCCCCCACCAGGACAAACCGCCCACCTCCATTAGTACAGACCCCCCCACCAGGACAAACCACCCCCCTCAATTAGTACAGACCTCCCAGGACAAACCCCCCTCCATTAGTACAGACCCCCCTCTATTAGTACAGACCCCTCCAGAACAAACCCCCTTTCCATTAGTACAGACCCCCCAGAACAAACCCCCCTCTATTAGTACAGACCCCCCAGAACAAACCCCCTCCATTAGTACAGACCCCCAGGACAGACTCCCCTCCATTAGTACAGATCCCCCCCCAGAACAAACCCCCCTCAATTAGTACAGACCCCCCCCCCAGAACAAACGCCCCTCCATTAGTATAGACCCCCAGGACAGACCCCCCCTCCATTAGTACAGACCCCCCCTCCACTAGTGTACATAAAAACACCCGGGCGGCAGCTGGAGAGGAGAGGACAGTGTGCAGCTGCGCCGGATGGAGAGCAGATCGAGACAGGCTTGGGCGGGAGTAAGCGACGTCACTGCGCGGCTGGTCTCTCTCCACACAGAGACCAGCCGCTCCGATCTCCGGCTGCTCTCCTTCTCTGAAAGGAGGGAGGGGGGACGGGCTTCAGCAGGAAATTAATCACGGCGGCGGCGGTGATCGGCGGAGAGAGCTGCCTCTGGACACAGAAAGGAGGAGGAGGGAGGGGAGCACTCTGGCGCTATAATGCCCCCACCTCTCTGGCGCCCTGGGTGCAAATCCACATATAACCATGGCATGTGTGAGCAATATATCATTTAGTGACAACTTTTTGTAAAAAAAAAAAAAATTTTTGTCATTATTTAATCACTTGGGACAAAAAAATGTAAGATTCAATGGACTCAACATGCCTCTGAGCAATTTCCTTGGGGTGTCTACTTTCCAAAATGGGGTCATTTGGAGGGGGTTTTGTACTACCCTGCAATTTTAGCACCTCAAGAAATGAGATAGGCAGTCATAAACTAAAAGCTGTGAAAATTCCAGAAAATGTACCCTAGATTGTAGACGCTATAACTTTTGCGCAAACCAATAAATATACGCTCATTGACATTTTTTCTTAACCAAAGACATATGGCAGAATACATTTTGGCCTAAATGTATGACTAAAATTGAGTTTATTGGATTTTTTTGGTGATCAAATACCATCAAAAGAAAGCTCTATTTGTGGGAAAAAAAAGGACGCAAATTTCTTTTGGGTACAGCATTGCATGACCGTGCAATTAGCAGTTAAAGCAACGCAGTGCCAAGTTGTAAAAAGTGCTCTGGTCAGGAAGGGGGTAAATCCTTCCGGGGCTGAATTGGTTAATATTTGCTATATTGATATATTTTTTTTCTGTTTTATAGTTTGTTTTGGATGATGGTAGGATCCACCATATTGGATAGACAGTCAGGCTTCTATTTGCGGCTTTTTTTGTGACAAGGATCTTTTCTGATCTGTACATCATGGTCCATGGCATATTCCATCTCCCATCTAATATCCCCTGTTCAATAGCACTTTTGTGAGAAGGTTTTGAAGATTAGCCCACAGGTATACAAACTTTTTTTTTCTACATTTACCATCTGATATTACACTTTTGCCATAATGTTTAATCTAAACTGTGTTTTCTTTTTTCAAATATTATTTATTGAAATTTTGTAAGAGCAAAATACAAAGGCGTTGTACATCAAATAATTGTATATAGTAGTATACATTGTTCAACTAGATATTCTGGATACACAGTAAGATGAATAATGGTATAAACATTTGCTTGAAGAAAGCATTAGTAACTGTATTAATACAAAAGTAACATTTAGAAAATGTGAGATGATGATAAATAAAAAGTGTAACTGAATAAGTACCTATTCCTATATAGGTTATTGATATAACATGTAACATATAAATTATTCTTATGATATGCGAAAATATATTCCTGGTACCATCATTTATCTTTCAAGTTTATGTAGTGTTTACAAACATTTTTTTTTTTTTTTGAAAGGATAAAGAGCTATATATAATACTATATATGATTGAAGCAGGGAGTCTGTGTCCTATATCCTCAAAAGACATAAGGTCACCCATCTTTTGGAATTTACACGCCTGAAGAGTTCCCAGAGGTTATCTATATAGTGGTTAGCTCTCCATTAGTACAGACCCCTCCACCAGGACAAACCCCCCTTCCATTAGTAAAGACCCCCCCACCAGGACAAACCACCCACCTCCATTAGTACAGACCCCCCCACCAGGACAAACCACCCACCTCCATTAGTACAGTACCCCCCACCAGGACAAACCACCCCCCTCCATTAGTACAGACCCCCCACCAGGACAAATCACCCCCCTCTATTAGTACAGACCCCCCAGAACAAACCCCCCTCCATTAGTACAGATCCCCCCCAGGACAACCCCCCCTCCATTAGTACAGACCCCCAGGACAAACCCCCCTCCATTTGTACAGACCCCCCCAGGACAAACCCCCCTCCATTTGTACAGACCTCCCCCAGGTCAAACCCCCCTCCATTAGTACAGACCCCTACACTGCCACCTAGTGGTTAACCCCTTCACTGCCAGTGTCATTTACACAGGAATCAGTGCATTTAAATAGCACTGATTGCGGTATAAATGACAATGTTCCCAAAAATGTGTCAAAAATGTCCGATGTGTCCGCCATAATGTCGCAGTCACAATAAAAATCGCTGATCGCCGCCATTACTAGTAAAAAAAAAATTATTAATAAAAATCCTCTAAAACTATACACTATTTTGTAAACGCTATAACTTCTGCGCAAACCAATAAATAATCGCTTATTGCGATTTTTTTTTTACCAAAAATATGTTGAAGAATGCGTATCGGCCTAAACTGAGGAAAAAAACGTTTTTTTATATATTTTTGGGGGATATTTATTATAGCAAAAAGTAAAAAAATGCATTTTTTTCAAAATTGTCGCTCTTTTTTTGTTTATAGCGCAAAAAATAAAAACCGCAAGGGCGATCAAATACTACCAAAAGAAAGCTCTATTTGTGGGAAAAAAAGGACGTAAATTTTGTTTGGGAACCACGTCGCACGAAGGCGCAATTGTCAGTTAAAGCGACGCAGTGCAGAATCGCCAAAAATGGTCCGGTCTGAAAGTGGTTAAAAGGTTGTATTTCTATATGAGAAATTTCCCTCAATGTGTTTTTTATGTATATCAGCAATACATCTATAGTCTGTCAAAATGTATAATATAAGTATATATGTATAACCAGAAATAACCTTATTACTTTAACTACCGTATATACTCGAGTATAGGCCGACCCGAATATAAGCCGAGGCACCTAATTTTACCACAAAAAAATTGAAAAACGTATTGACTCCAGTATAAGCCTAGGGTGAGAAATGCGCAGCTACTGTAAGTGGGGTCTCTGGTCCCAAAGGGTCCTGAAATAACATTGCTGCAGATGGACACAGTTGACAGAATTTGGGGCCCCGTATCTTGGGGCTACTTGGTGCTAGGAACCCCAAATTTGGTATACAAACTCAGTCGAACTAGCACTACAACATATCCCAGATGGGGTTCCTATTACCAAGTGGCCCCGAGATACGGGGCCCCAAAGTCGGTTCGGAAAATGTCAAGCACTTTTCTGCAGCAGAGAATGACATTTTCCGAACCGACTTTGGGGCCCCATATCTCGGAACCCCATCTTTGCATAGGGTTGTAGTAATGGTTCCACTGGGTTTGCACACCAAACTTGGGGTTGCTAGCACCAAGTGGCCCCGAGATACGGGGCCCCAAAGTCAGGTCGGAAAATGTCATTTTCTGCTGCAGAAAAGTGGTTGACTCGAGTATAAGCCGAGGGGGGCACTTTCAGCATAATAAAATGTGCTAAAAAACTCGGCTTATACTCGAGTATATACGGTATTACTTGGTGAACGATAGACTACAGACTATATGAGAACTTCATTGTATTGAGGGTTAAGAAGGGCGCACAAAAAAGATATAATTGTACTTGAAAAGTATCAATGAGAGTGGTTCATAAATTTGGTAAGTACGGTGACGAAAGAAATAGGAATATATTATTTAAGGATTTTGAGGTAAGTATCAGTTGTAGTGAAGTGCAACCAGCAAGACCATGAATGAATAAATTTGGAAGGGGAATCTCTGGCTTGGTGTATTAAGTCTTCCATTTCTGCGATTTTCTGTATTTGAATGAACCAATCTCTTATACTGGGCGGGTCTGGAGAACGCCATTTGCGAGGGATACACATATTTGCAGCTGAAATCATATGCATAGGTAGTGATTTTAAATACTTTCGTGATGGTCGTGTTGAGTAATGGAGTAAAAATTGTGCCGGCGTATAATCTATTTGAAGAGTAGTAATGTGAAGTATAAATTTGTGTACTTTCTTCCAAAACAATTGGATCTTAGAGCATGACCACCATATGTGTAATAAAGATCCTGGTTCTGTTCCGCATCTCCAACAGAGCGGAGAAACAGAAGGGAATATTCGATTCAGTGTAAAGGGGTGTTTTGTACCATCTCGATGATATTTTGTATGCATTTTCTTGTGCATTTACATTTAGGGAGCCCTTATGGGCAATCGTATATATCGATTCCCAATCTTTATCTGAGATATCTATGGAAAGGTCTTTGTCCCATTGAGATTTGGTCCCATTGTTTATGGGGTTTTGGCTTGAGCAAAGGAGAGCATAAAGGAAGGAAATAAGATGTCTCTGAGGTTCTTTTTTCTGGCATGTTTCTTCAAATGGGGTAAGAGAGCGGTATGTTTTGCTTTTTTGTCGAGGAAACGTCTAATTTGTCGGTATGTCCAATATGGTAGAGTCTTTGGCCGTACAGTATTTTGCAGTTCAGAATAAGGAATGGGCGTATTATCATTAAAATAGTGGCTTGTATATTTGGATGTGGCCAAATGTCTTTCAAAAAGGAGGGGCTCATTCCTGGTGTGAAGTCCGGGTTCATTTTTAGAGGGGTCAATGGACCTGTGCTTGATGAAAGTTTATATTTGGAGCATTAAAATTTATAGGTGGCAAGCGTTGGACCTATAAGTGGATGAGATCTGTATTTATTTGGAATATGGTTTTCTCTCATCCATGGGGTTTGGGTAAGTGGAATAGGATCTAAAGAATTTTCTAGTTTGACCCAGTCTTTGGTGTATGAATGTATATTCCAATCTATAATTCTTGTCAGGTGACATGCTTGATGATATTTTTTAATGTCAGGTAATCCTATTCCCCCTTTTAGGCTGGATTCACACCTATGCATTTTTAGTGCTTTTTGCATTTTGCAGATTTGCACTAAAGAACCTGTTCCATAGGAAACCATGGTAAATGGACTGTAGTACAAATCTGCAAAATGCAAAAAGCACTAAAAATGCATAGGTGTGAATCCAGCCTTAATTTCGGAGCTGTGAGTTTTTCATAATTTAATCTTGGGCGTGATGTGCCCCAAATAAATTTAGTGTATGCTTTACGATAGGTAGAGAAGGCTGAGGGGAGTTTGATCAGGACTGTTTGGAAGCGATATAACAATCTCGGTAAAATGTTAATTTTAATTATGGCTGCTCTGCCAAACCATGAGAATAAACCACCTGACCATTTTTTTAAGTCATTCGAAATGGATTGAAGGAGGGGATGGTAGTTCGCAGAGTATAAGTTGGTAATCGAGGCGGTTAATTGTATACCGAGATAAGTGATAGCTTGATTATTCCATTTGAAAGGGAAATTCATTTGGCATTGCATATATTGGTCATTGGTGAGAGATATGTTTAAAGCGATGGATTTGGAAAAGTTCATTTGAAGATTAGAAAGGAGTTTAAAATGGTCAAGGGTTTTGAGAAGATTTTGAATCGTTATCAGTGGATTCCCTAAGAATAGGAGGATATCATCCGCAAAAGCGGCTATTTTATAGGAGTGGTCCTGTATGTCAATTCCCTTAATATCCGAATTTTCTCTAAAGCATCTTAACAATGGTTCTAATGTGAGGACGTAAATGAGAGGGGATAAGGGGCAACCATTAGAAACGGAGAAGGCGTCCGACAGGTGGCCGTTCACTCTTATTTTTGCAGTGGGATTAGAATATAACGCGAGTATGAAATTGAGCAAACGTTCTGGGAGACCAATATGAAAAAGTGATTGTGACATATAATCCCAGACCACTCTGTCGAATGCCTTCTCCGCATCCAATGTTTTGTTTTTGCGAGCCAGTGTTGGACACTAATGACTTTGAGGGTGTTATTCCTCGCCTCTCTTCCAGGGATAAAACCCACCTGGTCTGGAGTGTATTCATGGGGGGGGGGGTAAAGGGAGCAGTCTATTGGCTAGAATTTTTGCATACTATTTTAGGTCGACATTTAACAATGAAATTGGTCTGTAATTGGTGGTTAGTTGCAAATCTTTTCCAGGCTCGGGGATGACTGTTATGTGGGAAGATAACAGGTCTCTCGGGGGGTATTATGGGCGTTTCATATGTATTAAACGTTGAAAGAAATATAGGTGTCAAAATGTCCTTGAAGGTTTTATAATAGCCTACCGAGAAACCATCTGGACCAGGGCTTTTGCCAACTTTTAGCATATTTAGAGCAAGCAGTGCTTCCTCCTGGTTCAGAGGTTTGTCAAGGTCTTGACACTGTTCTGTCGAGATAGGATTAGGGCTATATTTTTTTAGGAAATTTGTAATTAATTGCGTTCATTATTCTTTTTGTGAAGGCGATTGTGTAGTGGGTAAGTTGTATAGCTTAGAATAATAAGACATGAATTGGTTTGCAATTTCTGGTGTGGAGTGTAATTTACGTCCCTGTGCATCGGAGAGAGAGTGGATCATCAGTGATGTTTTTTTGGATTGCAATGCTCTTGCCAACAGTTTGCCTGCTTTATTACCAAATTCGTAATATGGTGTCCTTTTATGAAGCAGTGATCAGCAGAGATCCCAAGGATCGCTGCTGATCACAGCCCATAAACAGTTTATGAACCAGAGATAATTGAGGGGAGAAGAGTTTGAACCGCCGATTATCTCTGCACATGGAGAATCCTCATTGACTGACACAGTAAAGGCCAGTTTATAAAGCTGCGATCTGAGCGCTTCACTGGCGATCTGTGTCAGAATTCAAACTCCCCTATTCACCATCTCAGAGGTGGTGAAGCGGGGAGTGAAGAGAGAAACCCGGGGGATCTGAGGAGGAAAGAGGAAGATAATTAACTTCCTTATGCCTCGTTGTGTATACATATATATATATAATGTGTATATGTGTATATATATATATATGTGTGTGTATATACATGTATATATATAATGTGTGTGTGTGTATACATGTATATATAATGTAGGGGGACTCTTTATTTTATTAACATTAATCACACCGTCTGTCTGTGTACTGAGCAGTGATAATCTATCGCTGCTTAATAAACTGACATCTCGGTGTTTCTGTGAATTTCTGGTACTGTAATCTCTAAAGTCTCACGAGATTCCAGTATCAGGGGCCGTTCTCCACTGTTTGAAGCGTTTATAGATCGCTCCACTCCTCCAAGGGTGAAGCGATCTACTCCGCTTCATAAACTGGCACACAGAGGAGAAAGATCTCCTCTGTGAATGCCGGAGAATGAAGCAGTGAATAGATTTCACTGTTTCATAAAAGGACACCTAAGTCTTTTGGGCCAGAATAAAATTACATCTAGTTTGTTTTTCTTTAATAAGGCTTTTCTAGCGTTTGAGTGAATTTAGTACCGTTAGTGCTTGGGAGCGTTTGTGTGCTTTTTCTAATTGATTTATCTGTTTGGTTAGGTTATGAAATTGTTTTAATTTCAGTTTCCGTCTTTTGGCGGCTGCAGCAATGAGAATACCTCTTATTACACATTTATGTGCTTCCCATATAATGGGGGGGGGGGGGGTATCATTTGTAGTATTTTCTTTAAATAATTGTTTAATGCCCATTTCTACTTTTTTATTTCGGATCGGTTAGTAAGGAATGGTCTAGTTTCCAGGTATTGGTACGTGCGTTTGCTTCAGGAAAGGACATGGAAATGGAAATTGGGTGGTGGTCTGAGAGGTACATTGGATCTATGGAAGCTTTTTGGAAGAATTGAAGGTCTGATTGGGCTAGAAAAAGCAGTCAGTTCTTGAGTATTTGTTATGAGGTTTTGAGAAGAAAGTAAAATCTTTACAGTCGGGATATAAAGTACGCCATGTGTCATGAAGTGTTAGAGATTGGAGTTCAGTTCTAATTGCTTTAAAGGGCTGAATATGGTATGGAAGAGGTCCCATTAGAAGTATCCAAAAGTGGATTTAGGGAGACATTGAAGCCGCCCCCTAAAATTAGTGAGCCTTCTCGGAAATGTATCAGTTGTAGAATTAACTTTCTAAAGAAAGATACTTGTCCAGAGTTAGGTGCATATATATTTGCTAATGTGAGTTTCCTACCTTTACAAGAACCTTTCAGAAACAGTAATTGTCAGTAATTTGAAGAGGACAGTTTTTTCCCAATAGTAGGATACTCCTTTTGTTTTAGATGACGAAGTGGTGGAATGATAAGTTTCTGGATAGTTCATATTTTTTAGTTTTGAGATCGAATCGGTTCGGAAATGGGTTTCTTGGATAAAAATAATGTCTGCTTGATTACGTTTCATGGTTAAAAGCAGTTGTGACCTCTTTTCTGGTAATTTCAACCCTTTTGCGTTTATGGAAATAATTTTGAGTTGCGTTTGGGCTGGCATTGTTCGTGGAGAAGCCATTGCTGGTGCAAGTGTATGGAAAGGTACGTGTCTTCAAAGGATGTAATTATATGAAAACAATAGGACGTTTTTGATTTAAACAATCGTAAAATATAATGGAAGTATGTCAACCGTATAAGCACACTTTGGATCTTTGGTTGATAAATGTAGGATTATATTCAAGTAAATCTACCTTAAATGCAAACTTATATGTGCTGAAGATTGGGAAGGTCAAGGAAGTCTGGCTATAGGTGAGAACCTGCTCATCTATTTTAACAGGATATGAGTAATGCCGTAAAATAGGCAGTGGCATAACGCAAATATACTGTTGTGTAATATTGAATCTATACCACTTCTTGGGGTGAAGTGTAGTCTAGGAGTACTGTTTTTCTTTTTTGAGAGTACCGTCAGCCCCACAGCCTTAAAGTGATCATCTGAAAAGCGTGACAGGGGTATAAGACATGTTTTAATAATAGATGGGGGAATAATGCTTATTAATGAAAGAGCACAATGAAGTGATGGGGAGGACAAGAGTTGTCAGATATGTTCCATTTGTCTTTTTTTTTTATCATATATCAAGGAAGTTGGAGTGATGATGTGATAAGGATTCTAGACGTCAATAAGGTAGTATGCATATATCAAATGCTATATTCAAATAATATCCCACCTCTGTAATGCCGTTAGATCAGGGGGAGGTATGTTGAAGTATATGAAGAAAAATTTTTGCATTCTGACTATAATGAACAAAATCACCTTATTGAATGTGTTGTATCAGGTGTCAATATTTTAGTAAAAAAGGCTAAACCAAAAATATCTAAGGTATAGCAAAATGATTATATTTTATCAAACAACAAAATTGTAAGCATTGAATATAATTTATAACAATATAAGCGGTTAATATGGTGTTATATTATTTTGCCTCAATTACATAAGCAATCATCACAGTCAATCTGTGAGACCAAGTCTACTCGCAATTTCCTATAGACTTACGATTATTAATTGGGAGAAATCGCTTATGTCAACCATACATTCTTTAAATCTTATGTCCATAGAGAAGGGGAATATTTAATTAGATCGGGTGACTTAGTCTGTATGGTTAAGAGGATTTATAAGTTTAAATTAAATTAAGTCAATGTCTTCTCTATGTAAAGAGATACATGTCAGCTTAATTATAATGAAAACCCCCTTATGTCTGTAGAGGCAGGACTAACTTGTATGGCATTATGTATCTAAAATATGTGATGAAAGAGTAAAAAGCTGTAAATAAAGAAACAATAAGGTTTAACAATGCATGTGTCATTAACCTCTACTAATAATGGTTTTATCTGAAGGTACCTTGCGAGTATTAATATATTTTTATTATCTCAAGTTTTCCCCTGTATGTGGTCTCACCATTCCTTATGGCTGTTCATGGGAGAGCACATGAAAAAGCATCAAATCACATAACCTGGAATGTATTCTAAAAGAGAGGGGGGCTGTCTGAACAACTGCAAAGTTGTGTGAATAGTTGTAAAAGTCTTAAACACATCTTGTAAATATGGATCTTATATCCGTTTTATTCAATAAGGAAATCTTCTGGAGTTAATCTCATTGTACAAGGAGACAATCTAGTTTGTAGATCTATTGTAAGTATTCCATAGTAGATATAGTCAGTATATTGTGGTCTTATATTGGAAAATCATTCCGCTTGAGAAAGATATATTTCTTTAAATGAACAACTGTTCATGCCTTGGTATGACAGACCATCGGTATCACTGAGCTATGTGAAACATTTAATGGCGGTCTCAGCGTGCTCTCCTTGGCAGAGGAGCAGAAGTTGGGCTATATAAGTGAGAATGTGGAGCTGTATTGGGTCCCAATCTTGTGGACGATGGGGATCTTCGGCGTCTAAAATGAGTGGATTTCGTTTCCATTTGGTCTTCGAGGTAAGTTTTGTCTGGTGAACCTGAGACGTTGTATTCTGCATACCAGTTTGGTACCACCGTGTAGGGGATATCAAGAGTCTGGCAAAAAGTATCTAAAGCTTCTGGTACTCGAAGTGTTGCAGTTCGACCTTGATTGGTTGCAGATAACGCAAACGGAAATTTCCAGCGATATATTTTTGGCTTGCAGCACTGCCAACAGGGGGCGCAGGTCTCTTCTGTGTCTGAGGGTGATAGCTGAGAGATCTTGATAGATGGAGATCATATTCCCTTCATATTCCATAGGACTCTTCTGTCTTGCTTGTTTAAGTATCACCTCCTTTATATGGTAATCATTAATATAACAAATAATATCCATGGGGGGGGGTCTTATTCCTTACCACGCGGTCTGAGTGCTCTATGGAGTCTCTCCATCGCTATGGGATCTGTGCTGGGCTTATCTAAAATCCTGTTAAACAGGGCAGATACAGTGGCGGCAAGCTGTGAACTGTCCACGCTTTCAGGGAATCCTCATACCCGCAAATTATGCCTTCTGCCACGGTTATCCAAATCTTAAATATGAGTTTGAATGTCTCTTAGTTGTGTGGTATGGTTATCAACTGTTTGTGACTTTATTTATCTTTGTTTGTTGTCTATATTTTCTCTGTTCAATCGTTTGAACCCTGCTCGCAATGGCCTGTAATTCATGGCGGAGGTCAATAATAGCAGCGGTAAGGCCCCTTTCACACTGGGGCGGGGAGCCGCGGTGACGGTAAAGCAGCGATATATTTAGCGCTGCTTTACCGTCGTTTTAACCGCAGTTTTCGGCCGCTCGCGGTGCGGTTTTACCCCCCGCGAGCGGCCGAAAAAGGGTTAAAGACCCCCCCGCAGAGCGCCGCCGTAGCGGCGCTTTGTGGCGGTATTGCCGCGGTTTCACCGCAGTGTCCCATTCTAATCAATGGGAAGGAGCGGTATAGGAGCGGTGAACACACCGCTCCTATACCGCTCCAAAGATGCTGCTAGCAGGACTTTTTTTGTCATCCTGCTAGCGCACCGCTCCAGTGTGAAAGCCCGCCGGCTTTCACACTGGAGTTAAAGGGGCCGGATTTTTTCATGCGGTGAACAGGCGCTATTTTTAGCGCTGTACCGCATGAAAAACGCCCCGGTGTGAAAGGCTGTCTTTAATATCCGTAGCTACCGCTCGAAGGTCTTGTATGATCGGCTGTTGTGATATTTCCTGACTTTCCGCCATATCAGAGGTAGTCAGCACTAGTACTATATCTTGCGCTGTTGATGAGGCGGCAGTGGTGGCCGCCATGTTTGATCTGTGTGACCGGAATGTCTCCGGTATTTGATAAGTGTTCTGTCCGCTGTTACCTCTCGGCGACCTCGACCGTGATGACGAATTGTTTCCCGGGAAGCAGTCCCCATAGTCTGAGTGGCGGAATACTTGACTGATACCCTGCAGGAGCTTAGAAAGGGCTGTGAGGTGACGGAGCTATTAGGTTAAGCGGCCATCTTCCTCCAAGGCTAGCCACACCCCCTAAACTGTGTTTTTTTACATTGCATTTCAGGTGGCCTCTATGTGTTTCGGCTGTATTGAGCTGTTTTGCCCCTGAGCTTTTCCGTATGTTTTTCTTTATTGGAAACCATTTTCTGTCTAATCACTGATTGACTAAACGTATTTACGTGACCCTCTTGCAAGGTAACATTGTATTCTTGTTGCCAGGTAACATTGTATTTTTGCTTATGTGCATGTGTCATAATGCATGTGTCATAATTTTCTGTTCCGGCTCTAACAGTGTTTTTTCGTTTTTTTTATGTTATTGTAATCTGTATGTTTTTATCTTTAGATAGTGAGATCCCTCTCTTTTTTGCAACTACTGAACCCCAAATCGTTCCTGAAGAAGTGTACAACGAAACGCATAGACGCATTAAGGCTCACATCATGTATCGATTCTTATCTGTATATGTGATTTTTATTATTTCTTTCATGTCTCCGGTCTTTATACTTTATGTATTTTTCAATAAATGTTAAATAATTGTACTCCCAGTGTTGTGCCTTTTTTATTTTTTTTAAGTTTCTTTTTATTTAAATTTTTCACACACAACATACAACAACCACTGGGTTGTGTTAACATAACAGCAACCCAGTCAGCTGGCCACGCAGGGCCCAACATTCCCTTTTCAACCTCCCACCCCTCCCCTGTTTGTCACAGCTCAGCCCCCCATGTTTGTACCATTACCATTTCAGGACATATGTTCCCTTCTCATAGAAACCTCCATAGTCATTCAGCGGTGTTGCAACTGGAATTGGATTCCACCTCCCTTCATAGTTTATTTCACTACTCTTCTCCATCTCATGTCACGGAGTACTACAGCTTGTTTCCCCTTATTCAGCTCACATAACATTACCCCTCATCCCACTGTGTTATCAGATTCATACCAGGCCCTCCATACTTTGTCAAATTTTTTCCCACATCCTCTCGCCCTGTAGGTCGCCTTATAATATGGTAACATGGAGTTTACTAAAAGTTTACTAAATGTTTCCAAAAATTAATGTCTGGGGCCTGCGTGTTTTTCCATTTAAGCAATATGGCTTTTTTCCCATAGAATAACAGAATAGTAAGTAAGGTTCTTAGTGCCCTTGAGGGAACCACTTCTTCCACCAGTCCCAGCAAACACACTTTTACCGTCAGGGGAATCGGTACCGTCAACAAGTCCGATATGCAGTCTGTGATCTCTTTCCATTATTCCTGAATCCTAGGACAGTGCCAGAATATATGATCAGCGCCTGCTGGGGATAAAGTGCACCTCCAACATTCTGCTGTCGCTAACCCATATATGGCGGCAATTCTAGCTGGAGTATAGTAGCTTCTGTTCAAAAATTTTAATTTAATTAGTCGGTCTCTCGCTGACACTAGGTTTTTAAAGGGCTGCATCCACATGTCGTCCCAGTCCTCCCCTTGTATCTCCGGCACCTCTGTTTCCCATCTAGTCCTACACTTTGTTATTGCCTTGGGCGTACACTTAAAAGTTCCTTATATGTAGCAGAAAGTGTTTTAGGTAGGTCCTCTATGGATAGCAGAGATTCGAGCGTTGAGGGAAGAGATTCCACCCTCATCACCTCGAATTGAGCCTGATAAGCATGTCGGATCTGGAGATATCTGAAGAAATAGTTATTCGGTAAGTCATGTCTCGCCTGTAACTGCGGAAAGGCTTGTAATTCATCCAAATGCGTTACGTCCTTCAAAGTTTTTATACCTTTCACTGCCCATGTCATAGGATCCGAGTAACTATAGAAATGCGATAATCTTCTATTCATCCATAATGGAGTGGATGGGGATAGACCTTGATAGCTTGGGGATGCTAGTTTCGTGGTCATTTCCCATGCCCTGATGGTGGCCGTCATTGATAGGGTAATGGGTAAGTCAGTATTGGTACCCCTGAAAAGCGCCAGTCGCAAGCTTTCATATGACCCCAGATGAGCTGCTTCCAACACAGTGGCCGCGTCACCATCATCTGAAATCAGCCACCGTCTGGCAAACACCATCTGACTAGCCAGGTAGTATTTGAGCCAGTCTGGCAAGGCCAACCCTCCTTGTTCGCTAGGTTCCTGCAGTACTTTAATTCCTATTATGGGTGATTTAGGTGCCCACAGGAAGGTGCTAACTACCCCCTCTAATTGTTTAAAAAAGGTTTTCGGTACCCATATTGGCGCATGTCTTAAGAAATAGAGAATCACCGGAAGCATTTTCATCTTCAGCAAGCTAATTCTGCCTATGAGTGATAATGGTAGTTTGATCCATGCTTGAGTCTTTTGCTTAAGGAGTGCTATCAGGGGAGTAAGATTCATCGTCATATAGTCCTGTACTTTTGGAGTGATTGTAACACCTAGATATTTTATAGATTCCACCCACTGTAGTGGCAGAGTTGGGTCCGCCCTCTCTTTAGCTTTAACATCTAGTGGAAGAATAGATGACTTGCTCCAGTTTACCCTAAGTCCAGAGAAAGTTGTAAATTTGTTCAGTATGGCTAACGCCGCTCTCAGTGATTCCTCTGGATCATTAAGAAATAGGAGCATGTCATCTGCGTAGAGTGCCAGCGTTTCCTTAATAGTACCCACCCGTATAGCCCGCACCTCTTCCGCCGTCCTCAATGCGGTGGCCAGGGGCTCCATTGCTAACGCAAATAGAAAGGGAGACAAAGGGCATCCCTGTCTGGTGAACCTTCCCACCGCGAAAAAATCTGAAATCTTATTGCCTAACCTTATGGCTACTTTGGGATCCTTGTATAGCATGGAAACCCATTTACAAAATTGAGGACCGAATCCCATGATCTCCAGTACCTTAAGCATATATTCCCAATCTACAGAATCAATTGCTTTTTCTATGTCTATGGACACTATTATTCTGCTATCAGTGTCTTTGGACGGTAATTGCAAGTGTGTAAATAGTCTTCGCAGGTTTGTGTCAGTGGACTTGCCCGGCATGAACCCTGTCTGGTCTATATTTACTATTGAGGGGATGACCTTTGCCAATCTAGTTGCTAAAATTTTCGTCTTAAGATCTGTATTTAGTAGTGCGATGGGCCTGTATGATGCACATTCGGTCGGGTCTTTTCCTGGTTTTAATAGTAAGATCATATACGCCTCCAACATTGAGGCTGGCAGGGTGGTATTTTCCAAGCAATGTTCCAGCAGCCAGTTAAACCGCGGGGCAAGTAATTGTAGGTTTGTTTTGTAGAATTCTATGGGAAACCCATCCGGACCTGGTGCCTTGTTAGGCGGGAATGCATATATTGCCGTCTGTATCTCTTTAAGCGATATTTTTGCATCAAGAAACTTACAGTCTTCCTCGGTCAGTCTCGGGATAGGTAGGTCCTGTAGGAGGGAGTCTAAGGTCTTGGAGTCATACCTGGGAATGGGTGAGTACAGTGTGGAGAAGAAACCAATAAATTCCCGCATGATGAGTGTCGGATCCGTGACCAAATCCCCGGCACCATTCTTTATCACAGGGATATGCGCAATTGGTCTCTGATCCGCCACTAGCATGGCCAGGAGCTTGCTTTTTGTCCCCCTCTGCAAACACCATATGTGCTGACTTGGTTAGTTCAGAACTGGTCAGATCCTTAATGTGCAAGGAGATTTTCCTCCTTGCTGCCATTAGTGACTCATATGAGGCCCCAGTCGGGGATCCCGCATGAGCCTCTGCACACTCTCTCTCACTTTGCTGCAAGCTGTGTAATTCTTCCTGTTCATTTACTCTTGTTGTTTTTATGGCAGATATACATTCACCCCTTGCAACTGCCTTGAAGGCATCCCAGACTATTGGTGGCTCAGCAGTTTCTGTATTCAATTGCCAGTACGACCTAATGGAGGTCTCCAGTTGTGCCGTCACCTGCTCGTTTTGCAACCAGCTTGTTGAGAGCCTCCAACCCCCCCTTCCTGCCCCCGTAGGAAAGGACAAAGTCAGGGAGAGGGGGTTATGATCAGACAACCCACCCGGCAAGTATTCCACACCCTCAACATTTTGTAGTATACTGAGATTGCCGAAGGCAAGATCAATCCTTGCTGTCGACCAGTGCGTTGACGATATGTGAGAGTAACATTTGTCTGATCCATGTTTCCATCTCCACAACTCAACCAGGCCCATAACCAAGGCCCAGTTCACCAGTTCTGTGGAGTTTCCCCTGCCCGGATTGGAGGAGTCCAACACCGCATCTAGCGTGGCGTTGAAGTCCCCCAACACAACCAGGGGCAAATGTAGAAACTGAGCCAGGCGTGTGGACATATCATACAGTAATTGGAAGATTTCCTAAATAAATTGAACCAAAATGATAGAAATATAGTATTAACTTAGCAAATCAGTGCGAAATGTATACAATTTTTAGACTTGGATATCAGTATAGAGAAGAATAAAATTAACACTAAAACCCATTTTAAAAATGTAGCAAGGAATAGCTACCTGCCAATGACAAGCTGTCATCATAAACCATGGCTATTCAACATTCCGAAAGGCCAGCTAATAAGAATAAGGAGGAACTGCACAACTGAGGCAGATTATGAAAACCAAGCGGCCTTGATTGGACAAAGATTTATCTCAAAAGGATAAGACCAACGATTTGTCGAGAAACAAATCAATTTGGTCCAAACTATGGACAGAAAAGCTATGATACATGCAAAGAAGAAATCACACCATCTACTGAAAGCACCAGCCATAATTTTAGATTATAATGTACAACACAAAGATGTGGAAAAAATATTTAACCACCTCAGTACAGTGCATTTTCACCCTCTTCCTGACCAAGCCATTTTTCAGCTTTCAGCGCTGTCGCACTTTGAATGACAAATGCGCGGTCACACAACACTGTATCCAAATGAAATTGTTATCATTTTTTCCCCACAAATAGAGCTTTCGTTTGGTGGTATTTGATCACCTCTGCGTTTTTTATTTTTTGCCCAATAAACAAAAGAAGAGCGACAAATTTAAAAAAATATATATATTTTTTTACTTTTTGCTATACTAAATATCCCCAAAAAATATATAAAAAAACATTTTTTTCCTCAGTTTAGGCCGATACGTATTCTTCTACATATTTTTGGTAAAAAAAAAATCGCAATTAGCGATTATTGATTAGTTTGCGCAAAAGTTATAGCGTTTACAAAATAGGGGATAGTTTTATAGCATTTTTATTAATATATTTTTTTTTTTTCTAGTAATGGCGGCGATCTGCGATTTTTATTGTGACTGCGACATTATGGCGGACACATTGGACATTTTTGACACATTTTTGGCACCATTGTCATTTATACAGCAACCAATGCTATTTAAATGCATTGATTCCTGTATAAATGACACTGGCAGTGAAGGGGTTAACCACTAGGGGCGGGGAGGGGTTAATTATGTTCCCTGGGAGTGATTCTTACTGTGGGGGGAGGGGACTCACAAGGGGAGGAGACCGATCAGTGTTTCTCTGTACAGAGAACACACCATCGACTCCTCTCCTCTGACAGGACCGTTGATCTGTGTGTTTACACACACAGATCCACGGTCCCGCTGTGTTACCGGGCAATCGCGGGTGCCCAGAGGACATCGCGGCCGCTGGGCACGCGCATCGGGTGCCCAGTGACACGGCGCGCGCGTGCTCCCGGCGGCGCGCGCTCCCTGGAGTGCATTGAAGGGGAGGACGTCATATGGCGCCCTCCTGCGCTGAGAGCTGCGCCGCCTGGCCGTCAATTGACAGCCGGCGGTCGCAAGGTGGTTAAAAAGCATTGGCACATTCTAAAGGGAGAAAACATCTGCAGAGTATTTTATCTGATCGACCAGTGATCCTATTTAGGAGAGCCACTACATTAAGATATTTAATAGTTAAAAATGTGGTTGAGCCACCTAAGAAAAATGAATTCACATTCTTTAAAGGCAAAGGATTTTATCCTTGCAAATATTGTTTTGCATGTCAACATTCCAAGAAATTCCAAGGAAAAAGGAATGGTTTTCAGGCAATTAGCACAGGCAGAACGTACCCAATTAGGGACTTTATTAGCTGCCATACTGAAGGAGTTGTATATGTTCTCCAATGTTCATGCAAATTACAATATGTAGGCAGAACCAAACGTGAGTTAAAAGTAAGAGTCAAGGAACATATACAGAACATAATAAAGGGATTCCCGAAACATAATGTCTCCAGACATTTCGCAGCGGTACACAACAATGACCCAACTGAACTGACTTTTTGGGGAGTTGAACGATACAATAGATCTTGGAGGGGGGATCATAAAATCAGAACAATCAGCCAAAAAGAATCCCAATGGATATATAAAATGAATACTTTAACACCTAATGGGTTAAATATTGATTTTGATTTAAATTGTTTTATTAGTGATTATTAATGATACTGTCTTTTCTTCTAAGAAAAATATTTTTTTCCAATTTTAATACACACATTGAATTTTAGATCTACATATATATTTTTAGATTTTAATTTTAATGTGGAGATTAAGATATATTCTTAATATATATTTTTATACACACATCTCTCCACAAGGATTTTAACCACTCTTATGTTCATATCTTAACCATATATATTACATTTTAGAGATATTGACTAGAAGAGGTGTCATATCGCATTTAACCACAAGAT
Organism: Lithobates sylvaticus; assembly: GCA_028564925.1. Lineage (NCBI taxonomy): Eukaryota > Metazoa > Chordata > Amphibia > Anura > Ranidae > Lithobates > Lithobates sylvaticus. Next base: position 99,150,287 of record CM053037.1, on the reverse strand, counting down.
GCCGTATATACACAGATTACTATGAATATAAACAGTACCCAATTTTAACCACAAGATGTCTCTCTATTTAGAATGAGCTAGGTACATAGCTCACTGATAGTATGGATTTAAATACATATGTTTTTTATACATTTACTTATTTTACATATATATGACCCACTAAGACATAAGCTATTAATTATGTGTGATATATAAATGTAATTTCAATTGCTCTCTGGCGCTATACTGCCGCTCAATATGGATTAACATAATAATGTCAAATGATCCTCAACAAAATGGCGATTTTGCCATTTCCTGTTTATGTGATATAAATGGACAGACTCATCATCCAATCCGGTTCCCTGATGAAGTCACGAGGTGCGTGACGTAACGCGTGGGTACGCAAAAACCGGAAGTCAACAAAGCGGACCGGAAATAGGGTACCGCAGACTTTACACACACTGAAGAGGATCGGAATAACTTTACAAACCGTCCCTACTCAGCTGCACAAACGTAACTGGCCACAATTGCTAAACGAATATCATTGTTTTTAATGTAAGCTACCTATTTATCTATTAAAAATATTTTATTGGGGTAATACACCATTTGAGCCCTTTTCCTTCACATATACCACCGGGAGCCACTAGTGAGCAGCCCAACAGGATTCCACTGCGAGGAGGAGCAGATTAGCCACTATAATTGGAACAAGTAAGCGTGATATCTCTGGTCCAAGGTAAGAGCTCTGAGAGCACATTGAAGGACACCCTGGCATCATGATTCACTGAATAAATACTCACAAGTACTGAGGCTAATGACTCCATGATGGAATAATATATTACAACAGAAGGATTGGCGTATATTGATGCACGTTTATTAAGTGAACTATATCATTTGTGCACGGGCACGCCATATTGGACATCTCTGTACGCAGTTCAGCCCTGCATACAGCCGTTCTATTGGACACATTCATTTAATTTATTTATTTATATGCATATTTGTATCTTTATAATTATTGTAAGCACTTTTTGAGGAAGCATTGATTGCAGTATTAGCACTTTATTAGATTTACTGTGTTCACACCATAGTATTGTCATTCAGCACGAGTATCTAGCACTTTAATGCATATACATATGAATGCACTGTCCTACCAGCACTTTAATACATTTTTATACTTAGAGAATTTGCGCTGAGTCACGTACATTGAGTACACATTTATTAACTGTAACCCCTCACAGATTCTGTTGAGCGCAGGAACGGGCCCTGCTGCAAAATATTACAGCAAAAAATTTAATTACACGCCCCTGTTAAACAAGGGCAGAAAAATTGGGCTTTAGGCACTGGTGCTGGTGCCCAGAACCAAAAATGTTCTTAGATGCTATCAACATGAATATTGAGGAGGAATAGGATAGTCACTCAGCATAGGCAGTCTTCAAGGGATCTCACATTCATAAAAAAAATTATCGGTTACATCAGCATCAGGTGCTTGGTAGCTGGTGATCCAAGATTGATTCATTTTTTAATTTCAATATTTCTTTATTAAATTTTATCTTGGTTCTGATACAGACATAATAGACATATGAACACATGTCATAGCTTCAACTTTGTACATCATATAAAGGGTTACGACGCTGTTGTTTATCACTTTATATTCACATATCTTCTAGGAACTTATTTGGTCCTTACACTGTATCAGTATACATCTCTCTTATTTGCGCAAGGAACTGGGGATGTACAGAGACGAGAATTCTGGGAAAAATATATAACTTTTGGAACAAACGCGCTTTCTGGAAGTTTATGCGAACAAACCTATAACAAACCATTGATCACAATTATGGTAGACAGAATAATTTTATCCTCATCAGTCGGTGGAGAAACATCAAGTATTAGTGAATATTTCATAGCAATATGACCATAGTTTCCAGCTTTGGCTAGCCTAACGGAACTTGCCTTATCTTTCATCCTCTGCTCCCTCTGCAAAGGCTGGATAAGTTCCACAACCATACCCTTGTAACGTGGATCAAGAAGGGTTGCCAGCCAGTACTGATTCCACTCCTTGATACCACAAATTCGATGGTCCTTTCCCATGCTTTGCAGGATCAGGGAGGCCATGCAGTGTAGGTTTGCTGAGGCATTCGGTCTGGAGTCCTCTGGGTCACTAAGGACTACATGACCTGCAGCCACCTCCTCCAAGCCACCTACAAGTCCATGGGTTTCTGGGAACTGAAAACGATCCCTTGAAGACTGCTGCTGATGATGACTGCCAGGCTCCACCTCCATGCTAATATAATCCTCCTCCTCCTCCACCTGTGCCTGCAGGGATACTGTTTGGATAAGGGGGGCCTTGAGAGGTAAGGAAGTGGGTCTTTTAAGTACTGTTGCCAACGGACTGCATGGGAGCTCGACCTATGTCTGGTCAAGCATATGGTGCCCAAGCGGCTTCTGTTTTGGCCACGCTTGATACGCTTCAGACATATGTTGCAAACAGCAAGGGTGCGATCTGCTGCACACGTCTCAAAAAAGGCCCACACCAAAGAACTTTTGAAAAAAATGCACAGAGTCAGCAGTGCCCTGCACATGTGGAGCTCTGCAGTGTGATGCAGTCAGTTGGCTGTCAAGCTGGCCCCTGGAGGGAAACCTGCCTCAGATGTGCCGCCTCCTTCTCTTCCTCCACCTCTCTTCTATCAGGCAACCACGTAGAGTCAGTGACCTCATCATCCCCTCCCTCCTTGCCACTGGAGCAAACATGGCAGTATGCTGCAGCTGGGGGAACATGACTGCCAGTTTATTGTCCTTGTTGTTCTTGGGCACCCCCTCTCTCTGGTCTCACGTTACTGCCTTCATCTTCAACCTGGGTACCATCATCGGAGCCTTCAAAACGCTGTGCATACTCCTGCAGCATATACCCGACACTGTGGTCAAACAGTTCGGGGGAATCCTCAGGAAATGATGGTGGGGCAAGGGAAGGAGTGACTGATGCCATTGAGCTGATGGAATAGCAGCTGCATTGGCAGCCAAACTTGTCTTAGCCTATGTGACAGAAGATGAGGAGGATGAGGACGGCTTTGTGATCCACTCTACCAACTCTTCTGCATATTGTGGCTCAACACGGGCAGCTGTCGAAAAAAAAAGACAAGCGTGCCCCACGGCCACATGCTGAGGATGCACCGTGTCCACGACCAGCACTGTTGGCTGTAGACACAGAGCCCGCTTGCCCTCTTTTAGTGGCCCGTGAGCATCTGCCTTTCCTAGGCTTGGCTAGACTAGAATGCAGTGGATATATATGTAGGAGATAGTATATATATTTTATGCACTGCAGATCACTGAATAACCTGCCTGCCTGAAAGTGTATTTGAATACGTACACCAGGAACGGTCTGCAGTGAGATCTGGCTAAACTGGATACAGTATATATATATATATATATATATATATATATACTAAAAAAAGTGCAGCTAACTGAATCAACTGCCTGCCTGAAGTATATTAGAAACAGTGCAGCAGGAACGGTCTGCAGTGAGATCTAGCTAAACTGCATGCAGTGGATATATATATATATATATATATATATATATATATATATATATATATATATATATATATACATACCAGTCTGACCGTATATGTAGGAAGGCCAGTATGGTGGCCTGAATTTATGGGAGGAGCCCGGGGGGTATTTAAACAGCCCGCTCGCCTGTGGTCTTTGTCGGTTTCCTGTGCGCGGTACGACGTCACTAGGCCGACTATTCGAGATTTGTTAGCATTCGTAAGTTCCGTCTCGTGGTTTTCGTTTCCCGATCATGTTTTTTGTACATGTCTGGCTCGGCTTTCGCAGATAGAGTTTTCGTTTGACCTTCATTTCATGCGTTTCTGTTAGATATCTTGTCACAAATCTCGGTATCGAAAAGTATGAGTCATTCGTTAGAAACCCTACAGTTAGCCGTATTCTTAGCCACTCACTCGCACCGCTGTTGCAACCAACATTTCTCATTTCACGTGTCTCACTTCAGATCGAAACTTAGTCGCATTAGTATTGCACCACTTCGTTCAGGCATGTCTCGGGATTGTATCTTCACCTCGGTGTCATGCTCCGTAGACCAGTCGTTGCCAGTCGCAAAGTCGCGACACAACGATTCGTGTCCCCAGCATAGTAGAGAACATTTCAAATCATCTCAATCATTCAATCATTTCACTAATTTCACTGTCATGTACCGCGCACCGATTCAAATCTAGTCGCATCCAGGATGCACCGATTCGTCCCGTTGTGCCCCAGTTATTTTTGGCCTCATTTCAGTACATGCTCCAGAGTCCGGTCGTTGTCAGTCGCAGTTTGCGGCTCACCGATTCATGCCTCTGTCATGAGAAATCATTTCACTGTCATGTATCACGCTCCGATTCGAAACCAGTCGCCACTGTGATGCATCGATTCGATTTGCAATTGCTGCAAGCACGCATTCAAGCATAGACTTCTTGCAATAAGTGCAAGCACACATGCAAGCATTAACTTCTTGCAATTGTCGCAGGCAGCTGTCCAGGCACAAACTTATTGCAATCATTGCTAGCACGCAGTTCTGGCTAGCTCAGTAGATTGCTTTAAGAAAAGGCCTGGATGCTTTCCTAAATGTACATAATATAACGGGGTACTAATATTTATAGGCAAAGTTGATCCAGGGAAAAATCCGATTGCCTCTCGGGGATCAGCAAAGAATTTTTTCCCCTGCTGTAGCAAATTAGAGCATGCTCTGCTGGGGTTTTTTGCCTTCCTCTGGATCAGCTGTGGGTGTAGAATTGGGTATGTTGCATTGTGTGATATTTCATTTATTTATTTAATTTTATGGTTGGACTGGATGAACTTGTGTCTTTTCCGACCTAGCTAACCATGCATCCTACCATAACTTCTTGCAATAGTTGCAAGCACACATCCTAGCATAACTCCTTGCAATCATTGCAAGCACGCATCCGGACATAACTTCTTGCAATCGTTGCAAGCACGCGTCCTGGCATAACGTCTTGCAATCGCTGCAAGCACGAGTCCAAACATAACTTCTGGCAATTGTTGCAAACACACATTCAAGCACTACTCCTGCAGTCTTCGCAAGCACATGCAGTAATACAAACTTCTCACGGTCACTACGAGCACATCTCCAGTGACAAACTCCCTTGCGATTGTTGCAAGCACACATTTAAGCACGACTTTTGCAATTGCGGCAAGGCACGCAACTTGGCATAACTTCTTGCAATTGTTCTTCTTGCAAGCACAATCCCACTGGCACACAGACTGGCTACACATCATTTTCAGTGGCACTTAATTGGCCACTTGTCTCCAGTGGCATTTTTCATACGAGCCGCTCATCATTTCCTGTCTGTCATTTCAACCTTGAGACAGTTGAGTTCAGCTTCTGTCCTGCACCAGGTATCGTGTTGCCACACGCAGCTGGCTTCTTCGTGTAACGCTATCAGGCTATACCTAGCCAGTGTCCAGCATTTCCTATCCTTACAGGACCTGGAGAGCCGTCTGTCTTTACGGCCCATACAGTAAGACCCCCTCTACGTGGCATCAGCCCATAGCCAACTGCAAACGCTCGCCCATCACAACTGCCATCTTTAGGGACATTCCCCAGTCTAGTCATCCAAGCGGCCATCTACCTGGCCCTTTACGGTTTTCTACAGCCTAGCCAATTTATCATTAGTGGCACTGGCAGCCAGGTACTATACAGATACCACCTGACTTTTAACCACTTGCCTACCAGGTACGAACACCCCCTTCCTGACTAAGCCATTTTTCAGCTTTCAGCGCTGTCGCGTTTTGAATGACAATTGCGCGGTCATGCAACGCTGTACCCAAATAACAATTTTATCATTTTTTCCCCACAAATAGAGCTTTATTTTGGTGGTATTTGATCACCTCTGCGTTTTTTATTTCTTGCGCTATAAACAAATTAAGAGGGACAAGTTTGAAAAAAATGCAATATTTTTTACTTTTTATTATAATAAATATCCAATTTTTTTTTTTTTTTTTAAACCATTTTTTTCCTCAGTTTAGACCTATACGTATTCTTCTACATATTTTTGGTAAAAAAAAATCGCAAAAAGGGGCTATTGATTGGTTTGCGCAAAAGTTATAGCGTCTACAAAATAGGGGATAGATTTATAGCATCTTTATTATTATTTTTTTTTACTAGTAATGGCGGCGATCTGCGATTTTTATCGTGACTGCGACATTGCGGTGGACATATCGGACACTTTTGACACATTTTTGGGACCATTCACATTTATACAGCGATCCGTGCTATAAAAATGCATTGATTACTGTATAAATGTGACTGGCAGGGAAGGGGTTAACACTAGGGGCCGCTGCAGGGGTTAATATGTTCCCTATCTTAGTGATTCTAACTGTGGGGGGAGGGGACTGACTGGGGGAGGAGACCGATCGGTGTCCCTATGTACAAGGGACACACCATCGGTCTCCTCTCCTCTGACAGGACGTGGATCTGTGTGTTTACACACACAGATCCACGTCCTGCTCGATTACCGTGCAATCGCGGGTGCCTGGCGGACATCGCGGCCGCCGGGCACGCGCATCGGGTCCCCAGCTACACGGCGGGCGTGCGCGCGCCACCTAGTGGCCAAAAAGCGAGCGCCGTCATATGACGGAGGCCCGCCACAATAGCTGCACCGTCCCGCCGTCATTTGACAGTGGGCGGTCAGCTACAGGTTAAAGAGCATTATGTCCTTCAGCTTACGGTCTCCAACTCCAAGACTACCCATACACGGGACGTACCAAGAAGTGGCTGCAGTCTCTCTTGAAAATGCTCAATTCTGCAAATACGGGTCATTCCCCAGGGTCGGTCTTAATGTCACGCTTCCTGATCTTCCTCTGCCAGACAGAGGACCCCTTTCACATCCTTAATTTAGATGCCGCGGCAATAGCAGACCTATCAATGTCGGAAGGTACCGTACTATCTGGATCGGTATAGCGATGTTTATACCATCTATGTCGCCCCTATCACCCCTGGTAGTGACAGATGCCGCAGCCTCCACAGGCTTCGCTGCAATTTTGGCCACCATTGGTTTACAGGACCATGGCCTCAGAGATACTCCTAAACCCCGGGTTTACCCGGACTTCCTCCCTCTTCAAGCAATACCCGGTCATGACAGCCGCTCGACTCTGGGGTCATATCAGGACAAGCCGTGGCTTTTCACTACCGACAGCCGGGCCGAGGCCGATCTTGTTGATGAAGCCAGGTCTGGATCGCTCTCATTAATGTCTTTCCTGCGCAGACTGCTGCAATTATCTTGGTTGCACCAGTTTAATGTCCACTGTATGTTCATTCCAGGCTGCCATCTTCCATGACGTGTCTACTATCTTTACAAGTTCGCCATTTGGCCTTCTCCCCAGCCTGCTCATACAAAACAGACAGTTACATAGCCTACTACGGGTTCTGATGGCCTAGCTAGTTCACCTGCAGCAATCCTGCAGGCCAAGTTCTGCGTAGTCGTCACTTGGATTGCTACCAACACCATTTCATCCTCCACCTGGCAGTGTCTAAAGCCCAGCAATCAGGCTCCAGGATAGACATCCATCTCTATAAAACAAACAATGTCTGGTGTCCAGTAACCATACTCGACCGCCTACTGTCACTTCTACCGGAACGCTCAAACTCTAGTCCCCTATTACCTTTTCCGTGCAAACCCTCGAGTGCCTGCCAGTTTGTCAAACACATGGGGGTTCTTCTAGGCAGCCTACACCTCGACCCCAGTCAGTACCACCATCACTCTTTAGTATTGGAGCAGCCTTGGCAGCATCTTGGCATGGGTCCCAGATCACGTCATCAATAGGCTAGGCAGCATTCACCGAACTTGCTCAATTAAAAAGCTAAAACTAATAAAACTACACCCCTACCTGAATTTTTTGCCCCCTTATTTTGGTATACTGACCATCAGACCAGGGCACACTTCAGGTCTATTTCATGTGGTAAGTCTTATGGTAAGTCTATTTGTTCATATCCGGATCGGCCATAGTGCTTCGACAATAAGTAGGAAGGCCAGTATGGTGGGCTGAATTTATGGGAGGAGCCCGGGGGGGTATTTAACCAGCCCGCTCGCCTGTGGTCTTTGTCGGTTTCCTGTGCGTGGTACCCACCCTCCCATCCCCTTTTCAGGGCATTTCTCAAATTAATTTATCTTCACAAATATTAATTTCTAATCTAGGGTATGCCCCCTTATTTTGGTATGCCGACCATCAGACCAGGGCACACTTCAGGTCTATTTCATGTGGTAAGTCTTATGGTAAGTCTATTTGTTCATATATATATATATATATTAAATACACTGCATATAATATAATAATATAGTATATAGTATAATATATATACAGAGCCGGGATGTGTGTATATGTATATGTATATATATATATATACAGTGGTGTGAAAAAGTGTTTGCCCCCTTCCTCATTTCCTGTTCCTTTGCATGTTTGTCACACTTAAGTGTTTCGGAACATCAAACCAATTTAAACAATAGTCAAGGACAACACAAGTAAACACAAAATGCAATTTGTAAATGAAGGTGTATATTATTAAAGGTGAAAAAAAATCCAAACCATCATGGCCCTGTGTGAAAAAGTGATTGCCCCCTTGTTAAAACATACTATAACTGTGGTTGTGCACACCTGAGTTCAATTTCTCTAGCCACACCCAGGCCTGATTATTGCCACACCTGTTCACAATCAAGGCATCACTTAAATAGGAGCTGCTTGACACAGTAAGGTCCACCAGAAGATCCTTAAAAGCTACACATCATGCCGAGACCCAAAGAAATTCAGGAACAATTGAGAAAGAAAGTAATTGAGATCTATCAGTCTGGAAAGGGTTATAAAGCCATTTCCAAAGCTTTGGGAATCCAGCGAACCACAGTGAGAGCCATTATCCACAAATGGCGAAGACATGGAACAGTGGTGAACCTTCCCAGGAGTGGCCGGCCGCCCAAAATTACCCCAAGAGCGCAGCGACGACTCATCCAAGAGGTCACAAAAGACCCCACAACAACGTCCAAGGAACTGCAGGCCTCACTTGCCTCAGTTAAGGTCAGCGTTCATGCCTCCACCATCAGGAAAAGACTGGGCAAAAATGGCCTGCATGGCAGAGTTCCAAGGAGAAAACCACTGCTGAGCAAAAAGAACATCAAAGCTCGTCTCAATTTCTCCACAACACATCTTGATGATCCCCAAGACTTTTGGGACAACATTCTGTGGACCGATGAGACAAAAGTGGAACTCTTTGGAAGGTGTGTGTCCAAGTATATCTGGCGTAGAAGGAACACTGCATTTCAGAAAAAGAACATTATACCAACAGTAAAATATGGTGGTGGTAGTGTGATGGTCTGGGGCTGTTTTGCTGCTTCAGGACCTGGAAGACTTGCCGTGATAAAAGGAACTATGAATTCTGCTGTCTACCAAGAGATCCTGAAGGAGAATGTCCGAACATCTGTTCGTGTACTCAAGCTGAAACGAACTTGGGTTCTGCAGCAGGACAATGATCCTAAACACACCAGCAAGTCCACCACCGAATGGCTGAAGAAAAACAAAATGAAGACTTTGGAGTGGCCTAGCCAAAGTCCTGACCTGAATCCTATTGAGATGTTGTGGTATGACCTTAAAAAGGCCGTTCATGCTCGAAAACCCTCTAATGTAACTGAATTAGGACAATTCTGCAAAGATGAGTGGGCCAAAATTCCTCCAGGACGCTGTAAAAGCCTCATTGCACGTTATCGCAAACGCTTGGTTGCAGTTGTTGCTGCTAAGGGTGGCCCAACCAGTTATTAGGTTTAGGGGGCAATCACTTTTTCACACAGGGCCATGATGGTTTGGATTTTTTTTCACCTTTAATAATAAACACCTTCATTTACAAATTGCATTTTGTGTTTACTTGTGTTGTCCTTGACTATTGTTTAAATTGGTTTGATGTTCCGAAACACTTAAGTGTGACAAACATGCAAAGGAACAGGAAACGAGGAAGGGGGCAAACACTTTTTCACACCACTGTATATATATATATATATATATATAGCCGGGATATATATATATATATATATATATATAGTATGAGTGCTGCCAGCATTGCTGCAGAAGTTGAAGGGGTGGGTGGTCAGCCTGTCAGTGCTCAGACCATGCGCGGCACACTGCATCAAATTGGTCTGCATGGCTGTCGTCCCAGAAGGAAGCATCTTCTAAAGATGATGCACAAGAAAGCCAAACAGTAAGCTGAAGACAAGCAGACTAAGAACATAGATTACTGAAACCATGTCCTGTGGTCTAATGAGACCAAGATAAACTTATTTGGTTTAGATGGTGTCAAGCGTGTGTGGCGGCAACCAGGTGAGGAGTACAAAGACAAGTGTGTCTTGGCTACAGTCAAGCATGGTGGTGGGAGTGTCATGGTCTGGGGCTGCATGAGTGCTGCCGGCACTGGGGAGCTACAGTTCATTGATGGAACCATGAATGCCAACATGTACTGTGACGTAGTGAAGCAGAGCATGATCCCCTCCCTTCAGAGACTGGGCCGCAGGGCAGTATTCCAACATGATAACGACCCCAAACACACCTCCAAGACGACCACTGCCTTCCTAAAGAAGATGAGGGTAAAGGTGATGGACTGGCCAAGCATGTCTCCAGACCTAAACCCTATTGAGCATCTGTGGGGCATCCTCAAATGGAAGGTGAAGGAGCGCAAGGTCTCTAACATCCACCAGCTCCGTGATGTCATTGTGGAGGAGTGGAAGAGGACTCCAGTGGCAACCTGTGAAGCTCTAGTGAGCTCCATGCTCAAGAGGGTTAAGGCAGTGCCTGGAAAATAATGGTGGCCACACAAAATATTGACACTTTGGGCCCAATTTGGACATTTTCACTTAGGGGTGTACTCACTTTTGTTGCCAGCGGTTTAGACATTAATGGCTGTGTGTTGAGTTATTTTGAGGGGACAGCTAATTTACACTGTTATACAAGCTGTACACTCACTAATTTACATTGTAGCAAAGTGTAATTTCTTCAGTGTTGTCACATGAAAAGTTAGAATAAAATATTTACAAAAATGTGAGGGGTGTACTCACTTTTGTGAGATACTGTATATACTAAATACACTGCAGCTAACTGAATCAACTGCCTGGGCCGGCGTCACCAGTAGGCGGGATAGGCAGCCGCCTAGGGCACCAGGATGGAGAGGGGCAGTAAAAGCCTGGCTGACACAGTGACCCCGCACTGCTGGCTGCTATTACACACCCGCCGCACTGAGCAGATTGGAGTTATATTGCGGGATGCGGGGTGACAAGCCAGATTATGAGCAGGGCGGGGATGAGAATAAACAAGCACTGGCAGAGCAGGGGGCGGAGTCTGTGTGGGCAGCTGTGGGAGGAGCGTCTTCTCCCACATATTGCGGCCAGCTAGCTTGTGCAGGAGTCAAGCTGTGTTCTGTCTCCACAAGCCAGATTATGAGCAGGGCGGGGATGAGAATAAACAAGCTCTTTCCCACCCATTTGTGCTAAGCACCATCTTTTCCGCCCCCTCTCCACCTCTCTTCCTCATCACCTTCTTTCTCTCTCTCTCTCTTCTCTCTCTCTCTTCCTCCCTCTCAGCTCTCTCTACTCTCCCACCCTCTCCTCCTCTCCTTTCTCCTCTTCTCTACTCCCCTACTATCTCTACTCTCCCCCTCTTTCCTCTATCTTCATCTTCTTCCACATCTCTCTCTCCACTCTCCTCTCTTTTCTCTCTTCTCTCTCTCTCTCTCTCACTCTCTCCTCTCCCACTCTCTCTCCTCTCCTACTTCCATCCTCTCTCCCCTCTCATTACACTCCTCTCTGATCTACCTCTCTCTCCACTCTCCCTCCTCCTCTCTCTCATTACTCCTTCTTCCTCTCTTCTCATCTCTCTCTCACTCTTTCCATCTCTCTTTCTCCCTCCCCCTCTTCTCCTCCTCTTCCCTCTCTCCCTCTCTTCCCCTCTCTCCTCCTCCCTCTTCTCCTTCTCTCTCTCTTCTCCTCCTCTCCCGCTGGCAGAGCAGGGGGCGGAGTCTGTGTGGGCAGCTGTGGGAGGAGCGTCTTTTCCCCCAGGCAGCAAGACTCTAGCTCCGGCGCTCCACAGCCTCTGGCATCCTGTCACAGTGATACAGTGAGAGAGTGGAAAGCCAGCTAGCTTGTGCAGGAGTCGAGCTGTGTTCTGTCTCCACCGTCCTCCTAACCCCTCCCTCACTGCCTTGCTTGTCCAATCCAATAAACTACGCCTTCCATTTGTGCCCGCCCACACTCCAGGCACATGCATGCAATGCACTGTACTGTGCAGTGGGAGGAGTTCTGTTTTCAAACAATAGCTGCCACAGCCCTTGGGGAGACCAGCCTGAATGGGAGAGAAGAATTGGTGAGTGAGACCCCCAGAATAACCCCCCTCTCTGTTCCCACCGATTTGTGCTATGCACCTTCTTCCGCCCCCTCTCCCCCTCTCTTCCTCATCACCTTCTTCTCTCTCTCTCTCCCACCTAAGCTAGGGCCTAGCCTGTCTATATACCGTCCTTGCCTGTCTATATACCGTCCTAGCCTGTCTGTATACCGCTCTAGCCTGTCTATATACTGTCCTAGCCTGCCTGTATACCAGCCTAGCCTGCCTGTATTCCATCCTAGCTATCTATATACCATCCTAGCCTGTCTGTATACCATCCTAAGCTGTCTGTATACCGTCCTAGCATGTCTGTATACCGTCCTAGCTGTCTATATACAGTCCTAGCTGTATATATACAGTCCTAGCCTGTCTGTATACCGTCCTAGCCTGCCTGTATACCGTCCTAGCTGTCTATATACTGTCCTAGCCTGCCTGTATACTGTCCTAGCTGCCTGCATACTGTCCTAGCTGTCTATATACCGTCCTAGCCTGCCTGTATACCACCGTAGCCTGCCTGTATACCGTCCTATCCTGTCTGTATACCATCCTAGCTGTCTATATACCATCCTAACCTGCCTGTATACCATCCTAGCTGTCTATATACTGTCCTAGCCTGCCTGTATACCGTCCTAGCCTGCCTGTATACCGTCCTAGCTGTCTATATACCATCCTAGCCTGCCTGTATCCCGTCCTAGCCTGCCTGTATCCCGTCCTAGCCTGTTTTTCTACTGTCCTAGCCTGTCTGTATACCGCCCTAGCCTGTCTGTATACCGTCCTAGCAGTTTATATACTGTCCTAGCCTGCCTGTATCCCATCCTAGCCTCTCTGTATACTGTCCTAGCCTGCCTGTATACCATCCTAGCTGTCTATATACCGTCCTAGCCTGCCTGTATCCCGTCCTAGCCTGCCTGTATACCATCCTAGCTGTCTATATACTGTCTTAGCCTGCCTTTATACTGTCCTAGCCTGCCTGTATACCGTCCTAGCTGTCTATATACCATACTAGCCTGTCTGTATACTGCCCTAGCCTGTCTGTATACCGTCCTAGCCTGTCTGTATACTGTCTTAGCCTGCCTGTATACCATCCTAGCCTGCCTGTATACCGTCCTAGCTGTCTATATACCGTCCTTGCATGCCTGTGTACCGTCCTAGCCTGCCTGTATACCGTCCTAGCCTGCCTGTATACCATCCTAGCTGTCTATATACTGTCCTAGCCTGCCTGTATATCATCCTAGCTGTCTATATACCGTCCTAGCCTGCCTGTATCCCGTCCTAGCCTGCCTGTATCCCGTCCTAGCCTGCCTGTATCCCATCCTAGCCTGCCTGTACCCTGTCCTAGCCTGTCTTTATACTGTCCTAGCCTGTATGTATACCATCCTAGCCTGTCTGTATACCGTCCTAGCCTGTCTGTATACCGTCCTAGCCTGCCTGTATACCATCCTAGCCTGCCTGTATATCGTCCTAGCTGTCTATAGACTGTCCTTGCATGCCTGTGTACCGTCCTTGCATGCCTGTGTACCGTCCTTGCATGCCTGTGTACCTTCCTTGCATGCCTGTGTACCGTCCTAGCCTGCCTGTATACAGTCCTAGCCTGTCTGTATACCATCCTAGCTGTCTATATACTGTCCTAGCCTGTCTGTATACCGTCCTAGCTGTCTATATACCATCCTAGCCTGCCTGTATACCATCCTAGCTGTCTATATACTGTCCTAGCCTGCCTGTATACCATCCTAGTCTGTCTGTATACCGGCCTAGCTGTCTATATACCGTCCTAGCCTGCCTGTGTACCGTCCTAGCCGGCCTGTATACCATCCTAGCCTATACCGTCCTAGCCTGTCTGTATACCGTCCTAGCTGTCTATATACTGTCCTAGCTGTCTATATACTGTCCTAGCCTGCCTGTATACCGTCCTAGCCTGTCTGTATACCATCCTAGCCTGCCTGTATACCGTCCTATCCTGCCTGTATACCGTCCTAGCCTGTCTGTATACCATCCTAGCTGTCTATACCGTCCTAGCCTGCCTGTGTACCATCCTAGCCTGTCTGTATACCGTCCTAGCCTGCCCGTATACCGTCCTAGCCTGCCTATATACCGTGATGGGTTCTAAGACATTCTGGAATCTTCTCAAAGAGGGGTAAAAAAATGACCCACTTCTTATTCACCCTCCTAAGGAAATTAACTTTGATTATAAGAACAGCTTTTGGACCCAAGTGCATCGTTCTTTTAATGTAACTGAATCTGCTCGAGTAGAAGCATCTAGGTTGGTACATAACTCTAAAGTTGCTGGGCATTTTGGTTTTTCAAGACTGAATAACTTTTATCACGTACCTTTTGTTGGCCTGTTTACAATAAAGATGTTAGATTATGTGGCCTCATACAGGACCTGTGCACGCAAAAAGCCACTCCGAAGCCTTATGAGCTGCTTCAGCCACTCCCTGTCCCATGAAGACCATGGGGGTCAATTTCTATGGACTTTGTGGGTGATCTACCTCCCTCAAATGAAATGACCACTATCTTGGTAGTCATCAACCATCTCACCAAAGATGGATCATTTTATCCCAGTCAAGGGGTTACCCACTGATGAACAAACTGCATAACTGATGGTTTGGAAAGTTTTTAAACTCCATGGAATTCCTGATGATGTAGTGTCTAACAGAGGAGTACAGTTTATTGCAAAATTCTTGAAAAGCTTTTGCTCAGCTTTGGGTGTTACAATTAATCTGTCCTCTACTATTCATCCTCAGTTTAATGGTCAGGCCGAGAGGACCATCTTCCTACGGCAGAAGTCACGTATAACAATTCTAAACATAGCTCCATTCTCAAAGTCCTTTTTTCTTAACCATCAGGTATCATCCACTTTTTATTCCTGATATCCCTATCTCAACACCAATTCCTGCTGTTACCAACAGCAACTACATTACAGCAGATTCAGGGGAAATTATTTATGAATTTGAAGGAGGCCCAGGAATGTTACAAGAAGACTGTTGACAGATCTCTTCCTAACTTTCATGTAAATGACAAAGTGCGGGTTATCTACCAAAAATATGTATGTACATATTCCATCTGCAAAGCTAGGTCAAACGTTTGTTGGACCTTTCCAGATTTCAGCTCAAATTAGCTAACTATTTCATGCAAAAAACTCCACCTGTCCTGACCTCGGCTTGCCTTAAGACTTTGTTTATCTCTACACATCTGCCTGTTATCCTGTTGCCAACCTATGCCTGCATCTTGACCATTTTCTGCCTGCCATTAATGCTTTTACCTGATCATTCATTGCTGACCTGGCTTGTCTGACCCTGCTCTGCATTGTGCCTGGTGACACTGGTCCTCCATCTGCTGTGTGCTGCCAGTCTTACTACATCTGGTACCAGCTGCTGCCTTCCAAGCCCTGGGGTCTGCTGTTTCTGCTGCCATCCACTGCTTCAGCTATCCAGCCCAACTTTGGTGACACACCTGCTACGCACCTCTGCAACCAAAGGAAGATCTTAGAGGCACTCTAACCTCACCGTGCTCTTGCAGCCACTGTCGCAACATCAGTGGTCCTTGAGCCAGGCTGTTGGAGATCTCTCCTTCTACACGTCAGGCTCTGCCACAAGGTACGTGACAATATCAAAAAGCCATGTCTAAGCCTGCAAGAGGAACCTCTATGATGGACCAGATCTGACAACACCTTGCCGCCGTCACTCAAGCCATCAAGTCCTTGCAGGAAGGCTACGTTTAGCTGAAAGAGCTCATGCAGTCCTTGGCTACATCTGGAAGTTCTACCACAGCCCCTTCTTCTACCACTGCACCAACACAGACTGCTACTGCACCCACAGTGGTAATGCTGCTTCCTGAACCCAGGGTTCCCACGCCAGAGAGGTTTTCAGGGAATCAAAGTATATTCAGAGCATTTCGCAATGCATGCCAGTTATACGTCTCCTTGCAACCACAGACTTTTTCCCTAGAAGCCACAAAGGTGGGGTTTATTATTTCCCTACTCCAAGGTGAACCTCAGACCTGGGCCCACCGACTGCTCGAGGAAAACAATGCACAGATTCATGCCATGTCATCTTTTTGTTGATGCTATGGCCCAGCTATACGACGATCCACAAAAAAACTTCCACAGCAGAAGCTGTTCCCCATGCGCTCCAGCAAGGCCGCAGAGCTGCCAAGGACTATTTAATGGACTTCAGACGCTGAAGCGCAGATACACAGTGGAATGATGCAGCTCTGCAACATCAGTTTAGCCTAGGTCTAAAAGATGAACTAGTTTGGATCGGAGCCCCTAATTACTTTGGCTATCTAGATTGACCGATGGCTCAGTGAATGCAGGACAGAGAGATCTACCCAGCAACCCTGTGTTGTATGGGTGATGCCGAGGGTTACAGTTTCTGCTCACTCTTCTTCTACCAGTTCTGTTCCTACCAATTCTGTTCCTGTCAATCCTGCACCTGATGTTCCAGAAACCATGTAACTTGGATTAATTCATCCGTCTCTGACTTCTGAGGAAAATAAACTTTGCTTGTATTGTGGAGAGGCCAGCCATTATGTACGCACATGTCCTGCAAAGATGCATAAGTGTCTATTTCTTCTGCTTCTTCTCACTATTATCTGCCAGTGCAACTCACTTAGCTCTCCAAATTTAATTTCAGCTACCAGGAGGAGCAATCTCAGTCACTGCAATTATTGACTCTGGGGCATGCAGTTGCTTTATTGACCTGGCTTTTACAGCACAACGCATTCCGCTACAACCAGACTCAAGTATTTTCCATATACCTGGCAGAAAGCTCTTGTGTTAAATCTGGACTGGTAACTAAGGAGACACCACCTTTACCAATTGTTACTCCTACCAATCACAAAGAACTGTTGAGTCTTGATGCCATCTCATCTCCTCTATTCCCTGTTATTCTGGGCCTACCCTGGCTGCAGACGCACAATCCACAAGTTGATTGGAGTACTTGAGAGATCAGCTTCCAATCTACCTACTGTCCAGAGCACTATCTACCATAATCTCAAAATGCTCCCATAAACCTGTTATGTATGGACTATGGACAATGAGATACATCAATTAGTACCTGAATCCTACGACAAATACCGTCACATATTCGGCAAACGGGGAGCTAATACCCTTCCTCTGCACCAGCCATATGACTCCCTGATTGAACTACTTCCGGGGGGCCGAGATCTCCTTCAGGCAAATTTTTCCACTTTCTGAACAAGAACAGGAGACTAAAAGAGTATGTTTATGGAAATTTGGGAAAATGTTCCATCTGCCCATCCACTTCTCCAGCAGTGGCAGGAATATTCTTCCTGCAGAAGAAAGATTACTCTTTATGTCCATGGGTAGGCTACTGAGAACTCAACAAGATTACGGTAAAGAACCGTTATCCCCTTCCCCTTGTACCTGAGTTGTTCCAGAGGTTAAGGTAAGCAATCATGTTCACCAAATTGGATCTGCGAAGGGGTGTAAAACTTGGTCTGAATCCATGATGGGGATGAGTGGAAGATGGCCTTCCGTATCAGATTCTGACACTTTGAATACCTGGTGATGCCCTTCAGTCTGTGCAATGCTCCTGCCACCTTCCAGCATGTTATTAAGGATGTATTCAGGGGGGGGCGTGTCCGGATGTGAGAGGAGACAGACGTGGGAGAGAGGAGCTCCAGAAATCCTGAGCTGAATCCTGAGCCATCTGAGCACAATTGAGCCTATTTACAGAGGACTTACCTGTCAGGGAGTTCCTCTGCCTATCCCGCTGCAGCCTGTGTCTATATTGGGCAGGATCCGCCTGTGATCAGCCAGAGGGACAGGGATCCACTGACCTGCGGCCGCCGCCATCTTCTCGGCCTACACTCTGCTGGTGGGAGCTGCTGCCGACAAAGAAGTGGGGTACGGGGCTCATCCTCTAATCCAGCTGGCCTGCTGGTGTTCCTGGTGGAGTCCGGTGACCCGTGGGACCCCCGAGATCGCTCGCTGTGGCCGCGGCCGGGTCCGGCCTGGTGCGGCCTAGTGCGGCCTAGTGAAGCCTGCCACGCACCGCATTTTCCTACGCGGCCGGCCCGCGGAGGAGCGCCGCGACCGGCCTGGACTGATTTACAGGGCGCGGACGCTGCGGCCCTCGGCTATCCCAACATCCTGCCAGGTCAGTACTGGGTGGTGTCGGACTGTGGGGACCGGTGACAGAGCCCGGGGGCACCCAAAAAACAACCCCCAATATCTCCTGCCTACATCCCAGCTCTCTGGTTGTGGCCATCCACTGCCCCATTACATGGACAGGAGCAGCCCAGTGCTAGGTGAGGGCTGTCTGTGAGGACTGATAGCAGTGTCCAGGGACCCAGCATCATCCAGCCCAGCTTTCTGAAAGCAGCCCTCAGTTACCCCATCATCCTCCTCTCTGTTCCCATCTCCTGCAGTGGGGGACATTCTGGCCAGGGATCGGGGGTACCTCCTGCCTCCTTAGATGCCATCCAAAAGGCGATCGACAAGGAAGCAGCCGCCTCCCAAGACACAGAGTGCTCCGGCAGGGTCAAGTGCGACGGCTGTCACAACCTCAAGTGTAGAGCGAGCAGCAGCCATACAAACAGCCCTACAAATACTGAGGGACATGGAGCAGAACGAAGAAGACCCGCAGCAGTCCTCGGGTATGGAGCAATCAGCAGCCACTGCCTCCACTGCAGCCATCCTGGCAGCCATCGAGGAGAGTAAAACCATGGTCATGGGGAGGATCGATACACTGGCCTTGGAATGCGGCCTTATCCGACAGGACATGGACAAGTTTAGAGGCCGTGTCACTGCGGCTGAGAATCGCATTTCGGATATAGAGGATAATGCGGTTGTCACCTCCCGGAATGTCGCTGACCTACAACGCACAGTTAAAACCCTGATGGCGCGGTCTGAAGATGCTGAGAATAGACTGCGCCGAAATAATGTGCGCGTGGTGGGACTTCCTGAGGGAGCGGAGGGCGCACATCCAGCCAGCTTTGCTGAAAATTTTTTTAAGGAATTCCTAAATTTACAGCAAGTCTCTTCAGCATACATTGTGGAGCGCGCACATAGGGTCCCTACCGGCCCGAGACCACAAGGCGCCTTGCCCAGACCGTTCTTGGTGAGGTTTCTAAATTACCGAGATAGAGATCTCATCCTGGCTGAAGCCCGGAAGAAGCCACAGCTCCAGTTTGAGAATACCACCCTACATTTCTTCCCGGATTTTTCCCCGGAACTGCAGAGGCGGCGTCGCACGTTTGTGGAGGTTAGAAAGAGGCTCCGGGAGAAGGGACTCAAATATAGCATGCTATACCCGAGCAAGCTCCGTGTTGAACACCGGGGCTCTGTGAAATTCTTTGAGGTCCCCTCGGATGTCTCAGCGTGGATGGATACCTTGGACTGAAGAGAATTTTTATTCATTTCTTTTTTGCTGCTTCAGTCTGAGCTGAGTTGTCACCATCCTTTTGTTACTTGCATGATGCTGGAGATGAGGCTCTTCCCCCCCTTTTTCCTTTTAATTTTTTGTCCAAATCCAGTGCAGTAAAAGGTCGATTGTACGTATGCTTAGAGTATAATCTTATCTATGTACGGTCCTTGTTTTCTCTGTACGAACATTTGCTTCTAGATATTGCGGCATACGTATATGTATGGCGAATTGATGCTTCGTGGCTACAATATGCATGGAGCCAGTTACTCTTTCCGCAAAGAGTACTCACAGAAGGCGCATAGGGCCAGTGCCCACCCTGTTGACTTTTTGGTTCCTTTCTAAGGAACATATGGAATAACTTTACAAGACAATATTCCAATCTTGCTTGTTTTGGGTTTTGGGGATCAAGTCTGCCGGCTGATGCAGGGTTGGTATTGGGGGATGTTTTTTTGTTCTCTCCCCCAGCCTTTTGTGTTTCTTTTTTTTCTGTTACGCTGGCAAGACAGGGAGTTGTTCTGGTGTGAAGTGTGTGTTCATGATTTCTGTTATGTTTCTCTTCAGCAAAATGTGTGGCTCTGTGTGCCTCTGGACCTCACCCGTGCTCCTAGGCCTCCATCTTGTGGCAAATGTCTAAATTACAGTAATGTCCTTGAATATTAAAATTATCTCCTGGAATGTCAGGGGCTTGAATTCAAAATTCAAGAGAGCTTTAGTGCTGAAATTTTTGCAGGCCCAACATCCCCACATAATGTTTTTACAGGAAACCCATTTACTAGGCAACAAAATTCTTGCCATGAAACGTCCCTGGATGCACAGAGCCATACATGCCACCTATTCGTCGTATGCTAGAGGTGTGTCTATTTTGTTACATAAGTCCTTACCATGCTCCATAGAAACAGTGATTACAGACCCTGGGGGCAGATACTTGCTTGTAATACTTCAAGTTTATTCCCACAGGTTAGCCCTGGTAAATATATATATTCCCCCCCCGTATGCGGGAAATATCCTGTATGAGGTGCTGGAGAAATTGACGTCTCATGCTCCATTTCAGTTACTGGTGGCTGGAGATTTTAATAATATTCTTGACTACAAGTTGGACACGTCCAATCCACACAGGGCTCCTAACCATGACTTGTCGCATTGGGCGGAAGCTGCGGGTCTCACTGAGATTTGGCGGTGGAAACATCCCACGGACAGATGCTACTCGTACTTGTCCTCGGTGCATGCCTCGTCCTCCAGAATAGACCTGGCATTTGCCAATGGGACATTATTGCCACTGGTGGCTGGGGCGTCTTATCTTCCGGGGGGCCTATCGGATCACACGCCACTTCAGATAATCTTACAAGTAGGCTCCCAGAGCTCGAGGAGAGTATGGCGTTTGTCTCCTAGGTGGGTTGAGGAACCCACTGTGGAGGAAATGCTGAAACCACACATAGATACCTTTTGGCAAATTAATGAGGGATCAGCAACACTACTCACTGAGTGGGAGGCCTTCAAGGCCACCACTCGGGGGGTATACATATCAGCCATAAAAGCGCAGAGAACAGAGCAGAATAGTGTGGGAAAACAACTTCAGGACAAGGAACAAGAATGCGCCAAGGCACATGCCGACTCACCTTCTCCCGACACGTTGACTCAGTTGCAGTTTGCAAGGAGGAAAATGTCTCTCCATTATAGGGACATGACTACTTGCCAGATGCAAAGGAGTGCGGCGAGAGTTTTTGAAAAAGGAGATAAAAATGGAAGGCTGTTGGCTCTTCTGTCGGCAGGGGACACGTCCCCGACGGTAGTTCCCTGCATACTGTCTCCATCAGGACAATTATTGAGGGATGGGGAGGGTATAGTACGGGAGTTTGTATCCTTTTATAGGTCCTTATACTCTCCTATAGCTTCTTATGACACTGGGGATCTCAGAGCCACATTAGGGGCCCTACGGTTGCCCGAACTGCCAGAAGAATCTGGCAGCTATTTAGATGCCATGTTCAGGGAGGAGGAGGTAGTCGCTGCAATAGGATCATTTCCTGGTGGTAAGGCTCCTGGGCCTGACGGCCTGCCAATTGAGTGGTATCGCCACTATTCAGAAACCCTGACACCCAGACTGTTGCAATTATATACAGAATGTTTTCAGAAGGGACGTCTCCCCCCATCCTTTTATGAGGCTCATATTGTATTATTGGCTAAGCCAGATAAGGACCCGCTGCAGTGTTCATCATATAGACCCATCTCTCTATTAAATATGGACTTTAAAATACTGACCAAACTGTTAGCTACTAGACTCATGTTGGTCCTGCAGCATGTTATTTCCCCCGACCAAACAGGTTTTATGCCCAAAAAGGCCACGGATATTAATTTGCGTAGGGTTTTCACTCACACTCAGTTGGGTCCTGATATTTCTAGCGGTGGAATACTGGTCTTTCTAGATTTGGAAAAGGCCTTTGATTCCGTTGATTGGAACTACATGAGGGTGGTACTCGAGGTGTTGGGTTTCGGTCCTCAGTTCCGGAAGTGGATCGACATTCTATACCACTGCCCCACAGCAGCCATAAAGTTAAATAATGCGTTATCCGAATTTTTTCCAATATATAGGGGCACTCGCCAGGGATGCCCTTTATCCCCAGGTCTTTTCTCTATCATGATCGAACCCTTGGCGGCGGCTTTACGAGCATCCGAGGAGGTACAAGGGATAACGGTGGGTAGCTTGACCGAAAAAACTGCACTGTACGCGGACGATATGGTCCTTTTTTTGCGAGATTCCAAGAATTCCCTGTCGGCAGCTTTAGACATCCTAAATTCCTTTTCACACTTCTCGGGTCTGAGAGTCAATTGGGGAAAATCCCAGATTCTCTCACTCAGGACACCATCCCCCGGATGTGAGATCCCCTTGAATTGTCCCTTGCAGAGGGTGGAGGTGGTCAAATATTTGGGGCTGCGTATCTCCAACTCCGTATCAGACTTTGTTGCTTTGAATGTCGATCCACTTTTAAATACGCTGAAATCCAAATTGCAGGCATGGCAGAATCTACCTCTGACACTCATAGGTAGAGTGAATTTAGTTAAAATGAAGTTTTTACCTTTATTTTTATATATATTCCGGAATTCCCCTGTTTGGATTCCGAGATATATTTTTAAAAAAAATAGATCAGCTCATAACTAATTTTCTGTGGCAGGGGCGACACCCCCGAATTAAGCTCCGGGTGTTGCAACTGCCGTGGAAACAAGGGGGATTGGCGGTCCCAGACTTTCACAGATATTTCTTAGCGGGTCAGCTAGTATTCCTACATAGGTGGTTTACGGTACCTGAGGATGACACTGCCAATACCCTAGAGGCGGCGGTTGTGGGCTCGTATGAAGCACTGACACATCTCCCATATCGGGGGGTCAGGGCTCCGTATAGACTCACGATATCCATGCGTGCAGTTAGTAGGGCATGGGTAGCAGTGTCCAAGATGGGTAGCGTTTCTAAGATTTCTCCTCACACACCACTCTGGAAGAATCCCACATTAACACACTTCTACGAGTACCCTGATCCAATCATTTGGACTAAATTTGGTATCAAGACGCTGAAGGACATAGTGGGTGGTGGAAAACTTCTACAGTTTGACGCCCTGAAAACTAAATTTAATCTTCCCAACACTCACTTGTTCCGGTATCTTCAGCTCAGACATGCATACAATGCCCAATTTGGAGAAAATGGTATTATCCTGAAAACGAGTGATGTAGAGTCTCTGCTGAGGGAAGACACTTTAGACAAGGCCTTGTCTACAATATATAAACAATTGTTTGGTGGGGGAGGAGATCTCCTTGCAAAGTGTAGGGCAGCGTGGGGTGAGGTGTTCCCCCAGATGGATGGGGATGACTGGGACGATGTATGGGACATTAATTTCACTAGACTGGTCTCTGCCAGGGACCAACTCATACAGTTTAAATTTCTGCATCGCATATATCTTACTCCAGCTAGATTGGCTAAGATGTTCCCTTCCCGGTCTCCTGATTGCTGGTGGTGCAGTTCCCTCACTGCTGATTTCATGCACATCTTTTGGGATTGCTCAAACATTCAAGCATTTTGGAAGGGGGTCATGGAATGTATAGCTGAAGTAACAGCTATTCATATACAGCCTACAATAGAGGTGTGCCTTTTGGGACTGGTGGATAATCTAGCCCCAAAAAGAGTAACTCGTACCTTGCTGACGATCCTAATCTATTATGCTAGGAAAATGATAGTGTTATCATGGAAAAAGCCTAATCCTCCAGCTGTATCAGCTTGGAAGGGTTTGGTTAATAGGGCCGCACCCTTCTACAAGGCTACATATAGTAGCAGGGGCATACCACAAAAATTTGATAAGGTGTGGGGCGGTTGGATGAATAGTGAAACCACGGTGGCGGATTGAGGGATACATAATAGTATGCACTGGCGATGGGTTTGTGACATGTATGTAAGTAACTGCCTTAAGTAAATACTCCTATTGAATGTTTTTGAGGGAAGGGGGCCTTAGTATTAAATGTGTTGAAATGTAATCTTCACTGAGCCGGGTTGGAGAAGGAGGAGGAAGAGTCAATGCTGAAGAGTTGTAAATAGTGTTGCCTTTGTTTTTGGTCTGTTTGTGTGGCCCTTTTGGGTCTTGTATGTACCTGTTATGTTTAAAAGCAATAAATAAAACTTTTCAAAAAAAAAAAAGGATGTATTCAGAGATTTCCTGGACATTTTCGTGATGGTAAACTTAGACGATATACAGATTTTTTTCTGTGTCCTTTGACCTACATCACGGGCATGTCAAGAGTGTTTTGTGCTGGCCCCGCCAACATGGACTTTCTGCCAAGCCTGAGAAATGCAAATTTGAGCAGCAGAGCATCCAATTCTTGAGCTAGATTATCTCAATGGAAGGGTTTAAGATGAGTCCCCAAAAAGTCTCTGCTATTCTAGATTGGCCGACACCCACAGAAAAAAAGAGGGTACAGCATTTTGTGGGGTTTGCAACTTCTACAGCAAATTTATCAAGGGATTCGCCGCCATTATCGCCCCATCACGCAACTTAACATGCAGAGCTTTCAATTTCATTGGACTCCTGAGGCGCAGGTTGCACTGAAACATTAAAGAGACTTTTTACATCAGCACTTATCTTAAGTCACTTAGACCCATCTCTGCCATATGTACTAAGTGGATGCTTACGAAATCGCTGTAGGGACAGTCGTGCCAGAAGGTAAAGTTCTCAAGGACTTAATGCACCCCATGGCTTTCTTTTCACAAAAACTTTCTCAGCGGAGAGGAATTATGATGTCAGGGATCGATAATTGCTTGCCATCAAAGCTGCCCTAAAAGAATGGAGGTATCTATTGAAAGGGGCAGCATACCCGATATTTATCTATACCGATAATAAGAATCTCGAGCATTTAAGAACTGCCAAATGCCTGAGACCACCCCAAGCTCGATGGGCGGTATTTTTCTCGAGATTGGTGTTTTATATTACTTACCCACCTGAATCAAAGAATGTCAAGCCAGATGCATTGTCCCGTATGTACGATGAACCTACAGAACCATCTATGCCAGACACTATGCCATATGTACGATGACCCTACAAAATCCTCTATACCAAACACTAACCTGTCCGCAGGTAACTTTCTATTGTTGCAAACTGATCTCCTCTCACAGCTTAAACAAGCCTCTGTGGGAGTTTCTAGTCCTCCTGGAGTCACATTGGTGCCTTAAGAAGAATTGCTGTGGCAAGAAGATAAAATATTTGTACCAGAAACTGTGCGAATGACTGTTTTGAAACTTTTTTTTTTTTTAACAATTCCTTTTTTTTTTTTTTTTATAATAAAGACATTTACATCATCAAGCAACATTTAACATCTAATCTTAATACACTAGAGGAATAAACACCAGCCGGCTTTACTGAATTGTATACAAAAGCAGTTCTAATACAAATGTATTCCCCCTATTTAATCTATCACCCCCTATTCTCCCACCCCTCTATTCCCCTCCCCCACCCCCAGGTCAAGCCCTAGATTACCATATCACGAGCCATATTTCGCAATCCTAATCCCCCCTCTCCCCGCCCCCCCCCAGCTCTTCTAGGTTGTTATTATACCATAAAGGGGCTAGGTCTGATATACCCTGATATCCTAACATGGCCTTAGCTATTTGCCAGAGCTTTATTATTAATTTTACCGTTGGACAGTGTATAGAAAGAGCCCTAGCCTCAAGGGCTTCTATAAGTGTGTTATGCGGGCTACCGATCAACAACAGGCTTACGCCTGGACCCCTTGCTAGCCCCCCCCTTGCTAAGTGCTGTAGCTGAGACACCACAAAGTACCGTCTGGGGTGCGGGATCGCTAATCCACCCTCTTCGAGCGGGAGCTGAATCGTAGTGAGGGCAATCCTAGGTTGTCCTTTACTCCAGATCAGTTCTCTGAAGAGGGAATCCATCCTCCTAAACCACTTCTGCCCAATCCATAAGGGGGCATTGTGGAGCAAATGCAGGATCTGGGGCAACCATATCATTTTAATGAGGTTACACCTCCCTGCCACCGAAAGGGGGAGACGGCCCCACACCTCAACCTTATGTTTAAGTTTTAATAATAACGGAGCTAGATTGTACTTAAGGAACGAGTTTATATCTCTAGTGATCCATATCCCAAGGTACTTCAATTTATCGACTGTTTTAAAAGTAAAATTGTGGAGTATTATATCACCTGGAATTGGGTCTATTGGCATGAGGGCCGTCTTGTCCCAATTGATTGTCAATCCAGAGATATTACCAAACTCGCCCATCATATGTATTGCTGCTTTAAGTGAAGAATGAACGTCTCCTAAATAAAACAGAACGTCGTCGGCAAATAATGCTATCTTTTCTTCAACTGGCCCTCGCCTAAATCGACATATATCCCTATTAGCTCTAACGGCAATGGCCAATGGCTCTATTGCCAGAGCAAAAAGAAGAGGAGACAAGGGACACCCTTGTCTCGTTCCTCTTTCCAGATTGAAAAAATCTGAGTGTTCATTGTTAATCTTTATTTTTGCTCTTGGGTTGGTATAAAGTAGTCTTACCCAATTTATGAAGTTTGAACCAAAGCCAAATTTTCCCAGTTCCTTGAATAGGTAAGCCCTTTCAAGGCTATCAAATGCCTTAGCGGCATCCAATGCCATAATGGCCCTTGGGCCCTTGTTGTCTGCTGGTAGTTGTATATTCAGGTAGGTTCTGCGTATGTTTGTGCTGGTTGACCTCATTGGGATAAACCCAGACTGGTCAGGGTGCACTAAGTTATGCACACATGTATTTAATCGGGCAGCTAAAACTTTAGCCAGAATTTTTACATCGGTGCATAACAAAGAAATCGGGCGATATGAAGAGGGGTCCATGGGGTCTTTTCCCTCCTTCGGGATAACGACAATAGTCGCCTCCGTCATCGAAGCTGGAAGAGACCCCATGGAATGCACCTGGCCCAAAGTCTTAAGCAGTTCTGGGAGTAAAATTTCACCGTATCTTTTATAGATCTCAGTTGGTAGTCCGTCCGGGCCGGGTGACTTTAGATTTGGCATGCCGGCCACAGCATCGATTAACTCCTGTAAGGTAATTGGGGCCTCCATTAATTGCCGTTCCAACTCTGACAGAGTTGGAAAATGTATATTGTCGAGAAAGGGGACCGTTTCCCCTCTATCAACATCTATCTGTGATTTATACAGAGAGCTATAGTAGTCACTAAATGTTTTCGTTATGATCGTCGAATCCGAGCAAATAGCTCCCTGTATGGTCCTCACAGCCAAGACCGTTGAGGGGGACATATTTACTTTAACCAACAGGGACAGCATACGACCCACCTTCTCACCTTCGCCATAATTTAATTGTCTCAGGAATATGCGTTTATCCTCATTGATCCTAGTGCTGACTGACTTATAGTCTTGCTGTTTCTCTAGCCATTTTGATTCTCTACTTTTGATTCTGGCAACTTGCTGAATTAGGAGGCCTCTGAGATGTGCTTTTAAAGAGTCCCAGACCACCCCCGCTGGAGCCGTGTCGGTATTTATGCTAATAAATTCTTTTAGGGCCATCTTTACTTGTTCAGGACTTTCGATTAGCTCCAACCAAGCTGGGTCTATTTTCCACTCCCTGTGATAAGGCTTACTTCCCATGTTCAATGTCAAGATCTGAGGCGAGTGATCCGATATCCCCCTTGGGCCATAATCTATTGCTCCTATGAGGGGTAGGGCGTCAGAATTAACAAAGGCCATATCAAGTCTAGATAAGGTCGAGAAAGAGGCTGAAAAGCAAGAGTATTGCCTTGCCTGCGGGTGCCGTATTCTCCAGGCTTCACTTAGCCCTGTTTCTTGTAGAAACCGGGCTAGCCTACCTTCTTCCCTCAAAGTTTTTTGATACGGGGTAGGAAACCTATCAATAGACTTGTCTAGTACCTCATTATAATCCCCCATCGCTATCACCGGAATCCCAGCCTTGTCTATAATAAATGCAATTAATTCGTATAAAATCTCCAATTTGAATGGTGGTGGAACATAGATATTTGCTAGAACATATGGTTTATTTTCCAATGAGCAATGTAAAAAAACGTAGCGACCCTTTGGGTCTGTTTGTACTTTATAGCATGAAAATAATATTCCCCTACCTATCAGGGTACTCACACCTCTTGAGTAGGAGGAGTATACTGAGTGGTACTGGGCCTGCCATTTCCGACCACGGAGCAAAGGCACAGTGTCATCCACAAGATGTGTCTCCTGGAGGCATAGGATACCTGGCCCCCTGCCCTCCAGGAGCGACAGGACCAAGGCTCTCTTGGCCGGGTCCCCCAGGCCCCGAACATTCCAAGAAATCAGGTCAAGTTTCTTCGTCTGCATCTAGGCTTCACATAGATATAAGCCACCTCGTGTGAGGTAGCTATCAGAAAAAATGTTGGAGCCGCCGGAAAATTCCAACAGAAAAATAGAACTAAATAAACAATTCCTAGACAAAACCGATAAAAAAAGAGAGGAAATAAAAAAGAAAATAAAGAACAAAGACATAATAAAAAAGTAAAAAAAAAAGACAAAAAAGGGAGGGGAGTAAAAGAACCCCAGAAAACTGGCGATCAATCCCCTCCCCCCTCCGGTCCTACCAATAGAATACATGACTACCATTCCTTCTTAACTCGTGCATTACAACATAAATAAGTGATATCACCGTACTCACAAAGTGAAAGTAACATTACAAAAAAGAGCGATAATAAAGCAATCATCCTTAAATAAATAGTTGCCCCCATATGTATACTTCCCCCTAATCTTAAATGTATTTAACTTTCTTTTTAGTTACTCATACAAAATGCAAATCTGAACCTTGTGCTTGACCTATACCCGCCCCCCCCCTTGATCCCGAAACTCACTCCCCCGCCTCCCCCCCTTTCCCCAACCCCCCACCCATCCCTCCCCCTCCACCCCAGCCCATCAGGGCAACCCCTAACAGGTGCGTTTGTGACCTTACCAACTCCCTCTCTTCTTACATCAAAAACTCTCTTCATTAAAGTGATTAGTGCAAGTTTGAACAAAACTAGGGGGCCAAACTGCCCCCACCCACACATACCTACATACATTTGTTCTTCCCCATTACCCATGGGCTCTCTCTATTTCCCCCCCATCCATGATATATCTCATAGTTATGTAGTCATTTCATCTCGCACCCTACTGAAAAAAAAAATAATAAAAAGGGGGGGGGAGGAAACTTGACAAATAATACCTCCCACCATCTATTCCTCCCTCTCCCTCCCCCTAACATACAACCATATACCTATATCAATTTTTACAAACATGAAAACAATATTTGTCCTTCCTCTCCCCTCCCCCAAAAAGGGGGGGAGGGAGAGGAAGAAGAGAGAAAAAAAAAAAAAAACCCCATCTCCTTAAAAATCCTTTTTGTTCTCCTCGAACCATTGCAGTGCTTCAGTAGGGGAACTGAAAAAAAAAGTCTTGCCAAGAGCTGTCACTCTCAGCCGGGCCGGGTATAGTAAAGCATAGTCTATTTTGTGGTTAATCATGCTGCGCTTAATTGGAATAAATTCAGCTCTGCGTTTCTGCAGGTCAGGCGAAAAATCCGGATAAAATGAGACTCTAGCGCCTTGAAGCCTAATGTCTGCCAATTCTCTGGCCCTCCACAGCAAAGACACCTTGTCGTTATAATTTAGGATTTTAAGTAGTATAGGCCTAGGACGGTCTCCCCCATGCTGGTTTCTTGAAATAGTGCGATGAGCACGTTCAATAGCAAATAAGGGACTAAAAGAAGACCCCCCAAAGATCTCCCCAAACCAGTCCTCCAAGAACTTAATTAAATTAGGGCCTTCACTCCGTTCAGGTAGGCCTATTATTCTAATATTATTTCTGTGATTTCTGTTTTCCATTTCATCCAATTTAGCATCATGTGCGTTCATAGTGTTTTTAAGCCATTGAATTTAAGCTTAGCTGGGGTCAGTTCGTTTTCTATTGAGCTTACTCGCTCTTCCACTTCTACTATTCTTTGTGTTGTTTTATTTAACTCATGTTTTATGGAGACTAATTCATCCTTACTACTCCTTAGTTGATTATCGAAGTTGGAGATTGAATTTTTACAATCATTTATTGCATTTAATACCTCCCTTAGTGTGGGTTCTCTCTCCATAGCTTCCGAGATAGTATCAGAGGCAGTGGTTGGGGTAAGAGTTGAGGGGCAACTATCCTCTACATTTAAATGGGTAGAAGACGTTTTGGACCCTCCTGATCCCTTATTTGTAGATTTTTTAGTGGCGGAGGGGGTAGATAGATTGAGTGCTGCGCCTCCCTGGCTCTTTCTGTCTGGCGCAGAATTTTTTTGGTCCTTAGCCTGCAAAGTTAGTTGATTAGTTGATTGCTGGGGGTTCAGCTTGTTGAGGGAAGCTGGAGCTGTTGCTAAATGTGCGATTTTCTCCAATTTTGTGGCCGCGGCAGCTGCAACCTGGTTGTTTCTGTCTTTTGCAGCACGTGTCTTTTGGGGTGCTTCCTGGGGTGGATGCTCCTCTGGTGGTCTTTTTCTTGACATAGCGACCTTACTAAGCAGGGTAAAGTTAGCCCCCTCCCCCTCTCTTTCCCCAGATATGGGGAATGTGATTGGTTCCTAAACCCCAGGTAGTTAGAGCAAATATCGATGGTAGTGAGACCCTTTTATTACCTAGAGTCCTCCTAAAGGAAGCCCCTGTTAAATACACAAAAGAAATTGACTTGATACAGGATGATTACAATAATAATAAAAAAAAAAAAGGGGGAAAAGGGGGCAATATATAAGCTGAGCACAGGCCGCAAACGGCTTAATAGGGCAAATCAGACCTGCAGGTTCAGGCGGTTCAGCAGCGCTAATAAGGATAACACACAGACTCCTAACTCCAAGCAGCTGGACTATACAGTGCGATACAGGCACACCTAGCGGTGGGAGAATACTTTCTAAAATAGCGTGGGGGTAGTTATATTGTGTTACACAGTCCCAGTATTTTTATCCCCAGCTCATGAAAGTGCACTGTGCCACTAATATAGCAGAGATATCCCAGCACAGTTTATAATTGCAGTAAATGGCTTTTTATCAGTAGAATACAAACACTACTCAAGCATCTTTGGCATGGAGCCCCAAGAAAGAGAAAATTGCTGCTGGAAAGATCCGGAAATAAAAGTAAGCTGTCCCAGGTTTTATAAAGGCTTGGTGTAATATGATATAGCATAGCCCACAGTCCCAAAGTCTTTTACTTTTTACCTCAAATACAATAAAGCTTAAGGGTAGCAGTATAATGCAGTGCAGTAGCTCAATCCAGTCATATACCGTTTATGATGTAGTGTAATACACAAGGTCTTTTAAGCTCAGCGTAATAAGAGCATGGTAAAAGGTAACTGTGGAGTAGGTGTCAGGAAAATCGTGGTTCCAGGCGTTTGATTGGCGCGCGCAGACGCGCGCCGACGCGTGGTGGTGTGCGCGTTCCCGTGAGCGCGGGCTTGCGTGCGCGCGCGCGCTGGCGTCCAGGGGCGCGCGCCCTGTGATTCTCATACACCTGTATGGACTGTTGGCGCCAATGAGACTATTTAATCAAGCAGCACCTGCTGGCTAGTGCTGCCTGATCTTCAGTATACCTGATACTCTGCACCAGCCACTTACCTTGTTCCTGTGATCTCCCAGTGATCTGTTTGTTCCTGTATTATACCTTGCTCTACCTGTGAAGACCTCGGCTTAACCCTTTGGACTATCCGGATTTCCGCCTGCCCCAGACCTCTGCTTGACTGACCATTCTTCTGCCAGCTCCTTTGTACTTTGCTGTTTGAACGTTGCCGACTTCTGCTTGGATTTGGACTTCTTATATCTCCTGCTCAAGGGACCTGTGTCTGCTTATCCTGTATCCTATCCGGCTTACAGTGAGTTCCACCACCTGTATTGGGAACCCCATCACCATCCCTTTTCCGCTGTGTGACGTGAGTTTACCTACCGTCATTCCACCTTGCTGTCAGTGAACTCTGCAAACCGGAACCTTACCTTGCTACCTGTGGACCCTGCTTACCTGCGCTTCACCTCATCAACAGCGGACCGCCATCACCAACTTCCGGACCCCTATATCAGGCTCCCTTACCCTTCCTGACTTCCGTGCCTCCTGTACCCACCTCCAGGGGCCGTCAGTCGGATCCGTACGGGAGACCTCCTCCTGCCCAATTGGACTCATCTGTCAGGTACGTGCCGAGTGTGATAGTATCAGGCAGCCATGACCGAGTCCGGGCAGGGGGTCTCCCCCATGGAGGAACTAGGCAGACATCTAGCAGGTCTCACCCAAGCAGTAAAAGGCCTACAGGAAGGTTACACTCGTTTGATGGAACAGGTTCAGACTTTGTCCACTAACTCTCAAGGAACGTCTTCTACGGGACTCCCCCAGCCACCTTCTGTAATTATGTTACCCCCAGAACCCAAAGTACCCCTACCCGAGAAGTTTTCTGGGGAACGAAGTAAGTTCCGTGCCTTCCGCAATGCATGTGAGCTTTATTTTGCCCTACAGCCACGGACTTTCTCTCTGGAAGCTACTAAGGTGGGCTTCATCATCTCCCTCCTGACAGGGGAACCCCAAACCTGGGCCCACCGCCTGCTGGAGCAGAAAGCCGCATCCTTGGAGTCCTTTAGTAGTCTCTTCACTGCTATGTCACAACTATATGAGGACCCTCAACCCACCGTTACGGCCGAAGTCGCATTACAGTCCTTACAGCAAGGTCGCAGAACGGCCGAGGACTATGCCGTCGAGTTCAAACGTTGGAGCTCTGATACAGAATGGAATGATGCAGCGTTACGCCATCAATTTCGCAAAGGGTTATCAGACCCTCTGAAAGATGAACTGGCTCGAGTGGGGGTTCCTCCAACTTTAGATGAACTTATCAATTTATCGGTGCAAATTGACCGCCGTCTCAGGGAAAGGCGGGCCGAAAGATCCTCCGGACCTTCCCGTCCCTTCTGGATGGTCCCCAAGGTAACCGGGCCACCCGGTGTGGCTCCTTCAGCTTCATCTACTCTAACGACAGGAGCTCCGGAACCA
Source organism: Lithobates sylvaticus (assembly GCA_028564925.1). Classification (NCBI taxonomy): domain Eukaryota; kingdom Metazoa; phylum Chordata; class Amphibia; order Anura; family Ranidae; genus Lithobates; species Lithobates sylvaticus. Next base: position 99,116,964 of record CM053037.1, on the reverse strand, counting down.
ATGCAGATCGGGTTGCTCAGACCTTCTTTGACTCCTGAAGAGAAGATGCGCAGACGGGCCCACAACCTGTGTCTATACTGTGGTGAACCTGGACATTATGCAAGAATGTGCCCCAACAAGACACGTAAGTGCCTGCCCTCTTCTTCCTTGTGTGCACCTGTCTTGCTTCCAACTGGTACTCACCTGGCGATCTCCATTACTTTACAGCTCTCCGACCGGAGCATTCCAGTATCGGTCATCATTGACTCAGGAGCATGCAGCTGTTTCATTGATCAAGCTTTCGCAACCAGCCATGGCATTCCTCTCCAATCCAAGACCCGAGGTCTTTCAGTACACCTGGCCGATGGATCCACCCTTAGTTCCGGTCCGGTAACCCAAGAAACCACACCCCTATTAACAACTATAGACTCTCAACATCAAGGATTCCTATGTCTGGACGTCATATCATCTCCACTTTTTCCAATCATACTTGGAATGCCCTGGTTGCGGGCCCACAACCCCAATATCAACTGGGCCACAGGAGAAGTCCAGTTCTCTTCTGAATATTGCCGGCAGAATTGTCAATGTCAAACTTCCGTCAAACTGGCTCCTCTTCTCTGTTTGGGGACTGATGCTGAACTTCACCAGTCCATTCCTGAACCCTACCGGGACTTTGTGGATGTATTCAGCAAGAAGGGGGCAGAAACTCTTCCTCCCCACAGGCCTTATGATTGCCCCATAGAATTACTACCTGGAACAGAAGTCCCCTTTGGAAGGATTTTTCCATTAACGGAACAAGAATTGGGCACTCTAAAAGACTACATAGATGAGAATCTAGCGAAAGGCTTCATCAGCCCCTCCACATCCCCGGCCGGCGCGGGCATCTTCTTTGTTGAGAAGAAGGACCACTCCCTACGCCCTTGCATTGACTACCGGGAATTAAATAAAATTACCATTAAAAACAGATACCCTCTACCGCTGGTGCCAGAACTCTTCCAAAGATTGGGGACAGCCAAAATCTTTACAAAATTGGACCTTCGCGGGGCTTACAACTTAATCCGCATCCGAAAAGGGGACGAGTGGAAAACGGCTTTTCGCACCCGATTTGGACATTATGAGTATCTCGTCATGCCTTTCGGCCTGTGTAACGCTCCTGCAACGTTCCAACATTTCGTCAATAATATTTTCCACGATTATCTGGATCTGTACGTTATTGTTTACTTAGATGACATTTTAGTTTTTTCCACATCCCTGAATGATCACCGCAGGCATGTCCGAAATGTTCTTACCCGCCTGAGACAGCATGGATTATACGCCAAACTTGAAAAGTGCAGTTTTGAAATTCACACTGTGCAATTCCTGGGATTAATTATTTCTGCTGATGGAATAAAAATGGACCCTGAAAAGGTATCCGCTATCCTGGACTGGCCAGCACCCATGGACAAAAAAGGAGTACAACGCTTCATTGGCTTTGCCAATTTCTACAGGAAGTTTATTAAAGGTTTCTCCTCCATCATTTCCCCTATTACCGAACTCACCAAACAGGGGACTCGATTTCACTGGACTCCCAAAGCACAACTGGCCTTTGAAGAGCTCAAGAGACTTTTTACTTCGGCCTCCATTCTCAAACACCCAAACCCAGCTTTGCCTTTCGTATTAGAGGTTGACGCCTCTGAGGTTGCAGTAGGTGCCGTGTTGTCCCAGCGACAGGGTGCCAAGGCCCTTCTTTATCCTGTGGGTTTCTTCTCTCGTAAACTGACCTCGTCAGAACGAAACTACGATGTGGGCGACAGGGAACTTCTTGCCATCAAGGTGGCATTGGAGGAATGGCGCTATCTACTCGAAGGTGCTGCACATCCTGTTCTGGTGTACACCGATCATAAAAACTTGGAGTACCTGAGGACAGCCAAAAGATTAAGACCTTGGCAGGCCAGGTGGGCTCTATTCTTCTCACGGTTTCAATTCCACATAACCTTTCGACCGGGTTCCAAGAACACAAAACCAGATGCTCTTTCCCGAATGTTTTTGGACACCGAACAGGCCCCACTTCCCGACACCATTCTACCTTCTGGGAACTTCTTGCTCTTACAGGGGGATCTCATTTCTCAGATCAAACAAGCCTCTGTGGGGATGCGTCCTTTGGATGGGATGTCCGTTAAGGACGGTCTGTTCTGGCATGAAGATAAAATTGTAGTGCCAGAAGAATTAAGGGTACGTGTACTAGAATTATGCCACGACCACAAACTAGCAGGACACTTCGGCACTCAAAAAACAACCAATCTGCTGCAACGTACTTTCTGGTGGCCTCATCTGACCCGGGATTGTAAAAGATATGTTGAGTCATGCAATGTTTGTGCGCGAAACAAGACTAGCCGTACAAGAGCCTGGGGTCTATTAAAACCTCTTCCAGTCCCAGAAAGGCCATGGAATATGGTCTCAATAGACTTTATTGTCGAACTTCCCCCATCGGAAGGGTTTTCTTCTATCTTTGTCGTAGTAGACAGACTATCAAAGATGGCCCACTTCCTGCCCATGAAGGGCACCCCGTCAGCCATGGAAACAGCCAAAACATTTATCAAAGAAGTGGTAAGATTACATGGTATCCCAAGAAATATTGTTTCAGATCGTGGTGTCCAGTTCACCTCCAGATTCTGGAAGGCCCTCTGTGGATCTTTGGAAATTGAACTGGCATTCTCCTCGGCATATCATCCACAGACAAATGGTCAGACTGAGAGAACTAATCAAACCCTAGAACAATATTTACGCTGTTTTTCTACCTTCTCTCAAGATGACTGGGCTCCTCTGCTTTCCATTGCCGAATTCTCATATAACAACTCTTTACACTCATCCATCAATCAGACACCGTTTTTTGCCAACTACGGCTACCATCCATCTTTTCTACCACAATCAATACCTGAATGTTCAGTGCCCGCAGTATCCAAAACCTTGGACTTTTTCTCCACTAACAATAAAGTACTGCAGGAGACCATGACTAAAGCCCAGGAAACTTACAAAAAAACCTTTGATGAAAAGAGACGTGGGGAACTCATCCTAGAACCCGGTAACCAGGTCTGGTTGTCCACCATCAATTTGAAGTTGGCGTGCCCTTCCAGGAAACTGGGTCCAAAATTTTTGGGGCCCTTTTCTGTAAAAAGGAAAATTAACAATGTCGCTTATGAACTTGATCTACCCACTTCCCTAAGGATCCACCCAGTTTTCCATGTTGCTCTCTTGAAACCTGTGATTCCGAATTCATTTATTGACCGTAGGACTGGTCCCCCCAAACCTGTCATTATCAACAACGAAGAGGAATTTGAGGTGGAAGCAATCTTAGATTGTAGGAAAAGACGTGATCAGATCCAGTTTCTTATCAAATGGAAAGGGTATGGGCCCGAGGACAATTCATGGGAGCCTGAGGAAAATTTACATGCCAGTGAGTTACTACGAACTTTCAAAGACTCTCATGCTTCCAAATTGGCACAACTGGGCATCCGGAGGCTGCCCTTAAGGAGGGGGCACTGTCAGGAAAATCGTGGTTCCAGGCGTTTGATTGGCGCGCGCAGACGCGCGCCGACGCGTGGCGGTGTGCGCGTTCCCGTGAGCGCGGGCTTGCGTGCGCGCTGACGTCCAGGGGCGCGCGCCCTGTGATTCACATACACCTGTATGGACTGTTGGTGCCAATGAGACTATTTAATCAAGCAGCACCTGCTGGCTAGTGCTGCCTGATCTTCAGTATACCTGATACTCTGCACCAGCCACTTACCTTGTTCTTGTGATCTCCCAGTGATCTGTTTGTTCCTGTATTATACCTTGCTCTACCTGTGAAGACCTCGGCTTAACCCTTTGGACTATCCGGATTTCCGCCTGCCCCAGACCTCTGCTTGACCGACCATTCTTCTGCCAGCTCCTTTGTACTTTGCTATTTGAACGTTGCCGACTTCTGCTTGGATTTGGACTTCTTATATCTCCTGCTCAAGGGACCTGTGTCTGCTTATCCTGTATCCTATCCGGCTTACAGTGAGTTCCACCACCTGTATTGGGAACCCCATCACCATCCCTTTTCCGCTGTGTGACGTGAGTTTACCTACCGTCATTCCACCTTGCTGTCAGTGAACTCTGCAAACCGGAACCTTACCTTGCTACCTGTGGACCCTGCTTACCTGCGCTTCACCTCATCAACAGCGGACCGCCATCACCAACTTCCGGACCCCTATATCAGGCTCCCTTACCCTTCCTGACTTCCGTGCCTCCTGTACCCACCTCCAGGGGCCGTCAGTCGGATCCGTACGGGAGACCTCCTCCTGCCCAATTGGACTCATCTGTCAGGTACGTGCCGAGTGTGATAGTAGGTCAGGCCGATCAGCACATTCAGTGAGATGGAGTTACATGAATTGCATAACTCACCCCCCCCCCCCCCCGGCAGCTAACCTTGCTCCATACACTGGGACCTGGCACCGCTATAGCCTGCCTCGTGTAGCACAGCGCTGGCGTGTCTTACTGCTGGTCTCCCGACACTCGGTGTTCTCGATGCGTCCCGCGCCGCTGGGGTTCATCAGTGAACAAACAGTGCAGCAGAGTGTCAGCTCCCGGATTATTGCCCCGCCTTCCTCCGTGAAGCTAATCCGCCTAATAGGCGACAGCTATCCTCCAGCCTCCTGCATCGACACAGGCGGTGAGAGATGAGAGAGAAGAAGGTCAGGAACGGGATAGGAGGTAGGAGAATCAATTAGAGCCCGGTGGATAGCAAGCGCCAAGCACGGCAAGCAGACCCCCTCCACTGGCGCGGTTCAAGCAATATGGGCTCCAAGATAGCAAGATTCAGAGGGGAGAGTCAGAGAGAACCCAACAGCATCCTCACACGTTCACCTCTCACTCCATGCTTCCAAGCCTCTCACATCCGGTCGTGCCCCCAGAGTCACCCGTCGTTTTGAAACTTTTTAATGGTCACTGCTTGGCAGGCCACTTCCGATTCCACAATACACTTGATCTAGTACAATGCACATTCTGGTGGCCCGATGTGGGCAAGGACTGTAAGGAGTATGTGAACTCATGTACCGTTTGTACTCAAAGTAAGACCACTAGAAGCAGAGCCTGGGGTCTACTCAAACCATTGCCAGTCCCAGACCATGGAAGATAATATCTATGGACTTCATAGTGGAACTTCCCCCATCTGAAGGGTGCATGGCCATTTTCGTGGTCTTGGACCGACTATCCAAAATGGCCCATTTTTGGCCTCTAAGGAACACACCGTCTGCCATGGAGACTACTCGGGTTTTCGTCAAAGAAATCGTGAGGCTGCATGGGGTCCCTGCAAATAGAATAATTCACTTCACGCTTCTGGAGAGCCTTATATGAGGTCTTGAAAATCAAATTATCTTTGTACTCTGCTCATCATCCACAGACCAATGGATAGACAGAGAGGACCAACCAAACACTCAAACAGTACATCTGATGTTTCACATCATTTGTCCAGGACGATTGGGCACCGTTACTACCATTGCCAGAGTTTGCATATAACCATGCCAGCGATTCTGCTACTGTTTCAGCGATTCTGCTACTGGGCAGTCCCCATTCTTTGCCAACTATGACTTTCATCTGTTTTTTTTTTTGCCTGACCTTGTCCCTAAAACCACAGTTCCAGCTGTTCAGAGCATGGTGGACTTTCTCAACCTTAATAATAAATTACTGCAAGAAGCATTGTCTAAAGGGCAGGCAAATAACAAGCTTTTGACTGGAAGAGAAGGGGGGAACTAAATCTAGGTTTGTGAGACCATTTCCAGTGAAGAAACTTAAGGAGGTATTGTCATAGTCATAGTTAGTAAGGTTGAATAAAGACACCATCCAGTTCAACCTGAGTGAGTGTCTACAATTGTCCCTATCCCTGTACATTGCACACTCACGTCCCTACCCTCAAGGAGCCCGAAATCCAAGGTCCCCATTCATATATTGGGGCCAATTTTTGGACAGAAGCCAATTAACCTACCTGCATGTCTTTGGATTGTGGGAGGAAACCGGAGTACCCGGAGGAAACCCACGCAGGCACAGGGAGAACATACAAACTCTGGGCAGGTAGTGTCGTGGTTGGGATTTGAACCAGCGGCCCTGCTTACTGCTAGGTGAGAGTGTTAACCACTACACCACTGTGCCGCCCCATTGTATAAATTATCATTATCGTTTAAAATTCACCCAGTATACCATGTCTCAACTGCAGTGCCAGATTCCTTCCCAGATAGTGTTTCTGGGCCACCTGAACTTATACTTATGAATGGGGATAAGGAATATTAAATAGAAGCTATTCTGGATTGTAGAAAAAGGACTCAGCGGCATGTCCTTAATTTAAATGGAAAAGTTACGGGACGGAGGAGAACTGCTGGGAACCTGAACGAAATGTCCATGCCAAGGAACTTATCCATGCCTTCTTCAGCAGTCACCCACAGAAAGAAAGCCAAGTGGGCATTTGGAGGTTGCCCGTAGGAGGGGACAAGGCTCCGGGACCTGCTGGTCATAGCGCAGCCGAAGCTCAGAGGCAAATGTGCACGAATATGCAAATGCACATGCGTGTTCGTGTTCTCCATTAATGCTGGCGCCAAATGACTTGTATAAGTGCAGCAGCCGCACTAGTCCATTTCTGTCTGATCTGCTGCCTGATCTGTAACTTTACCCATGTTCCTGTGCCCCTGGTTCGATACCTGTGTTTGACCCAGCTTATCCTGACCACGCTTGCACTCCACGTGTCCTGACCTCAGCTTGCCTTAAGACTTTATCTCTACACATCCACTAGGTGGTCTGGATGCCAGGATGTGTCTTCATGCGACTGCTTCCCACATATTAAGTTGACATCTACTATATAGTGTGTCATACCAACTTTTCAACAAACTCATTGTTCCCACACAAACAGGGCTATGCCTCCCTTTGGCTTCAGTATTGTCAGGCATCCAGCTCCCCCAGGTTAGCCTGGTCACATTCAGTTCCTATTTGATGTGATACCATCATACGCTCTGAAGATCAGCCATTTGAAACAGGCAGAATTTTGGAAACACGGTTCCGCTCATATTTCTTGTTTTTACTAAACTTTATCGGAAAATCTTTTCAACATAAAATATATATATGATTAACCTTTTTATAGACATCCCTGAAGAAGCAGACATAGATACTCTGAAACGCGTCGGATGAACTACAAGAAATTTACTGTCAATCATTGTGGTGATTTTGTACCTTGTACACAGTAACTGTAACCATTCCAATACATTTTTATCTTTATTGTGTATACTAGGTTTAATAAAATATGCTTTTCCTATAAACTATTTCAGGGCCTTAAAAGTCCATTTTGGGGATACCCTTTCTTTGTTTATCTCTACACATCTGCCTGTTATTCTGTTGCCAACCTCTGCCTGTATCTTGACCATTTTCTGCCTGCTGTTAATGCTTATACCTGATCGTCCATTGCTGACCTGGCTTGTCTGACCCTGCATCCAGTCACCCGCCTGTCCTGCTCTGCATTGTGCCTGGTGACACTGGTTCTCCATCTCCTGTGTGCTGCCAGTCTTACTGCATCTTCTACCAGCTGCTACCTTTCCCAGCCTGGGGTCTGCTGTTCCTGCTGCTATCCGTTGCTTCAGCTATCCATCTCAACTCTGGTGACGCATCTGCCACGCACCTCTGCGACCAACGGAAGATCTTACAGGCACTCTTACCTCACCGTGCTCTCACGGCCACTGGCGCAACATCAGTGGTCCTTGAGCTTGGGGGGAGGAGCTACCTTGCGGACGTCACCCGCTGCCAGCCTTCCTTTTCACAGAGCTGCTTCATACAGTTAGCTTTCATGGAAATTTTATGCTTTAATCTATGGCAGATCATGTGAGTGTGCTAATTTTTAATAAACGTATCTGAGCTTTCAACCAACGGAGAGCACTTAGATTGTATTTGTTCCCACATATTCCTTTGGGATGCATGAAACCACAGGACTGCTGGCAATCCATCCATATCTTTCCTGTGGAGACAAGCTTGATTGAGTTCCTGGTTATTCAGGGGTCCACTCGTTTTGGTAAGCGAGCATTTCATTTGATTGTGGAGGGACTGTCACTCAGTGGCTAGTGGATTGGATTAATTTCTCATGCGGGTCTTCCTTTTCCATTCTCTGGGATTTGTGGTTCCACAGTGAACTTTTTTATTTATTGGATTTTTTATTGGACTTTATGTCTTGCTATGGGCATTTGTATAGTGACTTTATTGCAATAATATAGAGTTTTAGATTTAGTAACAGCATGTCTACAGAAGGCCGAATATTGCCCTGCACTTTTTCTATATACATTATACCTGATCGTCAGTTGCTGACCTGGCGTGTCTGACCCTGCATCCAGTCACTCACCTGTCCTGCTCTGCATTGTGCCTGGTGACACTGGTCCTCCATCTGCTGGGTGCTGCCAGTCTTACTGCATCTGCTACCAGCTGCTGCCTACCCAGCCTGGGGTCTGCTGTTACTGCTGATATCCATTGCTTCAGCTATCCAGGTCAACTCTGGTGACACACCTGCAACACACCTCTGCGACCAATGGAAGATCTTACAGGCACTTTTACCTCACCGAGCTCTCGTGGCCAGTGATCCTTAAGCTGGGCAGTACGAGAGGTCTCCCTCTACACATCAGACTCTGCCACAAGGTACTTGACAGGGGGAGAGAGAGAGGGCAAGAGAAGGGGCGTGAGCAGTGAAAGGGAGGGGTGGCTGAGAGAGATAGAGGGGGGTGAGGGGGGAGATGAGAGAGAGACCCCAATCTCTGTCCCTATCTGCAGTCCCTCCTCTGCCCCTCTATCCCAGTCTGTGTCTGCAGGTAGGTCTATATCAGTGTATGATGCCCGGCACCTGATGCTCGTCTTGATCTGGGGGACTGCTCTGCTGCTCCTTCCAGAGGCTACCTGGCAGCCTGATCCTCCTGCCTGTCATCCTCCTCCAGGCCTCACTGCTGATGCTGATGGAGAGGAGGTTGGAGAAGGCTTTGGGACTCCAGGGATGCTGCCTCCGTTGCTGTGCGCCTCTTTGGGGGTCAAGGAGGCTGTGAGCTCTTTTCCCTCCTGGGCTTCCAGCTGCCCTCAGTGTTCACCTTCCACGCGGCCTCCATCTGCGGAGCCGCCCACTCACCATGTGGGGATAGATGGCAGCCCCCCGAGGATACCACCGCGCTCACGCCACCACAGAACCTGACATTACAACAAGGGGCAGCTGCTTTGGGACATCCAGAGACAGAATAGATCTAGATCTTCTCATAGGAGTATTGACCCTGTACCTGATCTTACTCCAGCAAAATTTCCAGAAGGCTCTTCATCTTTTTCATCACTCTTTTGCGGATCTACACATAAGAGTTCTTTTTACAGAAATATCAATATTCCGGGAAAGGAAGGCAATGCCCACCAGGATCACAAAAATGGTACGTTAGATAGAAATGCACAAACAGGTCCTTTATGCCGCGTACACACGTCCAGACTTTGTCCGCCGGACCTAGTCCGGCGGACAATCCGCCGGACTTTCTGAGGGGGGGACTTGCCCACACACGCTCGGACTTCCGAGCGTGTGACTTGCCCACACACGCCCAGACTTCTCCAGTGGACAATCCGCGGGAAAAAGTCTGCGGGACTTTTGAAAATGAACGGACTTGCCCACACACGGAGCAGTCCGTTCATTTAGAACGTAACTGCAGGTAGACGGGGCTAGCGAAGGCAGTGAATGCCGCCGCACTAGCCCCGTCACCTGGTATGGATTTAAAGGGAATCCCAACGCCGAAAAAACGGCGTGGGGGTTCCCCCCAAATCCATCTCAGACCCTTATCCGAGCACGCAGCCCGCAGGCCAGGAAAGGGGTGGGGACGAGCGAGCGCCCCCCCTCCTGAGCCATACCAGGCCGCGTGCCCTCAACATGGGGGTGCCCTGGGGAAAGGGGGGCCGTGCGGCCCCCCCTACCCCAGAGCACCTTGTCCCCATGTTGATGAGGACAAGGGCCTCTTCCCGACAACCCTGGCCGTTGGTTGTCGGGGTCTGCGGGCGGGGGGCTTATCGGAATCTGGGAGCCCCCCACCCTATGTGAATGAGTATGGGGTACGATGTACCCCTACCCATTCACCTAAGGTGTAAAATGTAAAAAAAAAAAACACACAATTTTGAAAAAATATTTTATTGCACTGCTCCGGGGGTCTTCTTCCGTCTTGGGGGGTCTTCTCGCCAGACTCCTCCGCCATTTACCTAGCTCTATTACCGAGCAGAGGAGGCCGGCTACCTTCTTCGTCGTCGACGCTGTCGTCTGGGGGTCTCGATCCGCCTTCGGGGGTCTTCCGGGGTCTTCCGTGGTCTTCCGGGGTCTCTTCTGTTCTTGCCGCGGTCGTCGTTTTACGCGCCGCCGGCGCCGCCTTCTTCTTCTTCCGATGTTGACCCGTCGCTGTCTCTGGCCGGAATGCCAGAGCCGCACTGTGCTGGGACTTATATAGGGACAAGGGGACAAGTTCACATGCTCATGTCACATGGTGACCCCGCCCCCTTTTGATGTCACAGTCCCGGAGGATGCTGGGACTGTGACATCACAGGGGGGCGGGGTCACCATGTGACATGAGCATGTGACCCTGTCCCCTTGTCCCTATATAAGTCCCAGCACAGCGCAGCTCTGGCATTCCGGCCAGAGACAGCGATGGGTCAACATCGGAAGAAGAAGAAGAAGAAGAAGGCGGCGCCGGCGGCGCGGAAAACGACGACCGCGGCAAGAACAGAAGAGACCCTGGAAGACCCCCGAAGGCGGATCGAGACCCCCAGATGACGGCGTCGACGACGAAGAAGGTAGCCGGCCTCCTCTGCTCGGTAAAAGAGCTAGGTAAATGGCAGAGGAGTCCGGCGAGAAGACCCCCCAAGACGGAAGAAGACCCCCGGAGCAGTGCAATAAAATATTTTTTCTAAATTCTGTGTTTTTTTTCTTTACATTTTACACCTTAGGTGAATGGGTAGGGGTACATCGTACCCCATACTCATTCACATAGGGTGGGGGGCCGGGATCTGGGGGCCCTCTTATAAAAGGGGCTCCCAGATTCCGATAAGCCCCCCGCCCGCAGACCCCGACAACCAACGGCCAGGGTTGTCGGGAAGAGGCCCTTGTCCTCATCAACATGGGGACAAGGTGCTTTGGGGTGGGGGGGCCGCCTGGCCCCCCTTTCCCCAGGGCACCCCCCATGTTGGGGCACGCGGCCTGGTATGGCTCAGGATGGGGGGGCGCTTGCTCGTCCCCACCCCTTTCCTGGCCTGCCGGGCTGCGTGCTCGGATAAGGGTCTGAGATGAATTTGGGGGGGACCCAAATTGCCGCGGGATTCCTTTTAAATCCATGCCAGGTGAGGGGGCTAGCGCGGCGGCATTTACTGCCTTCGCTAGCTCCGTCTACCTGAAGTCACATGCTAAATGAACGGACTTTCCGATGAGTGGCAAGTCCATTCATTTCAAAAGTCCGGCGGACTAGCCTACTAACGGCGGGATTGTCCGCCGGACTGCCAAGTCCAGCGGATAATTTTAAAACAAAACTTAAAACCTAGTCCGCCGGACTTTTGGCGCCAAAAAGTCCGCCGGCGCCCACACACGAGGGGATTGTCCGGCGGACAATCCCGCGGGATAGTCCCTTCGTGTGTCCGCGGCATTAGATGCATCAATTCCCTCATGGTGGGCGTATCATTTCAATTTAGGGATGGGACAAGCAGGAGGTTCTCATAACACTCAGGCTAATACTGCATATTCACTTGTCTTTAGTGACAACAGATCAAATATAGGGGTGATTTCATGATCAAAAAATTTTTTAGGCAAATAACTAAAATCCAAAAGTGAAGCGCTACCTCACCAATAAAAAATCCACACTTTATGTGACTACATGTGTATATAACAGTGATAATAGTGCCCCCTACAGGAGTCTAAAATAACTGGCAAAACGTGCTATAAAATATGCATATTCCAACTAATATTAATGTCCACAGAAATAAATATTGAGGCAAAAATTCAAATCATAATACATCCAGTCCGTTAATATTGTGTGTTCATCTGTACAATCATGCAATTCTTAAAGTGTCCAGTCGTGAATAATCAGTAATAGTAGTTTACTTGTATGTGCATCGAGTGTATGTGCACCAGTCACACTATGCGTTCACCTCCCGGGGTGACCCCAATTGGGTCTTGTTGTACCTTCCCCTTAGGGGTAATAAATCCAGTGGTCTTTAAGCTCCAGTGGATGGACCCCTGTTCTCTTATGCGTTATCCCTCATAAGTATAGGTATCATAAGGGTATAAAGGAAACTGACATAGTATAGAACTGTAAAACCGCAATTTATTTATGAATAAAGGGTTTCCACTCACATATATGAATGCACTAGCCCTGGTGCATACAGGTGATACGTTCTGTACATTAGGGGTAAGGTTCCTGGGATCATTGATGGAAACATCTGCAAGTTCTCGGTCCTGCATCCCACGTGGGTGACTGTTTATTTCCTGGTCGTATGCAATGACGTCAAAAGCTCTGCGCTGACATGTTTTGTCACTAACCATGGGACTTTATCAAGAGGTGTGAGCCCGGTGTCATTGCGCTAATATTTATAGGTAGCATAAACCAATCAAATAACTGCTTGCGGTGGCCATTTTATTGTAGGCCTTTTTAGTAATTTTTGTCAGTGATCCTAAGCTAAAGTAAAGGTAAGAGGCCGATTTGAAAGTAGCGGCCATTTTGTCGGGGTCTGCGGGCGGGGGGCTTTTCGGAATCTGGGAGCCCCTTTTATAAGAGGGCCCCCAGATCCCGGCCCCCCAGGGGTGATTTCATGATCAAAAAATTTTTTAGTTATTGTGAGCCCGGTGTCATTGCGCTAATATTTATAGGTAGCATAAACCAATCAAATAACTGCTTGCGGTGGCCATTTTATTGTAGGCCTTTTTAGTAATTTTTGTCAGTGATCCTAAGCTAAAGTAAAGGTAAGAGGCCGATTTGAAAGTAGCGGCCATTTTGTCGGGGTCTGTGGGCGGGGGGCTTATCGGAATCTGGGAGCCCCTTTTATAAGAGGGCCCCCAGATCCCGGCCCCCCAGGGGTGATTTCATGATCAAAAAATTTTTTAGGCAAATAACTAAAATCCAAAAGTGAAGCGCTACCTCACCAATAAAAAATCCACACTTTATGTGACTACATGTGTATATAACAGTGATAATAGTGCCCCCTACAGGAGTCTAAAATAACTGGCAAAACGTGCTATAAAATATGCATATTCCAACTAATATTAATGTCCACAGAAATAAATATTGAGGCAAAAATTCAAATCATAATACATCCAGTCCGTTAATATTGTGTGTTCATCTGTACAATCATGCAATTCTTAAAGTGTCCAGTCGTGAATAATCAGTAATAGTAGTTTACTTGTATGTGCATCGAGTGTATGTGCACCAGTCACACTATGCGTTCACCTCCCGGGGTGACCCCAATTGGGTCTTGTTGTACCTTCCCCTTAGGGGTAATAAATCCAGTGGTCTTTAAGCTCCAGTGGATGGACCCCTGTTCTCTTATGCGTTATCCCTCATAAGTATAGGTATCATAAGGGTATAAAGGAAACTGACATAGTATAGAACTGTAAAACCGCAATTTATTTATGAATAAAAGGTTTCCACTCACATATATGAATGCACTAGCCCTGGTGCATACAGGTGATACGTTCTGTACATTAGGGGTAAGGTTCCTGGGATCATTGATGGAAACATCTGCAAGTTCTCGGTCCTGCATCCCACGTGGGTGACTGTTTATTTCCTGGTCGTATGCAATGACGTCAAAAGCTCTGCGCTGACATGTTTTGTCACTAACCATGGGACTTTATCAAGAGGTGTGAGCCCGGTGTCATTGCGCTAATATTTATAGGTAGCATAAACCAATCAAATAACTGCTTGCGGTGGCCATTTTATTGTAGGCCTTTTTAGTAATTTTTGTCAGTGATCCTAAGCTAAAGTAAAGGTAAGAGGCCGATTTGAAAGTAGCGGCCATTTTGTCGGGGTCTGCGGGCGGGGGGCTTATCGGAATCTGGGAGCCCCTTTTATAAGAGGGCCCCCAGATCCCGGCCCCCCAGGGGTGATTTCATGATCAAAAAATTTTTTAGGCAAATAACTAAAATCCAAAAGTGAAGCGCTACCTCACCAATAAAAAATCCACACTTTATGTGACTACATGTGTATATAACAGTGATAATAGTGCCCCCTACAGGAGTCTAAAATAACTGGCAAAACGTGCTATAAAATATGCATATTCCAACTAATATTAATGTCCACAGAAATAAATATTGAGGCAAAAATTCAAATCATAATACATCCAGTCCGTTAATATTGTGTGTTCATCTGTACAATCATGCAATTCTTAAAGTGTCCAGTCGTGAATAATCAGTAATAGTAGTTTACTTGTATGTGCATCGAGTGTATGTGCACCAGTCACACTATGCGTTCACCTCCCGGGGTGACCCCAATTGGGTCTTGTTGTACCTTCCCCTTAGGGGTAATAAATCCAGTGGTCTTTAAGCTCCAGTGGATGGACCCCTGTTCTCTTATGCGTTATCCCTCATAAGTATAGGTATCATAAGGGTATAAAGGAAACTGACATAGTATAGAACTGTAAAACCGCAATTTATTTATGAATAAAAGGTTTCCACTCACATATATGAATGCACTAGCCCTGGTGCATACAGGTGATACGTTCTGTACATTAGGGGTAAGGTTCCTGGGATCATTGATGGAAACATCTGCAAGTTCTCGGTCCTGCATCCCACGTGGGTGACTGTTTATTTCCTGGTCGTATGCAATGACGTCAAAAGCTCTGCGCTGACATGTTTTGTCACTAACCATGGGACTTTATCAAGAGGTGTGAGCCCGGTGTCATTGCGCTAATATTTATAGGTAGCATAAACCAATCAAATAACTGCTTGCGGTGGCCATTTTATTGTAGGCCTTTTTAGTAATTTTTGTCAGTGATCCTAAGCTAAAGTAAAGGTAAGAGGCCGATTTGAAAGTAGCGGCCATTTTGTCATAGACCAATATTAAGAAGGGAAGGACCAATCTTATATACAGTCCAACTATAGATAGTAATCGCCTGAACTGATAAAATAAAGTGAGTAGAACACACTGCATACCAGCGACACTTCCTGCTTGGTATCTCAGAGTGAAACATAAAACTAAGGGCCAGCGCTGGGTAACTCTATTAGTATAACGAAAAAATTTATATAAAATTATATATAAAAAAATATTAAAATGTGTGTGTATATATATTGTGGGAGATTAGCTTGTGAGGGATCACCTTTTCTGAATGAAGGTCAGCAACCAGGCACTTTCTTTAAAATCTGGCGGATGCCAGGTTTATTTACAGAGGGTTTGCAAATAAAAATAAAATAAAGAAAACAGTAAAACCTTTCAGTCCCACACACAGAGCTCCTCTCACTCAGGTTCCTCTCTGAGTCTCCAGCCAGAGCCCCTGCTGTGCTCTCTTCCTGGATATTTAAAGTCCAGCTGACTGTGGACTCCAGTGGACCCGAACACCCGGACCAGAACCCAGCATGCCACAAATGCTGGAAAAACCGGGCCGGATTCCGGTTTAGTCCCTTACAATGGAACGAATGCGAGGTGAAATGTACCTATTTTCTTGTATCTCACCTCGCATACGTCACAATATATATATTTGTAGTCAGAGTCTTCAAGCGGGAAATGCGATATTCCTAAGAACTAGGGATGAGCCGAACACCCCCGGGTTCGGTTCGAACCAGAACCTTCGAACGGACCGAAAGTTCGCGCGAATTTTCGAACCCTATACGTTATAATGGACGCGAACGTTCGAAATCAAAAGTGCTAATTACAACGGCCAATATGCATGTTAATGTCATAAAACAGGTTTGGGGACCCGGGTCCTGCCCCAGGGGACATATATCAATGCAAAAAGAACTTTTAAAAACTAACGTTTTTTCGGGAGCAGTCATTTTAATGATGCATAAAGTGAAAAAAAAAAAGTGAAATTTTCCTTTAAATATGGTACCTGGGGGGTGTCTAAAGTATGCCTGTGAAGTGGCATGTGTTTCCCGTGTTTAGAACTGTCCTTGCACAAAATGACATTTGTAAAGGAAAAAAAGAAGCCATTTAAAACCACTTGCGGCTTTAGGTTTGTTCTTAAGTAGAATCTGAACAGGTACATTATGAAGTGTAGCTCCATCCCAAAAAAATCTATTTTTAAGCTTTTTGGAGAACATAGGGAGGGGTTATCACCCCTGTAACATTTGCTGTCTTTGCACATCTGTTCAGAACATGTCACCTCACTTTCCGTCCCAATGACAAATGTTTTTGGAAAAGTGGGGTTTTAATTGAAACAAGGATTGGTGATAAAGTATCAGTAGAGAGGAGATACCTTTTTCCCAAATTAAATCTAACAGGATAGAATTTCCCTTCCTAGGGGTAGATTTCCTCTCACTTCCTGTTTTCTCTTTCCATTTGCAAGTAGGAGTCGTTTGTAAGTTGGATGTTTGAAAGTAGGGGCCTGGCGTATATACTCTGCAGAAATTTGCCCTATTAGATGTTGGTGTAGCCACAAGACTGGTGGGCACAGGAATGGGCCCTGCTATGAGTTAATAGATCAAGATTTGTAATTGCATGCACCTGTTGAACAGGGCAGAAAAATTGGGGGTGGTGGTGGTGGTGGACGGTGTTGCCACAAGACTGTAAGCTCTCACAGTTACTCTTGGTGGGCGCAGGAATGGGCCCTGCTGTGAGTTATTAGATCAAGATTTGTAATTGCAAGCACCTGATGAACAGGGCAGAAAAATTGGGCCTTTGGCGGTGGTGGTGGACGGTGTTGCCACAAGACTGTAGGCCCTCACAGTTACTCTTGGTGGGCGCAGGAATGGGCCCTGTTGTGAGTTATTAGATCAAGATTTGTAATTGCAAGCACCTGATGAACAGGGCAGAAAAATTGGGCCTTTGGCGGTGGTGGTGGACGGTGTTGCCACAAGACTGCAGGCCCTCATAGTTACTCTTGGTGGGCGCAGGAATGGGCCCTGCTGTGAACTATTAGATCAAGATTTGTAATTACCCGCCCCTGTTAAACAGGGGCTGAAAAATTGTGCCTTAGGCACTGGTGCTGGTGCCACAACACTGCAACCCCTCACAGAGACTGTACTTGGAGCACAGCAGTCACACGTGTTGCGAAGCATTTTTTTAAAAAATTGTAAGTACCCGCCCCTGTTAAACAGGGGCTGAAAAATTGTGCCTTAGGCACTGGTGCTGGTGCCACAACACTGCAACCCGGCCCTCACAGATACTGTACTTGGAGCACAGCAGTCACACGTGTTGCGAAGCATTTTTTTAAAAAATTGTAAGTACCCGCCCCTGTTAAACAGGGGCTGAAAAATTGTGCCTTAGGCACTGGTGCTGGTGCCACAACACTGCAACACGGCCCTCACAGAGACTGTACTTGGAGCACAGCAGTCACACGTGTTGCGAAGCATTTTTTAAAAAAATTGTAAGTACACGCCCCTGTTAAACAGGGGCTGAAAAATTGTGCCTTAGGCACTGGTGTGGTGGCATGGATCATTGAGGAGGAGGAAGAGGATAGTCAGTGAACATAAGAGGACAGTCACTCAGCATCAGCATAGGCAGTCTTGAAGGGATGTGACATTAAAAATTATTCGGTTATATCCGCCTCAGGTGCCTGGTAGCTGGTGGTGATCCAAGACTGATTCATTTTGATGAATGTCAGTCGATCAACCGAGGCGGTGGACAGGCGCACCCTATGATCAGTCACAAATCCTCCAGCAGCACTGAATGTGCGTTCGGAAAGAACGCTGGAGGCAGGACAGGCCAGTAGCTCAATTGCATACTGTGCAAGCTCTGGCCAGTGATCCATCCTCAGGACCCAGTAAGCCAGAGGATTTTCGGTGGGAAAGGTGTCCAAGTCTGACCTTGCCCCAAGGTATTCCTGCACCATGTATATCAGACGCTGGCGATGGTTGCTGGAAACCGATCATACCTTGGGGCTGCGGACTAAAAAATTGTCTGAACGCATCGGTCAGACGTCCACCTTCCCCACCGCTCCTTCTGCCACTGACCGAAGCCTCAGCAACTCGTCGCCCAGGACCAGGAGTTTGTAGCCTCCCAGTTTCTGGGAACGCGTTGCACAGACCTTTCTGCAAGGCCTCCCTGAGATGTCTCATCCTCTGCTCCCTCTGCGACGGCAAGATAAGGTCCGCAACCTTACCCTTGTACCGCGGATCAAGGAGAGTGGCCAGCCAGTAATGGTCCCTCTCCTTGATCCGAAGAACACGAGGATCCTTCCGCAGGCTTTGCAGGATCAGGGAGGCCATGCAGCGTAGGTTAGCTGAGGCATTCGGTCCGGAGTCTTCTGGGTCACTGAGGATGACATGATCGCCAGCCACCTCCTCCCAGCCACGTACAAGTCCACTGGTTTGTTGGGACTGTACATCATCCCTAAAAGACTGCTGCTGCTGATGCTGAGTGCCAGGCTCCACCTCCATGCTCACACAATCCTCCTCCTCCTCCTCCTCCTCCTCCTCCTCATCCTCTTCCTGTGTGATGGGTGGGACAGAAGGAACACTGTCCGGATAAAGGGGGCCTTGAGAGGCAAGGAAGTCCTCCTCTTCCTGCCTCTGTTCTGCCTCAAGTGCCCTGTCCATTATCCCACGCAGCGTATGCTCCAACAGGTGGACAAGAGGGACAGTGTCACTGATGCATGCACTGTCACTGCTCACCATCCTCGTGGCCTCCTCAAATGGTGAGAGGACAGTGCATGCATCCCTGATCATGCTCCACTGACGTGGGGAAAAAAAACCAAGCTCCCCTGACCCTGTCCTGGTGCCGTAGTCGCAAAGGTACTCATTGATGGCCCTCTGCTGCGTGTGCAGTCGCTGCAGCATGGCCAACGTTGAGTTCCACCTGGTGGGCATGTCACATATTAGGCGGTTCTTGGGCAGGTTCAGCTCCTTTTGCAGCTCAGTCAGCCGAGCACTGGCATTATAAGATCGGCGGAAATGCACACAGACTTTCCTGGCCTGCCTCAGGACATCCTGTAAGCCTGGGAACCTGCCCAAGAACCGCTGCACCACCAGGTTGAGGACGTGAGCCATGCAGGGCACATGGGTGAGCTGCCCCTGTCGCAGGGCGGAGAGGAGGTTGGTGCCATTGTCAGAAACGACCATTCCTGGCTTAAGCTGACGTGGCGTCAACCACCTCTCGGCCTGCCCCTGCAGAGCTGCCAGAACCTCTGGCCCAGTGTGGCTCCTGTCCCCCAAACACACCAGCACAAGCACGGCATGGCATCTTTTTGCCTGCGTACTTGCGTAGCCCCTTGTACGCCTACGGAGCACCGCTGGTTCCAAGGACAGAGCACTGGAGGAAGAAGAAGAGGAGGGGGTGGAGGAGAGAGGTGTGTCACAACCAGTAGCAGTAGTCGCGTTTTGGAGGCGTGGTGGCGGAACAACCTCCAACACTACTGCACCTTGTCCTGCATCCCTCCCAGCTGCCAATAGAGTGACCCAATGGGCCGTGAAAGAAAGGTACCGTCCCTGTCCATGCCTGCTGGACCATGAGTCAGCGGTAATATGCACCTTACCGCTGACCGCCCTGTCCAGCGAGGCATGGACATTGCCCTCCACATGCCGGTAGAGAGACGGAATCGCCTTCCGCGAGAAAAAGTGGCGTTTGGGAACCTGCCACTGAGGAACCGCACATTGAACAAACTCACGGAAGGGGGCCGAGTCTACCAACTGAAAAGGCAGCAGTTGAAGTGCTAGCAATTTAGCAAGGCTAGCATTCAACCGCTGGGCATGTGGATGGCTGGGAGTGTACTTCTTTCTACGGTCCAGCAGCTGGGGCAGGGAAATTTGCCTGCTGCAATCGGACGTCGGTGTACTGCAAGTACTTGGTTGTGACACACCGAATTCTACACCTTCAGTCCTCTCAGAGCAGCTTTCAGAGAGGACTGAAGGTGTAGTGGGGATGGAGATCCCAGCTGAGGAGGAGCAAGGAGAGGTCCGCTTAGTTCTTTGGTGTGGGTCTTTTATGTGTGCCTGCCAACGAGCTGCATGGCAGGTCGCCATATGTCTGGTCATGCTTGTCGTGCCCAAGCGGCTGATGTTTTGGCCACGCGAGATACGCTTGAGACAAATATTGCAAATAGCAGTGGTGCGATCTGCTGCACTCGTCTCAAAAAAGGCCCACACCAAAGAACTTTTCTGATAACGTGCAGAGGCAGCGCCCTGCACAGGCGGAGCTCTGCGGTGTTGTACAGTTGCTGTGCTGGCCTCTACCTGGCCTCCAGGGGGCATCCTGCCTCGTTGGACATGTGACGCCGCATCCTCCTCCTCCTCGTCCTCCTCCTCATCCTCTCTCCCTTGAGGCACCCACGTGGAGTCAGTGACCTCATCATCCCCTCCCTCTTCACCACTAGAGCAAACCTGGCAGTAAGCTGCAGCTGGTGGAACAGTACTGCCAGATTCCTCAAGCTGGGTATCGTCATCCGAGCCTTCGAATCGTTGGGCATCCTCCTGGAGCATGTACCCAACACTGTGCTCAAAGAGTTCGGGGGACTCCTCAGGAGGACATGGTGGGTCTAGGGAAGGGGTGGCTGATGATGCTCTGTCAGTACCCTGAGCCTGGGTGAGAGAGGATGAGGAGGATGAGGAGGGCTTGGTCATCCATTCTACCAAGCCTTCAGCATGATGCGGCTCCACATGTCCAGCTGCCGAAAACAAAGACGCGCGTGTCCCATGGCCACGTGCTGATGACGATGCACGACCACGTCCACGTCCACGGCCACGTCCACTAGAAACAGAGCCTGCCTGCCCTGTGTTCTTGGCTCTGCACGCTCTGCCTCCCCTTGGCGGTCTTCCAGCCATTGTAGTCGGTAGTCCTGTGGGTGCTGCTGAGAAGAAAATATAGGAGCTCTGTGTGATGCCACTAACACACTAGAAGTCCTATGGGTGCTTCTGCAAAGAAAATAGAGGAGCTCTGTGTGATGCCACTAACACACTAGAAGTCCTGTGGGTGCTGCTGAGAAGAATATATAGGAGCTCTGTGTGATGCCACTAACACACTAGAAGTCCTATGGGTGCTTCTGCAAAGAAAATAGAGGAGCTCTGTGTGATGCCACTAACACACTAGAAGTCCTGTGGGTGCTTATGCAAAGAAAATAGAGGAGCTCTGTGTGATGCCACTAACACACTAGAAGTCCTGTGGGTGCTTCTGCAAAGAAAATAGAGGAGCTCTGTGTGATGCCACTAACACACTAGAAGTCCTGTGGGTGCTTCTGCAAAGAAAATAGAGGAGCTCTGTGTGATGCCACTAACACACTAGAAGTCCTGTGGGTGCTTCTGCAAAGAAAATAGAGGAGCTCTGTGTGATGCCACTAACACACTAGAAGTCCTGTGGGTGCTGCTGAGAAGAATATATAGGAGCTCTGTGTGATGCCACTAACACACTAGAAGTCCTATGGGTGCTTCTGCAAAGAAAATAGAGGAGCTCTGTGTGATGCCACTAACACACTAGAAGTCCTGTGGGTGCTTATGCAAAGAAAATAGAGGAGCTCTGTGTGATGCCACTAACACACTAGAAGTCCTGTGGGTGCTTCTGCAAAGAAAATAGAGGAGCTCTGTGTGATGCCACTAACACACTAGAAGTCCTGTGGGTGCTTCTGCAAAGAAAATAGAGGAGCTCTGTGTGATGCCACTAACACACTAGAAGTCCTGTGGGTGCTTCTGCAAAGAAAATAGAGGAGCTCTGTGTGATGCCACTAACACACTAGAAGTCCTGTGGGTGCTTCTGCAAAGAAAATAGAGGAGCTCTGTGTGATGCCACTAACACACTAGAAGTCCTGTGGGTGCTTCTGCAAAGAAAATAGAGGAGCTCTGTGTGATGCCACTAACACACTAGAAGTCCTGTGGATGCTTCTGCAAAAAAAATAGAGGAGCTCTGTGTGATGCCACTAACACACTAGACGTCCTGTGGGTGCTTATGCAAAGAAAATAGAGGAGCTCTGTGTGATGCCACTAACACACTAGAAGTCCTGTGGGTGCTTCTGCAAAGAAAATAGAGGAGCTCTGTGTGATGCCACTAACACACTAGAAGTCCTGTGGGTGCTTCTGCAAAGAAAATAGAGGAGCTCTGTGTGATGCCACTAACACACTAGAAGTCCTGTGGGTGCTTCTGCAAAGAAAATAGAGGAGCTCTGTGTGATGCCACTAACACACTAGAAGTCCTGTGGGTGCTGCTGAGAAGAATATATAGGAGCTCTGTGTGATGCCACTAACACACTAGAAGTCCTATGGGTGCTTCTGCAAAGAAAATAGAGGAGCTCTGTGTGATGCCACTAACACACTAGAAGTCCTGTGGGTGCTTATGCAAAGAAAATAGAGGAGCTCTGTGTGATGCCACTAACACACTAGAAGTCCTGTGGGTGCTTCTGCAAAGAAAATAGAGGAGCTCTGTGTGATGCCACTAACACACTAGAAGTCCTGTGGGTGCTTCTGCAAAGAAAATAGAGGAGCTCTGTGTGATGCCACTAACACACTAGAAGTCCTGTGGGTGCTTCTGCAAAGAAAATAGAGGAGCTCTGTGTGATGCCACTAACACACTAGAAGTCCTGTGGGTGCTTCTGCAAAGAAAATAGAGGAGCTCTGTGTGATGCCACTAACACACTAGAAGTCCTGTGGGTGCTTCTGCAAAGAAAATAGAGGAGCTCTGTGTGATGCCACTAACACACTAGAAGTCCTGTGGATGCTTCTGCAAAAAAAATAGAGGAGCTCTGTGTGATGCCACTAACACACTAGACGTCCTGTGGGTGCTTATGCAAAGAAAATAGAGGAGCTCTGTGTGATGCCACTAACACACTAGAAGTCCTGTGGGTGCTTCTGCAAAGAAAATAGAGGAGCTCTGTGTGATGCCACTAACACACTAGAAGTCCTGTGGGTGCTTCTGCAAAGAAAATAGAGGAGCTCTGTGTGATGCCACTAACACACTAGAAGTCCTGTGGGTGCTTATGCAAAGAAAATAGAGGAGCTCTGTGTGATGCCACTAACACACTAGAAGTCCTGTGGGTGCTGCTGAGAAGAATATATAGGAGCTCTGTGTGATGCCACTAACACACTAGAAGTCCTATGGGTGCTTCTGCAAAGAAAATAGAGGAGCTCTGTGTGATGCCACTAACACACTAGAAGTCCTGTGGGTGCTTCTGCAAAGAAAATAGAGGAGCTCTGTGTGATGCCACTAACACACTAGAAGTCCTGTGGGTGCTGCTGAGAAGAATATATAGGAGCTCTGTGTGATGCCACTAACACACTAGAAGTCCTATGGGTGCTTCTGCAAAGAAAATAGAGGAGCTCTGTGTGATGGGACTAACACACTTCAAGTCCTATAGGTGCTTCTGGGAAGAAAATAAAGGTCTGTGTGATGGGACTAACACACTTCAAGTCCTATAGTTGCTTCTGGGAACAAAATATAGCTCTGTGTGTGTGATGGGACTAACACACTTCAAGTCCTATAGGTGCTTCTGGGAACAAAATATAGCTCTGTGTGTGTGATGGGACTAACACACTTCAAGTCCTATAGGTGCTTCTGGGAAGAAAATATAGCTCTGTGTGTGTAATGGGACTAACACACTTCAAGTCCTATAGGTGCCTCTGGGAACAAAATATAGCTCTGTGTGTGTGATGGGACTAACACACTTCAAGTTCTATAGGTGCTTCTGGGAAGAAAATATAGCTCTGTGTGTGTGATGGGACTAACACACTTCAAGTCCTATAGGTTCTTCTGGGAACAAAATATAGCTCTGTGTGTGTGATGGGACTAACACACTTCAAGTCCTATAGGTGCTTCTGGGAACAAAATATAGCTCTGTGTGTGTGATGGGACTAACACACTTCAAGTCCTATAGGTGCTTCTGGGAAGAAAATATAGCTCTGTGTGTGTAATGGGACTAACACACTTCAAGTCCTATAGGTGCCTCTGGGAACAAAATATAGCTCTGTGTGTGTGATGGGACTAACACACTTCAAGTCCTATAGGTGCTTCTGGGAAGAAAATATAGCTCTGTGTGTGTGATGGGACTAACACACTTCAAGTCCTATAGGTGCTTCTGGGAAGAAAATATAGCTCTGTGTGTGTAATGGGACTAACACACTTCAAGTCCTATAGGTGCTTCTGGGAAGAAAATATAGCTCTGTGTGTGTGATGGGACTAACACACTTCAAGTCCTATAGGTGCTTCTGGGAAGAAAATATAGCTCTGTGTGTGTGATGGGACTAACACACTTCAAGTCCTATAGGTGCTTCTGGGAAGAAAATATAGCTCTGTGTGTGTAATGGGACTAACACACTTCAAGTCCTATAGGTGCTTCTGGGAACAAAATATAGCTCTGTGTGTGTGATGGGACTAACACACTTCAAGTCCTATAGGTGCTTCTGGGAAGAAAATATAGCTCTGTGTGTGTAATGGGACTAACACACTTCAAGTCCTATAGGTGCTTCTGGGAACAAAATATAGCTCTGTGTGTGTGATGGGACTAACACACTTCAAGTCCTATAGGTGCTTCTGGGAAGAAAATATAGCTCTGTGTGTGTAATGGGACTAACACACTTCAAGTCCTATAGGTGCCTCTGGGAACAAAATATAGCTCTGTGTGTGTGATGGGACTAACACACTTCAAGTCCTATAGGTGCTTCTGGGAAGAAAATATAGCTCTGTGTGTGTGATGGGACTAACACACTTCAAGTCCTATAGGTGCTTCTGGGAAGAAAATATAGCTCTGTGTGTGTAATGGGACTAACACACTTCAAGTCCTATAGGTGCTTCTGGGAAGAAAATATAGCTCTGTGTGTGTGATGGGACTAACACACTTCAAGTCCTATAGGTGCTTCTGGGAAGAAAATATAGCTCTGTGTGTGTAATGGGACTAACACACTTCAAGTCCTATAGGTGCCTCTGGGAACAAAATATAGCTCTGTGTGTGTAATGGGACTAACACACTTCAAGTCCTATAGGTGCCTCTGGGAACAAAATATAGCTCTGTGTGTGTGATGGGACTAACACACTTCAAGTCCTATAGGTGCTTCTGGGAACAAAATATAGCTCTGTGTGTGTGATGGGACTAACACACTTCAAGTCCTATAGGTGCTTCTGGGAACAAAATATAGCTCTGTGTGTGTGATGGGACTAACACACTACAAGTCCTATAGGTGCTTCTGGGAACAATATATAGGAGCTCTGCCTGCCTGCCACGAACACACTACAAGTCCTATAGGTGCTTCTGGGAACAAAATATAGGAGCTCTGCCTGCCTGCCACGAACACACTACAAGTCCTATAGGTGCTTCTGGTAACAAAATATAGGAGCTCTGCCTGCCTGCCACGAACACACTACAAGTCCTATAGGTGCTTCTGGTAACAAAATATAGGAGCTCTGCCTGCCTGCCACGAACACACTACAAGTCCTATAGGTGCTTCTGGTAACAAAATATAGCTCTGTGTGTGTGATGGGACTAACACACTTCAAGTCCTATAGGTGCTTCTGGGAAGAAAATATAGCTCTGTGTGTGTAATGGGACTAACACACTTCAAGTCCTATAGGTGCTTCTGGGAAGAAAATATAGCTCTGTGTGTGTGATGGGACTAACACACTTCAAGTCCTATAGGTGCTTCTGGGAACAAAATATAGCTCTGTGTGTGTGATGGGACTAACACACTTCAAGTCCTATAGGTGCTTCTGGGAAGAAAATATAGCTCTGTGTGTGTAATGGGACTAACACACTTCAAGTCCTATAGGTGCCTCTGGGAACAAAATATAGCTCTGTGTGTGTGATGGGACTAACACACTTCAAGTCCTATAGGTGCTTCTGGGAAGAAAATATAGCTCTGTGTGTGTGATGGGACTAACACACTTCAAGTCCTATAGGTGCTTCTGGGAAGAAAATATAGCTCTGTGTGTGTAATGGGACTAACACACTTCAAGTCCTATAGGTGCTTCTGGGAAGAAAATATAGCTCTGTGTGTGTGATGGGACTAACACACTTCAAGTCCTATAGGTGCTTCTGGGAAGAAAATATAGCTCTGTGTGTGTGATGGGACTAACACACTTCAAGTCCTATAGGTGCTTCTGGGAAGAAAATATAGCTCTGTGTGTGTAATGGGACTAACACACTTCAAGTCCTATAGGTGCTTCTGGGAACAAAATATAGCTCTGTGTGTGTGATGGGACTAACACACTTCAAGTCCTATAGGTGCTTCTGGGAAGAAAATATAGCTCTGTGTGTGTAATGGGACTAACACACTTCAAGTCCTATAGGTGCTTCTGGGAACAAAATATAGCTCTGTGTGTGTGATGGGACTAACACACTTCAAGTCCTATAGGTGCTTCTGGGAAGAAAATATAGCTCTGTGTGTGTAATGGGACTAACACACTTCAAGTCCTATAGGTGCCTCTGGGAACAAAATATAGCTCTGTGTGTGTGATGGGACTAACACACTTCAAGTCCTATAGGTGCTTCTGGGAAGAAAATATAGCTCTGTGTGTGTGATGGGACTAACACACTTCAAGTCCTATAGGTGCTTCTGGGAAGAAAATATAGCTCTGTGTGTGTAATGGGACTAACACACTTCAAGTCCTATAGGTGCTTCTGGGAAGAAAATATAGCTCTGTGTGTGTGATGGGACTAACACACTTCAAGTCCTATAGGTGCTTCTGGGAAGAAAATATAGCTCTGTGTGTGTAATGGGACTAACACACTTCAAGTCCTATAGGTGCCTCTGGGAACAAAATATAGCTCTGTGTGTGTAATGGGACTAACACACTTCAAGTCCTATAGGTGCCTCTGGGAACAAAATATAGCTCTGTGTGTGTGATGGGACTAACACACTTCAAGTCCTATAGGTGCTTCTGGGAACAAAATATAGCTCTGTGTGTGTGATGGGACTAACACACTTCAAGTCCTATAGGTGCTTCTGGGAACAAAATATAGCTCTGTGTGTGTGATGGGACTAACACACTACAAGTCCTATAGGTGCTTCTGGGAACAATATATAGGAGCTCTGCCTGCCTGCCACGAACACACTACAAGTCCTATAGGTGCTTCTGGGAACAAAATATAGGAGCTCTGCCTGCCTGCCACGAACACACTACAAGTCCTATAGGTGCTTCTGGTAACAAAATATAGGAGCTCTGCCTGCCTGCCACGAACACACTACAAGTCCTATAGGTGCTTCTGGTAACAAAATATAGGAGCTCTGCCTGCCTGCCACGAACACACTACAAGTCCTATAGGTGCTTCTGGTAACAAAATATAGGAGCTCTGCCTGCCTGCCACGAACACACTACAAGCCCCTCTTTCTCAATCAATCTTTGTAACTGAATCTATCTAACTCAATTTCTGTAAGTGAATCTCTCTACCTAACTAAATCGAGCAGAGTGTCACAGAATCAGCCTGCTCAATCTGCGCCGGAACAGCATGTGACCGGCGCAGACGGCGTGGCGGCCTTTTATAGGGGGGGGGCGTGTACTACAGCCCCTGAGCTGTAATTGGCTACAGGCGTCCTGCCTGTAGCCAATTATGGCTCTTCGAGTTTCCGGGGCTGTGATTGGCCAAGCATGCGGGGGTCACAGTGCATGCTTGGCCAATCATCAGCCAGCAATGCACTGCGCCGGCCGCGCCGGCCGCAATGCATTGCGGGGCCGCGCGCCAAACACGAACGTGATGCGAGCGGCCAAAATAGTTCTGGGCTCGCCGAGCGAGCGAACGCCCGGTGTTCGCATCGAGCACCGGGCCCATCCCTACTAAGAACCAAGGCCTGAGGTGTGCCTTGGCCTGGCTGGTCGGTATGCCTGAGAAGAGGGCAAAAAGATGCAAGTTTAGGTGAAGAAGAGAAGGTAATGATCCAAGGCAACAGTGAGTATCTGCGGTGACAGGAGAAACCCACCGACACCTGACTTGGTAAAGAGAAAGGAACCCCCTATGGAACCTGCAAGCTACCCAGAACCAACAGAACGTCCCGTGCAAGATTGGATTGGGCCTGATGACCGAGACAACTTAGACATGAGAATGACTGCTTGCGAATGAGAGGATACATGGGGGAAGGGAGCAAGGCCTGGCCCGAGGAACCCCTGCGAATGAGCGGGGACGATCAAATCCTATGGGGAAGTGAGAGGGTGAGGGCAAAAAAAAGGACCACTGGTAGGAGTGTGAAATTCTGGATACCTGATGAAAGTGATGAAGTAGATAAGGCCCATGCGCCATGGCAATAAGCATCATCAACATGGAGAACCATGCCAGACACAGGACTCTGGTCCTACCTGATAAGATTGGGACGTGCTTCAGCCAGAGACCCAACTACTGAGTCTGAATCCTGAACCGAGGAAGGAGGTATGGATGCCAAGACGGCCCCAACCTGGGGACACAAACTAGAAATGACACAACCAGACATGAGAAACAACAACGCCCGCCCCTCTGTGCCTACCATGAGAACATGAGCAGAAATGTCAAAACCACCGCGCGTGATGACCCTAACGACAGAAAACCCCACCCTCGTGTGAGTGGTAAGTGAGCCTGAGTAACCTGCAGCGCAGACACAGGTAATTGACTGAAAACTCAGGCTGGTGTACCCACGGACCGTGGTGGGTAGTCGTATGAGTGTGGTGAATGAACATGCATCGTATGACGTATGGTATACGGGCGAGAAGATTGTGGACAACAATCAATTAAAAACGAAACCTCAGCCCGTATGGATCTGTAGACGTGACAGATCCTGACGTAAGCCCTAACTAACTGACCCAGGTACAACATGAAACACAGATACGATGAGACATGACAACCAACGAACAAAAACAGCTACCGGAGTATGCCATGGGTGAACAACAATGCCCCTCTGAGAACCGCTGAGGCTGAACACAATGCCAGAAATGCAAGGACGGAAACGAAATGACGGCACTGGTGAGGCAGAAACGTGATGACAGAACTGCTGAGGCAGAACCGTGATGACAGAAGCAGAAACGTGATGACCGAAATGCTGAGGTAGAAATGTGATGACAGAAATGCTGAGGCATCGTATGACGTGTGGAATACGGGCGAGAAGATTGTGGACATCAATTAAAAACGAAACCTCAGCCCGTATGGATCTGTAGACGTGACAGATCCTGACGTGAGCCCTAACTAACTGACCCAAGTACAACATGAACACAGACACGATGAGACATGACAACCAACGAACAAAACAGCTACCGGAGTATGCCATGGGTGAACAACGCCCCTCTGAGAAACGCTGAGGCTGAAACACAATGACAGAAATGCCAGGGCGGCAACGAAATGACGGAAATGAAATGACGGAAACGGTGAGGCAGAAACGAGATGACAGAACTGCTGCTGAGGCAACCGTGGTCACAGAAATGCTTGAGGCAGAAACGTGGTGACAGAAATGCTGAGGCAGAAACGTTATGACAGAACGCTGAAGCTGAATGTTGAGGCAGAAATGCAATGACATGAATCCAGGGACAGAAACGCAATGACATGAATCCAGGGACAGAAACGCAATGACATGAATCCAGGGGCAGAAACGCAATGACATGAATCCAGGGGCAGAAACGCAATGACATGAATCCAGGGGCAGAAACGCAATGACATGAATCCAGGGGCAGAAACGCAATGACATGAATCCAGGGGCAGAAACGCAATGACATGAATCCAGGGGCAGAAACGCAATGACATGAATCCAGGGGCACAAACGCAATGACATGAATCCAGGGGCACAAACGCAATGACATGAATCCAGGGGCAGAAACGCAATGACATGAATCCAGGGCAGAACGTAATGACAGAATCCTGGGCAAAGCTATGACAGAACGTTGAGGCAGAAATGTGATGACAGAAGCGCTGAGGCAGAATGCCATGACAGAAAACCTGGGGCAGGGACGCGATGACAAATGCTGAGACTGAAATGCAATGACAGCAATCCAGGGGCAGACTGCTATGACAGAAAGCTGATGCAGAAATGCCATGACAAAACGCAAATGACAGAAAAACACGCTGAGACTGAACACTGAGGCAGAGATGAAATGACAGACATCCAGGGGCAGAAACGCAATAACAGAAATCCAGGGGCAGAAACGCAATGACAGAAATCCAGGGGCAGAAACGCAATGACAGAAATCCAGGGGCAGAAACGCAATGACAGAAATCCAGGGGCAGAAACGCAATGACAGAAATCCAGGGGCAGAAACGCAATGACAGAAATCCAGGGGCAGAAAACGCAATGACAGAAATCCAGGGGCAGAAACGCAATGACAGAAATCCAGGGGCAGAAACGCAATGACAGCAATCCAGGGGCAGAAACGAAATGACAGCAATCCAGGGGCAGAAACGAAATGACAGCAATCGCAGGGGCAGGAACGCAATGACAGCAATCGCAGGGGCAGGAACGCAATGACAGCAATCGCAGGGGCAGGAACGCAATGACAGCAATCGCAGGGGCAGGAACGCAATGACAGCAATCGCAGGGGCAGGAACGAAATGACAGCAATCCGGGGGCAGGAACGAAATGACAGCAATCCGGGGGCAGGAACGAAATGACAGCAATCCGGGGGCAGGAACGAAATGACAGAAAATGCAGGGGCAGAACGCAATGACGGAAAATGCAGGGGCAGAACGCAATGATGGAAAATGCAGGGGCAGAACGCAATGATGGAAAATGCAGGGGCAGAACGCAATGACGGAAAATGCAGGGGCAGAACGCAATGACGGAAAATGCAGGGGCAGAACGCAATGACGGAAAATGCAGGGGCAGAACGCAATGACGGAAAATGCAGGGGCAGAACGAAATGATGGAAAATGCAGGGGCAGAACGCAATGACGGAAAATGCAGGGGCAGAACGAAATGACAGGAATCCAGGAGCGGAACGCAATGACAGAAATGCAGGGGCGGAACGCAATGACAGAAATGCAGGGGCGGAACGCAATGACAGAAATGACGGGCAGAAAACGCCATGACAGAAATGACGGGCAGAAAACGCTATGACAGAAATGACGGGCAGAAAATGCTATGACAGAAATGACGGGCAGAAAAAGCTATGACAGAAATGACGGGCAGAAAACGCTATGACAGAAATGACGGGCAGAAAACGCTATGACAGAAAACGCTATGACAGAAATGACGGGCAGAAAACGCTATGACAGAAATGACGGGCAGAAAACGCTATGGCAGAAATGACGGGCAGAAAACGCTATGACAGAATTGACGGGCAGAAAACGATATGACAGAAATGACGGGCAGAAAACGCTATGACAGAAATGACGGGCAGAAAACGCTATGACAGAAACGCCAGGCAGAAAACGCTATGACAGAAATGGCGGGCAGAAACGCTGTGACAGAAATGGCGGGCAGAAACACTAAGACAGAAAACGCTATGACCGAAATGGCGGGCAGAAAGCGCTATGACAGAAACGGCGGGCAGAAAACACAATAGGTGATGGGTGGGCAGATAACACCCCCGGCCGGGGTTCACGGCGGGGAGCCCCATGGCTGCAAATGTCAGTTGTGGAAAAGAGGCGCGACGGGCGGGTGGCCGCCCATCCCCCCCCATGGAAACTGACCTATGTGGGGAGAGAGGAATTGATGGCAGGACACCCCTCCCCCCATCTGCACCGGGAGAAACAGGAGCGATCCCCCAGTGCAGACTGAACAGCAGGGTGAGAAGAGCCAGCGGTGGCCGAATGCCCTCCGGCGGCTCCCTCCTGCCTGGACATGTGTGGGGGGAGGAGTCGGCGGGAGCACACCCCCCACTAAACAGACATGTCCCTCGTGGACCTAAGCGGGGAGAGAGATCGGCGGCGGCCGAACCCCCCCCCCTTCCTCTGGCAGACGTGTCCCTAGTGGACCTGTATGGGGAGAGGAGTCGGCGGCGGCCGTACATTCCCCCCCACCTAGTCAGCAAGCGGCAGCCTGGGCAGACAGAGAGCCGCGAGGACTGGCGGAGGACGGGCGCGCTGCGCAGCAGGAAGGACGGACGCCCCCCCGCTCCCCCCGGCATGAGCGCTGGTAGGGCGGGCGGGCTGCACGCTGTGGGGCAGAGGAGGACGGTGTAAGAATGGGCGCCCCCCGCTCCTCCAGGCATGAGAGCCGGGAGAGCGGGCGGGCGGACTGCATGCTGGAGCTGCGGGGAGAGGTGGAGGATGGAAGGGCGGCCCCCCCTACCCCCGACCTGAGTGCCAGGAGAAGCGGGCGGCCCCCCGCACTAAAATAACATGGCTGGGTGGCATCCACGATGGTGGCAACCCAGGGATGGGGGGGGGACGGTAAGTGGTCCCAGTGGTGCCCAGGAGAGGAACCGACACCACCGACCGCCGCTCCGATAGGCGCCCGGAAGTGACGTGCTTCCAACCCAGAAGCCGACGACCCTGGCCCTGATGGAGGAGGAGGCTTAAATAGCCCTCTCAGGCTCCTCCTACAAATACCTCCGGCCAGCCTTCATACATATATATATACATACAGGGCTCAAAATTTCAAGTCCTGAGCTACTAGCCAGGTCTCAAGGGTTACTTGCACCAATTGTGCCCATCATTGCAGCCTCACCGTGCCCACAATTGTAGCCTCACCGTGCCCCTATTGCAGCCTCACCGTGCCCCACATTGCAGCCTCACCGTGCCCTACATTGCAGCCTCACCGTGCCCCACATTGCAGCCTCACCATGCCCCACATTGCAGCCTCACCGTGCCCCACATTGCAGCCTCACCGCGCCCCACATTGCAGCCTCACCGCGCCCCACATTGCAGCCTCACCGCGCCCCACATTGCAGCCTCACCGTGCCCCACATTGCAGCCTCACCGTGCCCCCATTGCAGCCTCACCGTTACCCCATTTCAGCCTCACCGTGCCCATCATTGCAGACTCACCGTGCCCCACATTGCAGCCTCACCGTGCCCCACATTGCAGCCTCACCGTGCCCCACATTGCAGCCTCACCGTGCCCCCAATTGCAGCATCACCGTGCCCCACATTGCAGCCTCACCGTGCCCCACATTGCAGCCTCACCGCGCCCCACATTGCAGCCTCACCGCGCCCCACATTGCAGCCTCACCGTGCCCCACATTGCAGCCTCACCGCGCCCCACATTGCAGCCTCACCGCGCCCCACATTGCAGCCTCACCGCGCCCCACATTGCAGCCTCACCGCGCCCCACATTGCAGCCTCACCGCGCCCCACATTGCAGCCTCACCGTGCCCCACATTGCAGCCTAACCGTGCCCCACATTGCAGCCTCACCGTGACCCCATTGCAGCCTCACCGTGCCCATCATTGCAGCCTCACCGTGCCCCCATTGCAGCCTCACTGTGCCCCACATTGCAGCCTCACAGTGCCTCAAATAGCAGCCTCACAATGCCCCAAATAGCAGCCTCACAGTGCCCCTATTGCAGCCTTGCCAGGGCGGATGGATCATGTTAGAGGTGAGCCACGGGATCACGGAGCGGTAAAACACGCCGTAACAGCTGACATTGATACTGTCTCCGCTCGGACTGTCTCAATGTCAGCTGTTACGCCGTGTTTTACCGCTCAGTGATCCCACGGCTCACCTCTAACTCCATGGCACTCTTAGGCTCGATCTATGCATTTTGCTTTTGAGCGTTTTGCAGTGCTTGCCGCGTGTTTGGACATGCGTTTTTACCGATATTTTGCCACGTTTTGCGTTTCTTTTTTACACTGTGGTCGCTTAGCAACCAGCTATATACAGTGTAAAAAAATGAAAAAAAAAAAAACGCAAATCGTGGCAAAATCGCGGTAAAAATACGGTACTTGCGTTTTGGATGCGGGTCCATTGACTTCTATTACATGCCAAACGCTGCATTTTGCATGAAAAAAAGTCCCTGACCCTTTCCAAAAACGCAGAGGCACAAAAATGCATTGATGTGAACATGTTCCATAGGAACACATGTTAAAAAATTTCCCTGCATTTCTGCAAAATGCATCAAAAAATGCATTAGTGTGAATCAAGCCTTACACTGTAAAAATTACATCTGACCAGGGGGCTTATAACACTCACTAACAATATAAATGCCAATCCCTAAAAATCGTTAATAAAAATGCAAGAATATTAATAAGAGGGGAAAAAAAAAAAATGTAATTACTGTATATACTCGAGTATAAGCCGAGTTTTTCAGCACATTTTATTGTGCTGAAAGTGCCCCCCTCGGCTTATACTCGAGTCAAGCACTTTTCTGCAGCAGAAAATTAAAACCTTGGTATTAGGAACCCCATGTCTGTAGTGCTAGTTCGACTGAGTTTGCATAACAAATTTGGGGTTCCTAGCACCAAGTGGCCCCAAGATACGGGGCCCCAAAATCAGTTCGGAAAATGTCAAGCACTTTTCTAATGTGTCCATCTGCAGCAATGTTATTTTAGGACCCTTTGGGTCCAGAGACTGGCTGCAGATAGGGGGCATCTAGGAACCCTTAACTACCAAGTTTGAAGTTTGGGGGACCTATGGCTGCAAATGGGCACAGTGAGGCATGCAAATGGGCATTGTTGACCCTCTTTTCCACTTACAGTAGCTGCGCATTTCTCACCCTAGGCTTATACTGGAGTCAATACGTTTTTCCATTTTTTTTGTGGTAAAATTAGGTGCCTCGGCTTATATTCGGGTCGGCCTATACTCGAGTATATACGGTAAAATGGTCTACTACCATTGGATGAAATATATCACATATTAAAAATACAGGTTTGGCCGAGGAGTACCAATGTTTAATTGATAACATTACAGGTAGATGTACAGACAAAAACCCCATATAAAGTGCCACCAATTCCAGATAACCCCTAAAAAAAGGAGGGGACCACCCCATCTAATGGTATACAAAGGAAGGGCAGAATACCCAATCTCATTTCCCTGCTAAGTGGAATATACGGATAAAGCTGCACTACCCTATACAAAATAGTGGGGGAGAGAAAAACGAAATGAGTGTATATGTACTACCAGAGTTAAAAAACTAAAGTATAGGTAAATTCTCACTGGGGATATGATAACTGGATGAAGGACCCTATGTATGATTAATTGTCTGTAATGAAGCAGTTAAGATCAAAGTCTACATTTAATCCTCTTGGTTTTAATGATTGTATCTAATTGATCCACCATGATTCACATTGGCTTAAAGATTTCACTTTGTCAGACCCCCTCCAATGTCTATGGTATTTCTCAATACCCCAAAAACTCAATCCCAGCGGACTCCTATTATGGGCTTCCGTGAAATGTCTTGAGAGGTGATTTTTTTTAAAGCCAATAGTGATATTTTATGTTCCTGTATTGTTTTAGCCAGTTTGCGTTTTGTTCTTCCAATATATTGCCTCAGACACAGGCACTGAATACAGTATACCACCCCTTCAGTGTTACATGTAGTTAGAGCTTTAATTTCGTACTCCGTTTGTTACTGTAGATTGGAAAAGTTTTTTTTTTTTTTTCCAGGTTACCTATGGTGCTTGTGCATCCTGCACATCCTCCGCATCCCAAGAACCCTTTATGATCCAGGAATAATGGGAAACTGGTTATTAGGGGATCCATCACATTTCTGACGATCCTATCCCTCAGATCTGGAGCCCTTCTATATATGAATGGTGGTCTTGATGGTAATGTTTTTTCCAACTCCTTATCCTTCAATAGAATGGGCCAATATTTATGTATAATACTCTCTACTTTTTTGTTTTGTTTATTATAGCCCAGTATGTAAATCCTTATGATCACTCCTGGCCTTATGTTGGATAAGTGCTGCCCTATCCATCTCTGCTACCTGTTGAATCTGGTCTTGTATGGTTTCTTGTTAGCCTTTTTGCTACAAATTGTTTCCCAATCTCATTAGCCTGTTCTACAGTTGTGTGAAAACGTATTTACCTCTTCCTGATTTTTTATTGTTTTGCATATTTCTCACACTTAAATGATTTAGATCATCAACAAATTTTAATATTACACAAAGATAACCAAAGTAAATCCAAGATGCAGTTTTTAAATTATTATTTAATTTATTAAGGGAAAAAGCTGTTCAAACCTGCCTGGCCCTATGTGAAAAAATGAATTGTCCCCTCCCATGCTGAATCATGAATAAATTGTGATTAACCACAATTTTTTGGAAAGCTGAGTTATATTTCACTTGCCACACCCAGGCCTGATTACTGCTAGATCTGTCAAATCAAGAAATCACATAAATAGAAGCTGTCTGACAACGTGAAGCACGCTAACAGATCACAAAAAGCCACACATCATGCCACAAACTAAAAAAAATTCAAG
Organism: Lithobates sylvaticus; assembly: GCA_028564925.1. Taxonomy (NCBI): domain Eukaryota; kingdom Metazoa; phylum Chordata; class Amphibia; order Anura; family Ranidae; genus Lithobates; species Lithobates sylvaticus. The sequence continues at coordinate 99,080,674 of CM053037.1, read as the reverse complement.
AACAGATTAGAAACAACGTAATGTACATGTATCAGTCTAGGGAGGCCTTTGGAACTCCCAGTGAACCACGGGGAGAGCCATTATCCACAAATGGTGATAACTTGGAACAGTGGTGAACCATCCCAGGAGTGGCCGGCCTACAAAAATGACTACAAGAGCATGACGACAACTCATCGAGGAGGTCATAAAAGAACCCAGAACAACATCTAAAGAAATGCAGGTCTCACTTGCCTCAGGTAAGATAAGTGTTCATGATTCAACAATAAGAAAGAGACTGGACAAAAATGGCATCTATGGGAGAGTTCCAAGGCCAAAGCCACTGCTGGCCAAAAAGAACACAAAGGCTCATCTCACATTTACCAAAAAACATCTTGATTATCCCCAAGACTTTTAGGCAAATACTCTGGCCCGATGAGACAAACATTTTACTTTTTGGAAGGTGTGTGTCCTGTTACATCTGGCATAAAACAAATAAAGCATTTCATAACAAGAACATCATACCAACAGTCAGACATGGTGGTGGTAGTTTGATTGTCTGGGGCTGCTTTGCAGCTTCATGTTCTGGACAATCCTAAAGGAGAATGTCCGGCCATCAGTTTGCGACCTCAAGCTCAAGTGCACTTGGGTTATGCAGCAGGACAATGATCCGAAACACAACAGCAAGTCCACCTCCAAAGGGTTCAAACAAAGTAAAATTTTGGTTTTGCAGTGGCCTAGTCAAAGCCCAGACTTGAAAACAATTGAGATGCTGTATCATGACCTTACACAGGCCGTTCATGCTGGAAAACCCTCCAATGTGGCTGAATTAAAACAATTCTGCAAACAAAAGTGTGAAAGACTCATTGCCAGTTGTCACAAACACTTGATTGCAGTTGCCGCCAAGGGTGGCACAACCAGTTATTAGGTATAGGGGGCAATTACTTTTTCACGTACCGTATTGTTGTGAATTTATGAAGAAATACATTTACTATTCACTGGCAGAAATGTATAATTTCAAAAAGGCCTAAAAAAAAGACACAGTAGAATTCATGTATTCTAAATTGCTACAACTATACTATTCAAGGTTTTTTACAAGCAGGTGTTGAGCCAGAAAGAAAATAGAAACAATGGTACCCTTTGTCACCAAACAAAAGGTGTGTACTTATTTTGTTGATTAGTTTGAGAAGACCAAACTTACTAGGTATCATCACCTGGAAGTATTCCGTGACTAGGAAGGAAAACCCATTGTGCTCAAGTAAAGACTGTTTGGACAATTTACAACCATGAAGACAAAATTCAATAGCTGACACCTTGTCCAACAAAACCTATTGTGTGAAGTCCTTAGGAACTTGTGGACACAGCTAAGCTATCAAAACATGTATTGGACTGCTCAAAGTCCATTTCAAAACATGGTTTCAAAAGTAGAGGCAAACCAGACATATTTTCAAATATATATATATATATATATATATATTTTCAAAGTACATTGAATATAAGTCAATCGAATTATATGTGATATTTGTAGGTCACAAAAGAGACATTATAATTTTTGTATCCGATGAGTTGATGAAATCGGTTATAAAGAAAATATATATGAAAGTATTAGGTTATTAGTAGAATTGTTTTAGGAACAAATTAGTATTAAGACAAACATATGATCATGATATAAATGTATAAGAATTAAACCTATGCTTAGATAAACAAATATTGATTGGATACCCAAATTATACAGGTATCCAGATAGATAAAAAATGTATGTGATGTTGATTAATATATATATATATATATATATATATATATATATATATATATATATATATATATATATATATATATATATAAACCTGTGTCCTTTTCAAATGGACTAAATTCTTACAGATATACAATGATATGCATATATATCACCATTTTATGCAAGTGATTAATCAATAATTATGCTAAGCGTATTTGATAGTAAGTGGTTAGTAGAATTCCCAGTTTGAGAGATTATTTTCACTAAGGTACAAAAAAAAAAATACACAATATAAAATTAAATATATCACTTATAGAGATAAACCCCAAAACACATGTGAGACACCTGGTGGTTGAAGGTGCTATTACCTTAAAAACTGGGAAAGGTGATCATTAAGTCTGCCTGCCAATAGGAAAGGAACACATACCTTTTGGGCTGAACATATTACAAGTTTTATAATCTTATTGTCTGAGAGGGTATTTAAGAGACAAGAAGGATACCATTAAGGGAGAGAGAGCTCAGGTATCCAACCTGAGGAGCTCAGGGGTCCGCCCTGAGGGAAGGGACACTGGGAGAAAAACATCTTCCCAGATAGACTGACTACCATGTATGAAAATATACTTTAACCTCCAAGAAGATTCCTGAACCCGGTAGCCATCTTAAATCCAGCCTAATAGCCATTTTGGAATGGGTAAATATAACATGTTGATTTTATCTGGTATGTTCTCTTAACTATTGATATAAAATATTCTAATATTGATAATCATTCTCCACAATCGATAACCGCCTTTTAGATTTTTCTCTAAAAATCAATTTTTCACAGGACGCAGGAGAATCATTGACTGCTGCCTTGGAGATATTCAATAAATTTGGTAGGTTCTCGGGAGTGCGCATTAACTGGTCCAAATCCAACATTTTCCTCCTGGACCCCCAGGCCCGTGTAGCCGTACCTCTCCTTTGGGTTGACCAATTCAAGTACTTGGGTATCCAGGTCAGGAGAGATTTGACGGAGTATAGGGAACTCAATGTACGTCCGGTCATGACACAATTGCGGGCCAAATGCACTTCATGGAATACATTACCCCTGAACCTTATGGGCCGCATAAATCTGCTGAAGATGATATTTCTTCCCAAATTTTTATATGTATTCCGCAACAGCCCCACCTGGATACCCAAGTCCTTCTTTGTAGAGGTAGATAGGTGTGTTGGTTCCTTTGTTTGGGGGGGTGCAGCCCCCAGATTGGCTAGATCCACTCTTATCCTCCCTGTCCAATGTGGGGGCCTGGCGACACCGGACTACCGAACATACTTTTGGGCGGCGGTGCTAGTCACAGTTAGGTGGTGGAATGTCCTTTACAGGGGGAATGCGGCAGTATACTTGGAAGCAGCAATTGTTGGCTCAATGCAGGAGCTGGGCAACCTGGTTCACAGAGGCCACAGGGCCTATACAGACCTCCCGGTGCCGACCCGGACGACCCTTAGGGTCTAAAAAATTTAAAAAGTTAATCCTGCGCCAGCACACTGAACAATACTAAAGGAATGCTGCGCACACTTAGAGGAAATGTCTGAACCCAAGTGGAATAAAAAGGAGGAAATAGTGGGGCGCAAAATTAAACTAAATATTTAAAAGACAAAAGGCTGACAGATAATAGACATACAATTGCCAATTAAAAACTCTGGGTAAATAGTTGAGCATACATATGATAAAAAGTATTAAGCAATAGTGCGTAAAGTGGTGTGATAAAAACCAAATCATGTGATAAAAGCAATCCTGGTTAAAAATGCATCATAAAAGTCGCATGATGTGACAGTGCATCCAAGTGTATATAAAATCAGTGATGTGATAAAAACGTGATGGAGATCCTTAAAAACATATAATGTGCATCAAAATAAATAAATTGTGATCCAAGCGGATAAAATCAATATATCATATGGGTGATATAGGGACTTGAATAATATAGTGCAGCAGAACAAAAGAGACTGAAAAATGCCAAGGTGAAAAATATATAATAGTATCAGATCCGTGCCAACTAAGTCGTAATGGCAGACTGAAGTGAAAGAATAGATGCAAATGATATAGTTGTGGATGGCGATTAAAAAATCGCAAGGTAAAAGAGTCCAAATAGGAAGTCCATATATAGCATAAGTACAAGGTGAATTTGGTATCTTCTATCCAACAAAAGGCAAAAATCTCTGTGCTGAGGTGTCCAGTGGGGATAAGGGATAATCTATAAATCCTGTGCAGTGATCCGTGTGTATTTCTCGTGCAATCCTAATGGGGATATGAGTGGCCCCTTACCTTACAGCTGTAAGGTTACAGCAGTATAATATGGGTCTTTATGGTCATAGGTGACCGTCCTCCCGGGGATGTCTTTCTGGTGTTTCAATTATCTCTCCCAGGTACTTCCTGTCTGTATGTTCCGTGTGGTTCCCTTCAGCTTACTCCTTATCCAGGCAGGGGCAGGGAAGGGGGGTGGGGGGTAGGTTTTCACCTCAATATGCACATGAAATAAAATTGCCTCATAGTGTAGTATGTCAGTGATAAACGAGCATTTATTACAATCAAACAGGTAAAACAGATAAAATGGGTACTCGCATACAACAGTGAATACAGATACAAGGTATAAACGAGCTTCGAGCTCGATGGCGTCACTTCCGGTAGGTCACGTGTCCCGACGCGTGTTCGTCACTAGTCACGTGGATCACATCATGCGACTTTTATGATGCATTTTTAACCAGGATTGCTTTTATCACATGATTTGGTTTTTATCACACCACTTTACGCACTATTGCTTGATACTTTTTATCATATGTATGCTCAACTATTTACCCGGAGTTTTTAATTGGCAATTTTATGTCTATTATCTGTCAGCCTTTTGTCTTTTAAATATTATTTAGTTTAATTTTGCGCGCCACTATTTCCTCCTTTTGACCCTTAGGGTCTGGTCGGCTGCCAGACGTGGTACGACGGATCCACTGAGCTGGTCTCCCCGCTGTCCTTTGTGGGGAAGTCCCAATCTTCCCCACCTCAGGACGGTGCCGGACCCGGTGATCTGGGCCAGATTTGGAATCAAGACCCTTAGTGATATTTTAAAGAATGGGGCCATAGCACCCTTTCCAGCCCTACAGACACACCTCCAACTACCGGGATGGATGTGCTTTCGGTACTTTCAGTTGCATCACGCCATTAGGGCCCAATTCCCACTACCCATCAGATTGGAGCTGGACCCTGTGGAGAAGGTTCTTGTCCAGGAGAAACTGGATAAACCCCTCTCGACCCTGTACCTAGACCTCCTTAGGACTGACTCAGTCAAAGTAGACAAACTTTTTGTCTACTGGAAAGCTGACATCCCGGACCTTGACCAGGAAGACTGGAATGACTGTTTGGTGGATAGTGCCTCCATGCTTATTTCTTCCAGAGAGCGCCTTATACAGGTAAAATTCTTACATAGGGTCTATTATACCCCTCAGAGGCTCCACAGGGTATTTCCCCAGCGATCTCCTGACTGTCCCAGATGCATGAGTGCTATAGGAACATATCTACACATGTTCTGGAGCTGTCACAAAATTGGTACTTACTGGGCTGCTGTGCTGGAAGCTGTTAACGGCCGTCTTCAGCTGAGCCTCCCTATGTCCCCAGAGCTATTATTATTGGGCATTCAGGATGATGACCAAAGGCCCAGATACACAAAATTGTTAGTGACCTATCTCTTCTTCTATGCAAAAAGGGAGATTGTATTGCATTGGAACTCACCTTCCCCTCCCACGATTGGATCCTGGGAAAAGTCAATCAACACTGTACTCCCCTTATATAAGCTAACGTACATTAACAGGAACTGTCCGCAAAAGTTCGATAGAGTGTGGCAACCTTGGTCGGGGTAGACAGTTTGATGCCTGAGAGGATCCATGCATTTGATGACTGGTATTTTCCCCTCTTCTGTTTTTTCCTTTTTCCCTTCCCTTTTGTCTTTCTTTTTTGGAGAGTTGTTTGAGGGCAGTTGAACACACCCTTATGCCCCCTCAAGGGGAGTGGCACCATGTATATTTAGGACAATCGACACTTTGCACTTATTATTTTAATTATTGAGTATATAACCTTGCATGTATCGTGTACTTGATGTAGTCCATGTTGGACATATGTTGTGACCTGTATGTAAGCTTACTTTCAATAAAGGAACAGTTTTTGACTCTTAAAAAAAATCAATTTTTCATTATATATTACTTTTGCATAGTTGACAAATTTTATTGACAAAACAAATGTCTAAATTATTTTTACATTGTTCAACGTTACTTACCTGCAGCATTGTAACAGCTGGGTGTGTGTAAAATACAGACATTCTGTTAAATTGTCAAATATATGGTTATTGATTCTACTGAAGAAGTTATCATGGTGATATTGTGTCCAAGGTACTACTACGCCCAGTTTGACGGTATTTCTATTAATTGTCAATGATGAATGAATAATTTGTATAGCGCTACAATGCGAACCGAATCGCCTCAAGGCGCTGTATTATGATCAAGTAATGCATTTTAATTTAATGTAAATATTTGTTTTCTGTCAACCAATAAATGTAGCTATTTCGTATGATCACTCGTCTCCGTGAATAGGTTTCACATATATAGACTGTGTCATATAGATAGATTTTTTAAATTTCTTAAAAATATCTTCGTTAAAAATTACTTAATAAAAATGTGCGGGAAACTGTCCTTAAAAAGCACAACAGTATATACTCGAGTATAAGCTGAGTTTTCCAGCACATTTTATTGTGCTGAAAGTGCCCCCCTCGGCTTATACTCGAGTAAAGCACTTTTCTGCAGCAGAAAATGACATTTTCCGACCTGAATTTGGGGCCCCGTATCTCTGGGCCACTAGGTGCTAGGAACCCCAAATTTTGTGTGCAAACCCAGTGGAACCATCACTACAAGATGGGGTTCCTAGCTCTAAGTGGCCCCGAGATACGGGGCCCCAAAGTCAGTTCGGAAAATGTAATTCTCTGCTGCAGAAAAGTGCTTGACATTTTCCGAACCAACTTTGGGGCCCCGTATCTCGGGGTCACTTAGTAATAGGAACCCCATCTTGCATATGTTGTAGTGCTAGTTCGACTGAGTTTGCATACCAAATTTAGGGTTCCTAGCACCAAGTGACCCCAAGATACAGGGCCCCAAAATCGGTCAACTGTGTCCATCTGGCTTGCAGATAGGGGGCATCTAGGAACCCTTAACTACCAAATATGAAGTTTGGGGGACCTATGGCTGCAAATGGGCACAGTGAGGCATGCAAATGGGCACAGTGAGGCTGCAAATGGGCACAGTGAGGCTGCAAATGGGCATTGTTGACCCTCTTTTCCACTTACAGTAGCTGCGCGTTTCTCACCCTAGGCTTATACTAGAGTCAATACGTTTTTCCATTTTTTTGTGGTAAAATTAGGTGCCTCGGCTTATATTCGGGTCGGCCTATACTCGAGTATATACGGTAATGCCAGGCAGGTTTGGACAGCTTTTTTGCCTTAATAAATTAAACCATGATTTAAAAACTGCATTTTGTATTTACTCGGGTTATCTTTGTGTAGTAATAAAATTAGTTTAATGTGATCTGAGTCATTTAAGCCTGACAGATATGAGAAAAAATCAGAAAGGGGCCAAATACTTTTTCAACTGTATATAGGTTTCTAAATTTGTACAGTTTCTTGGAATATTATCTAACCATGGGCGACTGTTTTTTGGAATTTATGCAATCCTATCTGTGGGTTTGAAGTGAGTACTAGTGGAGAGTAGGTTGTCCCGTATCTTTTGCTCTAAGTACAAAAAAGTGATTTTATGTGGACTAGTTTGCCACGTAAGCTCAATTCCTTTATTATTCACATTCAACCTTCACTGGTATTCCTCCAACCTGAGCATATCACCCTCCCAGATAAAGATAATGTCATCTATAAAGCGCCAGTACAACTTAAGCTCTGGGGGTCTATGTTGGAAAATGTTGTCACTCTCCCACATATCCATAAAGAGGTTTGCCACATTTGGGGCAAAACGTGCCCCCATAGCAATTCCCCTTGTTTGTTGGTATTTTTTTTTTATTATCAAATCTTTATTAGTTTTTTTTGACATTTCCATTTAACATCACACTTTTAACCATAGATGCAAATATTTCTACATAAAAACATCTTTATCAACCTTCCATATTCCCCCCTCCCCCCTTTTCAGCAACCCACAAAAAAAAAAACAAAGTATAAAAGTTTTTTTCTTCTCCTTTCCCCTCCTCCTCCCTCCCCCCCTCCTCTCCCTCCCCCCTCCTCCTCTCCCTCCCCCCCTCCTCTCGTATCTCTCACTCCCCCAGTTTCTCTTTCTTTTTCCCCCCCTTGTTCTTCCCCCTTCCCTTCCTTAAATACTAAATGTGGTTTGTCCCTTATCCCTCTCCCTGTTCCTACTCTTAAGCTTACCTTTCCCCTTATATATAAGGAGCGGCAAGATAATAATAGTGAAGAAAAAAAAAGAATTTTGAATGTGTCTAACTCCCTTAATTTTAATGTCTGAGGCTTCTAACAGCCATTTTATTCCCTTTTTTGTTTTCCCACCCCTTTCCCTCCCCCCTAGTTCACCACTTTTTTTATCTAAAACTACATATTCTAATTTCTCCCTCCTATGTGCTGTATATGGAAGGGTTGGATTAAAGGGGGGCCACCCGTAGGGTTGGTAGACATGAGGGTGTGGGAGGTTAGAGGTTGAGGATGAGGGGAAGATATAGGGTCCAGAGAGGAGAAAGCGAAGAGGAGAAAAAAAAAAAGTAGAATAAATTGCAAATATAAATAAATAAAAAAATAAATAAATCAAAATAAATAAGTCCTACCTCTCTCCCCTCTCTCCTTTCTTTGAACGTCTTACCTATACTTCTTCCTCATTCAATCTCTATTGAGCATATTTCCCAATCTGAATAGATGGAGTGTATCTACAAGGCCTATTATACACTGCTCAGCGCCTGATGTGAAATATACAGTTTTTGATACAACTAGACAAAATTGAATCAATATAAATATATATATAAATAAATAAATATATATAAAACCAGCCGTTTAAAAGGTAAAAATATAAAGAGTAGATAGTATAAAGTTCAAACAGTATTGCTTCCTGAGAAGTTAAATACTAAAACAGCGCTAAAGGTGTTGCATCAAATCTTTAAAAAATTTTAAAAAATGAGTCCACAATCAAAAATAAATAAACGAATAAATAAATGTTCCTTGAGTGCGGAATAGTGGTGGGTGAACAGTTCAAACACATCAAAGTGACTTCTTCTGCATTATATTAATTCAGACACCGTATCGTCCCATGTGACTTTTCACCGCGTGAGGCACACTCCCCTTAGGGGTTCAAACTCACCAGAGATAAAGATAAAATACACCTGTCAGATATTTATCACAAAGGTTTAGACTGCATCCACTACTCCTCAGCTAAGATGGGGTTAAACCAGCCTGGTATCCTTCTTAACTATTCAGCATCACCAAGAAAAACACTGCATCAGGGGTCCAGGGGGAAATTGTCTCCAAATAAACTCGCCATAGAAACAAATGAAATGTTGCACATAGCGTGATACCGTTTATTATTAAAATTAAAAACATAAATTGTTTCCCATAACAAGACCCATAAGCTTAGCAGCGTACATTAATTATTCTTTCAGTATGGCATAGTAAGTGACTTGCGTTTAGGATGGTAGAAAATCCTCCTCAGCGTCAGCCCCAGCACTTCCTTTGGTATGATGTGTGTCTGTGTAGACACACACTGAACTTCCGGGTGGCGGTATGGCGGCGGTGGAGCGCAAGATGTCACTTCCGGCCAGTGTCGTGTAGGCCACGCCCTTACGCGTTTCGTCACTTCCGCCTTCAACAGAGGGCGTGGCCACACGACGCTCGGCGAGGCTTTTAGTATCCGGCCCTTCTAGACATCAGCCAATCAGATTGCGAGCACCTCGGTACTTGTTACCATGGTGACGCTGCTTAATTGACTCTATGCCTATGTTTCAGCACGGGAAGTAGAATCACACAGGCGTCCCGCAAGACGGCCTATATGAGTGTATTAAGCAAGTAGTCAGCACAAGTGAAAAATAAGGACATATGCACTTTGGAACACAATGGAGCAAAAAAGGTTCAAACTCAGTGTGCGGTGTAAGGAATGCTAATACCCAGTTTAAACACAATAACTGGTATGCAATAAAAAAGTTATAATTATATATGATATACAGAAATAAAATATATCGGCAAATGATGTATAATTACCGGCACCAAATGTTATATTTCACTTGCGGCGGCCTGGTGAATTATTTTATTCTATTTGCAGTGAAAAAGACAAAGAATATTTTATTTTCAGGCATAGTAGGAGGTAATACTATTCGCTGTGGTGATGGTGATTTTTGCAATTCTGCCACATTAATACATACATTGACATTATTTAAATGCTAATGTAGGAAAAAAAAGATAATGTAGACATAAAAAAATATATAGATATATCACCTGATAGAGATATTCATGCTCAGATAGTTATGTGAGACGGTGCATCGGTAATTATACAGTTCACCTATAATCAACACCATCAAAATCAGAACATCTGTATATATATATGATGCATCAGTGATTATACAGTTCGCCTATATTCAACCACATCAATATCAAAACATATGTGTATATATATGATACACATATGATATTATATTAGAGCTCAGAGCCGGGTCTTACGCATGCAATATTTAATTGCGGCTAGGATATAATTGAAAGATCAATCATTAATCAGCCAATCCTGTTAGCAATTCAATTAATTGAATCAGTTAAATATCATGAATAAATGCTAGGAAGGAGAGATTAACTAATGTGACCATAAATATTGTAATATTTACTGGATAAAATTGAATAAAACTGCATATAGTTTCTGAACAGCAATTTCTAGAAGCATAAAAATAGTGTTTTATATATATATAAAAAACCCCAAATATAAATCACTAAAAATGCGTATTAATAAATATCAGTCCTATGTGATCTTAAAATTATGAGATAAAATCGCATTAAAACGAACTCATGACCATTACACATAACAGTATAAAAAACTGTAAAATAGGGGATTTGTTTAAAAGACATTATAACACATTTTGTGTGACTCAAATTAAATAGGTGGATTGCTCACACCAAATGTGTAAAATCGCATAAAACATCACATAAAAAATTGCATAAAAAATTGCATAAAAAGGCGCATAAGGAATCGCATCTGGAGATAATGAATAAAAAATACATATAAAAACTGTATAAATATGTATAAAACTCATAAACATAAATATATATAAAAGATATTGAAATAAATATATATATATGTAAAAGTTGACGTGCAAAGATAAAAAAGGGACTAGAATAAAAATAATGAGCATAAATGCATATAAGATCAATAGTCACTAATAAAATGATTTATGTCAAGATCAACATTCAAGCCTTTCGGCGATAAAGTGTCCACCAGATATATCCACTCAGTTTCTCTTTTGGATAACTCTCGTACCTGGTTTGAACCTCTCCAGTTTGGCTTGAGATGGTCAATCCCCCAAAATTTTAAACCAGAGGGATCCTGATTATGGTGATTTTTAAAATGGAGGGACACATTGCGATCTTTAAAACCGAGTTTGATGTTTGCTATGTGTTCTGCAATCCTGATCCGTAGTAACCTCTTAAGCCCCATACACACGGTCGGAAAATCCGACCACAAAATCCATCGGATTTGGTCCGACGGATTTAGTCCGACACTGGTGTTGCATACACACGGTCGGACAAAGTTGTCGGAAAATCCGATCATTCTGAACGTGGTGACGTTTGTTGCCTACGACGGGACTACGTAGAGGCTAGTAGCCAATAGCTTTGGTCTTGTAATGTGATCTGAGCATGCGTAGCACTTTGTCCGTCGGAATTCGCTACACACGATCGGATTTGGTGTGATCGGACTTTGTTGTCAAAAAATCTATCCAGCAGGAGATAGGACTTTGTCCGTCGGACAATCCGATGGAAACTGTCCGATGGTGCCTACACACGGTCGGAAAATCCGACCGTGTGTATGGGGCTTTAGTGCGGTCTATATAAATTAGCTTGCAAGGACATTGGATGGCATAGACAACATAGGCCGTATTGCATGTAATAAATTCCTTTATTTTGAATTCCCTATTATTAGATGTGGAGGTGAACATTTCTAATTCTCTTAATGGTTGGTTCACCTCTCTACATGCTTTGCTCTTCCTGCAGGAATAAAAACCATCCTTATCCCAGAAAGAGTGATGTTTTGATGGTGGATTAAAGATCTTTTTCACGATCTTATCTGCATAACTCGGTGCTTTTCTGTAAATAAACCCTGATTTTTCTGGAAGAGCTGGTTTTAGTACTTTGTCCATCAATAGTACATGCCAGTGTGTCATAAATATGGTTTCCACTTCTTTGTATTGTGCATGGAAGCCTGTAATAAAACTCCATTCCTGGATGTTTGTGTTTTCTGTAATAGGCTTATCTTCCAATAGGGAATGTCTTGGTACCAGGGATACTTCTTCAATAACTTTATCAAGACGTTTTCCATTGTATCCCTTTTCCTCGAATTTTTTCTTTATAGTCATTGATTGTGAGTTAAAATCACTTTCTTTGGTGCAGTTGCGTCTTATTCTTGTTATTTGACCTTTGGGTATATTCTTCAACCACATGGGGTGGTGACCGCTCTGTGTTGGAAGGTAACTGTTGGAATCTGTAGGTTTAAAAAAGACTTTGGTTTGTAATTTATTTGCTAAAGCAATACTGTTTGAACTTTATACTATCTACTCTTTATATTTCCCAATCTGTCCAAATTTGCACAAACCTGTCCTTTCTATTATGGATTTTATGTATCCATCTTTCGGCCTCCTTTATCACGTTCACTTCCTTCTTCCAGTCCAGCAGGTTTGGACATTTAGTCTGTTTCCATAATCTAGGTATCAACTATTTTGCAGCATTTATTAAATGTGGCGTAATACTTTTCGTGTATACTCTACGTGATTTCATTGACCCGTGGAACAGAAAGTTTAATGGCGTCAGTTCCATATGTCCCCTTGACAGCCTCCCAATCCATGGTGCAATCTCTTGCCAGAACCCTCTAATCATGGGGCATGACCACCATATATGGAGAAGTGTGCCCTTGTGCCCACATCCTCTCCAGCACCTTGCATCTGCTTTCTGGTACATCTGAGCTAATTTCACAGGGGTCTGGTACCATCTAGTTAGAAGTTTATATGACATTTCTTGAGTTTGAGCACTTTTCGATGTAGAATATGTGGACTCGATAAGCTCTTTAATTTGCGTAGATGTAAATTTATATTTTAGTTCCCTTTCCCACTCTCTGATATAGTAGGGTGTTGAGCTTTTCCTGGTCCCAAGAACTAACTTATACATTTGTGACAAAAGATGTCTACACTTCATCATCCTCGCGCACTTAGATTCAAATATAGTAAGTGAGTCAAGGGTTCTCAACATGGCTTTTTTTTTTTTTTTTTTTTTTTAATTGTAAAAACACCCTAATTGCTGGTACCTCCATTCAGCCATTTGAACCATTCCAAACTTCAGTATCAGTTCTGGTAATGGTAATAATATTCCATTTGGGGCAAAATTGCCACATATCGTATCATCAACTTTCCCCCAGTTCCCCATAGATCCCACTTCTTCTCCTGGTAAAAAACCAAGGGAAGCCCTCCATCGGGGTTAATGGGGATATCTGAGGGGCATAGTCTCCTGACTGGTTAAGTTGGTCCCAGATCTTTAAGGTACTTTGAGTTAGTGGTGATATCCATTTTGAAAGGCCCCTATTTACCTTCGGGATCCATGGTACTCCTCTTAACCACTTGCTTACTGGGCACTTAAACACCCTTCCTGCCCAGACCAATTTTCAGCTTTCGGTGCTCTCACACTTTGACAATTACTCAGTCATGTAACACTGTACCCAAATGAATTTTTTGTCCTTTTTTTCCCACAAATAGAGCTTTCTTTTGGTGGTATTTGATCACCTCTGGGTTTTTTATTTTTTGCCCTATAAGTGAAAAAAGACCGAAAATTTTGAAAAAAAAACACATTTTTCTTTGTTTCTGTGATAAAATTTAGGAAATTATTAATTTTTCTTCATAAATTTTGGCCACAATTTATACTGCTACATATCTTTGGTAAAAATAACCCAAATTAGTGGATATTATTTGGTCTTTGTGAAAGTTACAGACTCTACAAACTGTGGTGCGAATCATACAAAGTTGATCACATCTGATGTACTGGTGGCCTATCTCATTTCTTGTGACCCGAACAAGCCAGGAAAGTACAAATACCCCCCAAATGACCCCTTTTTTGAAAGTAGACATTCCAAGGTATTTAGTAAGAGACATGGTGAGGTTTTTGATGTTGTCATTTTTTTCCCACAATTCTTTGCAATTTGCAATTTTTTATTTTTTTCCACAAAATTGTCATTGTAATAGGTTATTTCTCTCACATGGCATGCGTATACCACAAATGACACCCCAAAATAAATTCTGCTACTCCTCTTGAGTATTACGATACCACATGTGTGGGACTTTTCCACAGCCTGGCCACTTAGAGAGGCCCAACATGCAGGGAGCGCCATCACGTGTTCTAGGAGCATAAATTACACATCTAACTTGTTGACTACCTATTACACTTTTGAAGGCCCTGGAGCCCCAGGACAATGACACGTGACACTGACGTGGCACTGATGACAGGTGGCACTGATACGTGGCACTGATGACACGTGACACTGATGACACGTGACACTGATGTGGCACTGATGAGAGATGGCACTAGTATGGGGCACTGATGACACGTGACACTGATGACAGATGGCACTAATAAGGGGCACTGATGACACGTGACACTGACAGATGGCACTAATATGTGGCACTGGTGACAGATGGCACTTATACGTGGCACTGATATCATGTGGCACTGATGAGAGATGGCACTAATATGTGGCACTGATGACAGATGGCAACGATACGTGGCACTGATGACACGTGACACTGATGACAGATGGCACTGATACGTGGCATTGATGTCACGTGACACTGATAACAGATGGCACGTGACACTGACAGGTGGCACTGATGACAGATGACACTGATACGTGGCACTGATGACAGATGGCACGTGACACTGATATGGCACTGATGACAGATGGCACTGACGTGGCACTGATGACACGTGGCACTGATGACAGATGGCACTTATACATGGCACTGGGGACAGGTGGCACAGGCAGATGGCACTGGGGACAGATGGCACTGGCAGATGGCACTGGGGACAGGTGGCACTGGGGACAGATGGCAGCGGGGACAGGTGGGGACAGATGGCAGCGGGCACAGATGGGGACAGATGGCAGCGGGCACAGATGGGGACAGATGGCAGCGGACACATGGGGACAGATGGCAGCGGACACATGGGGACAGATGGCAGCGGACACATGGGAACAGATGGCAGCGGGCACAGATGGGGTCAGATGGCAGCAGACACATGGGGTCAGATGGCAGCGGACACATTGGGACAGATGGCAGCGGGCACAGATGGGGACAGATGGCAGCGGACACATGGGGACAGATGGCAGCGGACACAGATGGGGACAGTTGGCAGCGGGCACAGATGAGGACAGATGGCAGCGGACACATGCGTACAGATGGCAGCGGACACATGGGGACAGATGGCAGCGGGCACAGATGGGGACAGATGGCAGTGGGCACAGATGGGGACAGATGGCAGCGGGCAGCGAGGACAGATCGCACATTTCATTTTTTTTTTTTTGTTTTTACTTAGGGCTGCTGCAGCCGTCCTCCCGGCAGGAAGCGTCCGCGCTGCAGCCGTCTTTCGGCTATAGCGCGGGCGCGAAGAGGTTAATCTCCTTCCTGCCATTGTTTGTTCTAAAGTTACCCATATTTTATTTGTTTGGTCATGACTACAATTTAAAATGCGTACTAAGGCCATCGCCTTGTAGTATAGCTTTACGTCTGGTAACCCCATACCTCCTTCTAACTTCCCTTTACATAATATCTCGTGTGCCAGTCTGGGGCATTTGTTGTTCCACACAAAGGATGTGAAGGCCCTCCGTATATTTCTAAAGAAGCTCTAAAGGAAGGGAATTGGGACTGAATATAGAGTATAAAGAATTTTAGGCAATACACTCATTTTTATTGCGCTCACCCTTCCAAACCATGTTAATACCTGTCCTTTCCATTTCCTCAGGTCCTCTATTACCCCCTCCATTAAGACCCTATAGTTTAGATCATATAATAGTTTAGGATCCGATGTTATGTGTATCCCTAAATATACAAGAGATTTTTTATTCCATATAAATTAGTATGAGCCTTTTAGGATCCTCATCATTTCTAAAGGGACATGGCTGGGTAGAATAACTGACTTTTCGAAGTTAATCTTAAAATTGGATAGTTTCCAAATCTTGATACTTCTGTCATCAGGGCCGGTAGTGATGTCTGAGGTGCTAAGTCGTCCGCGTATGGCGATACTTTATGTTCATGTATTCCAATACATGTCCCTTGGATTTCGATGTTTTTTCTTACTTTACATAAAAAGGGTTCTAATGTCATGGCGAACAGTAAAGGCGACAGGGGACACCCTTGTCTTGTGCCATTATGTATTTGAAAATGTTTTGAGAGGGTGCCATTCACTTTCACTCTTGCTCTTGGATCTGCATATAACGCCGCTACCCATCCCATTACACATTCTCCCACCTTCATCTCTTTTAGAACCTCTGTCATAAAAACCCAATTCACCCTGTCAAAGGCCTTTTTGGCGTCCATTGACACTATCATTCTCAGGATTTTATCAGGGCCGTTTTCCATCCAATGTAGGATGTGCAGGGCTCTTATGGTATTATCTCTGGCCTCTCAGCCTTTCATAAATCCCGTCTGGTCAGGGTGAACTATTTTTATTATCTGGTCCTGTAACCTAAGCGCTAAAATTTTTGCTAGGAGCTTGGTGTCTGAATTTAACAGAGAGATTGGTCTATAGTTTGCGCATTTTTGATGGTCTTTTCCTGACTTAGGGAGGACTGTAATATACGCCAATAAGGCTTCTGGTGGGAGGGGATTTGACGTATTAATCACATTAAAATAGTTGCAGATTGGGGTTCCCAAAAGTGAGGCAAATTTCTTATAATATGAGTTTGTAAAGCCATCTGGCCCTGGGCTTTTCCCCATTGCCAGACTTGCTATTACTCCAGTTACCTCTTCAACCGTGATTGGCCTACTTATTCTCTCAATCACCTCTGTTGATAATGAGGGTATCTCTGAACTTCTTATATATTCTTTAATTTCCTCCCTTCGCTGATCTTCCCTGACCTTTGATGGATCTGTCTGAATATTATATAGGGCTTCATAGAACCTATGGAACTCTGCTGCTATATCCTGGGTTTCCACTATCTTTTTATTTTGTACTGTTAATTTATGAACGTGCCTAGAGTCTTGTTTTTTTTGAGCTGCCTTGCTAGAAGTCGGCCACATTTGTTTCCCTCTTCATAAAACCAAATGTGCATAGTACCTGGATTTATTTCTAATTTTACCATCTATACATTGTGTCAGTTTATACCGCGCCGTTTCTAGACGTTTGACGTCTGCTGGGTCTAAATGTCTTTTATGTTTTTTTTCAAAATTGTTAATCTCTTCCAGTAGGTCTGTTATTTCTTTTTGTTTTTCTTTTTTTTTCCTTGACCCATGAGCTATCAGCTTGCCCCTAATCACTGACTTATGGGCTTCCCATATGGCCTGGTCAGTGGTTTCTCCAGGCACGTTTATTTCAAAATAAGTTTTTAATTTAGTATTTAATGCCTCAACTATATGACTATCGTCCAATAAGGTCTCATTAAGTCGCCATGTTCGTTCCGAATGTCCCATTGATGCTGGATATATGGTTATCGTTATCGGAGCGTGATCTAAAATTGTAATGGGTTCTATCGTACACGATCTGATCTTTTCCAGGTAGAACTGGTCTACCAGGAAAAGGTCCAAGCGTGAATACATATTGTGCGTTTTGTAATAGTAACTATAATCTCTTGTTTTATCGTGTTTTGCACGCCATCCATCTACCAGATGGAGGGATCTTAAAGACTGTTTTATATCTTTTAAGGCTTTAAAGGATATGGGGGTTTTCCCCCGTTGAGGTGTCTATACTTGGGTCTAGTACTAAATTGAAGTCCCCCCCTAAAATAAGGAACCCCTCTTTATATTCTTCCAATAATTTCAAAGTTTTTATTAAAAAATTTGCCGTTCCTGTATTTGGTGCATATATTGAGGCAAAAGTGTAACTGTAGCCATTTAATCTGGCCTTTACAAAGAGGTAGCGACCTTCAGGATCTATCTTCGTAGATACAACTATTATCGGACATGTCTTTCTTCTTTTTTTTTTTTTATCAAAAAGGTTTTTATTGAACAATAGAAAAGATAAACATACAGCTCAATTTACATCTCCAAACTCAGACAGATACAAAAATTGTGATCCAAAAAGGCACATATAATCCTGCAGGAGGGCACAACAGCACTTTAACACTACTACTCCCCCATCCTCCACAGGTCCATATTGGCAATATATTACTCTATACAATATAATCCCGGTACCGTCACATCATGCAAACTTTGATCTATCCACACACCCCCCTTCAGTTCAAATATTATTTTTACAGCAATCTATCCATTATCAAATCCACCGGTCCTAGGCCTGGTGTATCCAACCAGGGAGCCCACAGACTGTCATACTTTTCTGGTCGTCCCCTGTGCTGGAAAACATATTTCTCCATTCTAATAGTGTCCCCCATTTGTGTTATCCATTCCCCCAACGTTGGCGGGTCTGAGGCCTTCCAGTGGCGGAGAATCATTTTTCGTGCCTGAAACAGAGCCCTGGCTACCGCCTGCCTGGTAATGGCTGTCATAGGGATGTCATCCAGGATCCCCAATATACATGGTTTCGGGTCAATCGGGATAGTAAGTCGGTATGCTCCGTTAATCGTGGCCACCACCCCCGTCCAGAACAAGTGAAGCTTGGGGCATCTCCATAGCATGTGGATCAGGTCCCCATAGTCCCTTGCACATCTAGGGCAAATATCGTCCTGTCGTACCCCCATTCTAAGGAGCCTAGCGGGCGTAAGGTGAACTCTAAGTAGTAGATACAGTTGGGACAACTGCTGGGCTACATTAACTGAGCACAATTGGACTGCCTGAAGAGCCTCCTCCCACTGCTCACTCTCGAACGTACCTACGTCCTCCTCCCATTTTGCAAATGCTGTCTGTGGGAATCCCTCCAGGTAAGTATGAAGAACTGCCGAGTAGATTTTTGATATAAACCCCCGAAACTGCAATACGTCCTCCATCAGTCTGAAAATTGGGGTCGGTGAAAGAGTCCACGGGGCCTCCCCGGCCTGCGCCTTCACTGCGTGCTGTAGTTGTAAATATTGAAAGAACATAGTCTGAGGGAGTTGAAACCTCTCCCTCAGCTCCGCAAAAGGCATCAGGCTACCAGCAGTAAAGATATGTCTCAGATGCGTAATACCGTGTCTCTTCCACCGTTCCCCAGAGTCCAGCGATAGTAATTCCTCAAAATACTTATTTTCCCATATCGGGCTATATTCAGTAAAGCCCTCCACGCCCTGTATTTGTCTGAGCTTGTTCCAAACTTTCTGCATTAATGTGTAAGTGGGGTAACGTTTGTTCGACTTTGCGTATGCGAGGTCCTCCATGCCCGTGGGTACATTTCCATGACCAGTAGCCAGACACATCAGTTCCTTGGTGGGATCGGAATGTGTGGGCGTCTCCGCCCCCTCTTCCGCTGGTAGCATAGCCCTGGCAATATGTTGTGCCTGGGCTGCAAGGTAGTAAGCCCAAGGATTGGGGAGGGCAAGGCCTCCCGCCTCCTTGGGCTTTTGGAGCTGTTCCAGTTTTATCCGTGGGGGCTTGTCCAGCCATATAAAACTTCTGAAAAGTGAGTTAATAATTCTAAACAGTTTGACACAACACACCATAGGTGTGTTGTGCAGAATATACAGGAGTTGGGGCATGAAAATCATCTTTATTAAATTAATCCTGCCCACCAGTGACATTTTGAGTTTTGCCCATATTTTGATCCTATCCCGAATCCTGTTCAACAGAGGGGTCAGATTGAGTAAAATATACTCAATCGGTTCCCGCGTTACTTGTATTCCCAGGTACTTCATGCCGGTAGAGACCGGTATATTGTGTAGTGTCTGACCCGTTTTGTCCGATGTGTCATCCAGCAGCAATAGCGCTGATTTTGACCAGTTAATGTTCAGGCCCGAGTAGATTCCGAAATTTCGGATTATATTCATGGCTCCCCTGAGAGAGTCCGAAGTGTCTCCCAGAAGGAGCATGGTATCGTCTGCCTAAAGCATAACTTTTTCCTGAAGGTTCCCATACTGAAACCCTGTTACCTCTGGGCTTGCTCTAATCAGGGCTGCCATGGGTTCGATGGCGATGGCGAAGAGGAGGGGAGATAAGGGGCATCCTTGACGGGTGACCCTATAAAGGGGAAATGCGTCAGAATTGTGTCCCGCCTCCCTAATAGTTGCCCGGGGGGAACAATACAAAAGTTCACCCAGGACAGAAATCCCTCGCCAAAGCCGAACTTACCCATGACAGCCCAGAGATACTCCCACTCCCCGCTATCAAACGCCTTGTGGGCGTCGAGGGAGAGCAAGGCTCTACCCCCCATATTGTCAGATTGTGTTTGAACATTCAGAAATAGCCTGCGTAAATTAATAGCCGTAGATTTTTGAGGCATAAAGCCTGCCTGATCTGAGTGGATAATAGTGGAGATGGCTCCGTTAAGTCTAATAGCCAAGACCTTGGCCAAAATTTTTATATCACTCTGCAAGAGCGATATCGGTCTATACGATCCTTTGTCTAAAGGGTCCTTTCCTGGCTTTAAAATGAGAACAATGCTGGCCCTGGTCATGGATTCGGCAGTCTCTGGGTTTCCCTCGTATAGTTAAGTACTTTTAGGAGGCGGGGTAAGATTGCCTCTTCATATTGTTTAAACACTTCCATTGGGAGCCCGTCGTCTCCTGGCGCTTTAGAGTTAGGGAAGAGGCTAAGAGCTCCCTGCAGTTCTTCAATACTTATTGGGGAGTCAAGGAGTTTGCGATGAGAGTCGGGCAGTCCAATGCCACCCAAATATGCTTCTAGGTCAGAAGTCGAGTAAGTCGCTCTAGAGCGGTACAAATCAGAATAAAACCTCACTAGTTCCGTCATAACTTGGGCCTGATCATTTACCAGTCTCCCACCCTCTGTGCGTAATGCTCCAATAGATGGAGACATCTGTGATGCTTGTACAATTTTAGCCAGCAGGCGCCCCGTCTGTTCCCCCTCTTCATAGAAGACCTGTTTATTAATCTTATAAATAAGTCTTATAAATCTTTTCCGGTCGGCCGTTTCCCCAGAGATGCGGGTAACCGCTTCCTGGGCGGCCGCCCATGCGGCCCTAGCCGCATCTGAAGTGTCAGCAATGTATTCAGCCTCAAGTCAGCTCACCAAGCGGTCTGCCTGTTCCTGTATAGCATGTGTCTTGTCCTTGATGGCCGTCACTTCTGTAATCATAATGCCCCTGAGAAACGCTTTAAACGTCTCCCAGGTCAGTATGAGGTCAGGGTGGTCGTCGTGACGCCTCCAAAAATCGGAGATTTCAGCCGACACCCGGTCATGAGAGGGGAATAAATTAAGCCAAAATGCATTTAGCTTCCATGGCGTCCTTTGCAAGCTTACCCCCTAACAAGATAGACTATGTCCTTCAGCAGAGGCACTGCCTGCGGCGTGCAGAGACACAGGTCAATCCTGGAGAGGGAGAGGTAGGCTTTGGAAAAACACGAAAATTGCTTCTGGAGGGGATTACGACCGCGCCAAGGATCCACCCATCCAAACTCCTCCGTGAACTTCCGCAGTGCCGTTTGAGCCCTTGTGCGGGAAGCCGGGGGAGGTGGATGCTTGTCTAAGACAGGATCCATGTAGCAGTTCAAATCGCCCACCAGAATAGGAGGGACATCTGGGTGTCCAAGCTGGAATTTCAGTAATACCCGTAAAACATCTGTGGAAAAGGGGGGTGGTATGTACACAGCAGCAAGTATGCACTGTAATTGGTAGACCTTGCATAGTAATATCACATAGCGCCCCTCGTCATCAATCAGTTTATCTATCAGTTGAAAGGGAATGGCACGGTGCACCAGTACGCTCACACCCCTGGAAAAGGAGGTGTGAGTGGAGTGGTACGCACACCCCACCCATGAGAAGGCCACACACGAGACCGTCTCCGGCGTCAAGTGAGTCTCCTGTAATGCATATATGGCGGGGGAGTGCTTTTTAAGAATAGTGGTTACCATTGTACGCTTTAGGGGGTTTTGAATTCCCCTAATATTCCAAGACATTATAGATACTGTACCCATTTAACATAGCATAATTCAATATTCACAGAATATAATATCGTATGTTCCCTAGGCGCTGTAGGGAGTGTGTGGCAATAACGCGCCAAGTGTGACAAAAAAAGCCAGGTACCTGCGTTCCGGAAGGAATACCTGAGTGTGTCCTGGAAGATGGGGCTAAACAATGCCCAGTCCCTCCTGCTCACTTGCTGGTTTCCGTCTGAGGTAGAGCTGCAGTGCAAACAGAACAAAAGAAGAGAAAAAAAGAGCACAACAGAAAAACATACCCAAAGGGCACTCTTATCCCTGCTGCTGCCCATGGGGCAGGGTTCCCAACATAGGGAGGCGAATGACCTCATCTTCCTACAAAGAAGGCTGCAGTCATTTAGTTGAGTGTACCATAAAAAGGATAGGATAGGTGCAAAAAGCTGAGAGTCACTCATCCAACTTAACCCCCCAACCGCCGCCTAAACTGCGGCTTGAACTTGTAAGTGTTGCAGTTTAGAAGATTACTTAACTGTGTTATAAAGTCACTTCACTTGCTCACAACGCCTGTGGAATGTAAAGGGTATTGGCTTCCCAGCCCATAGGTATCACACCTGGTTAGGCCTAAGCATAAGTGCATGATCAACTGGTCAGTCCCCGTCTGCTGCATCTATGCCCGACTGCCTGACAGCATGTTCATTGGCGTCCAGCCATGCAGAGGCCTCCGCCACACCCTCAAAAAAGTGGGCCTGGCCCCGCAGTAATCCGGAGTTTTGCCGGGAATAGCATAGCATATTTGGCCCCCAGCCTTTGGAGACGTTTCTTAACATCAATAAATCTGGCTCTTCTTTTTTGTACTTCTGCTGAATAATCAGGATAGAATGAGATCCGGGCCCCATTGAATTGGATATTGCGTTGCTCTCTTGCCTGGCGCAGAACAATCTCTTTATCTTTGTAGTTAAAGATTCTGGCTATCATGGTGCGTGGTGGATGACCTGGTGACAGGGGTCGGGATGGCACCCTATGCGCACGTTCCACCGAATATAGTGGGGTAAATACCTCCTTTCCAAATACCTGTACCAGCCATTGTTCAACAAAATCCATGGGGGTCACGTCCCTCCGACTTCTCAGGGAGCCCCACTATGCGGATATTGTTTCTTCTCAAACGATTTTCAATCTCGTCAGATTTAACTTTGTTTGCTCTGGCAATCCTGGCTGTAATTTGGGCCTCTCTCATCAGGGGTGTCAGCCTGTCCTCTATCTCACTGATGCGGCCTTCAGCAGCAGTAGTGCGCTCCCTTGTCTTCTGTAAATCATGTCTAATAAACCCCAGCTCTTCATTCAGGCCTCCAAATTGATCTTGCAGTATGTGGACCGAGGCTGTGCATTTATGCACGGCTCTCAGTATATCTGCTAGGAAGGGCTGTGCTCCTCTTCCTCCTCCACCTCCTCTGCTTCAGGGAGACTCTGGCTGGGAGAGGGTGCAGGGCCTGGTGTCTGTGACTCGCCCTCCTGCAGCGTGTGGAACACTGCAGGGGTGGCTGACATGTCTTCCCCCTTTCCCTGAGTTGCCTGGGCCGTCATCTTCTGTGTGAAGAAGAGCATATCTCTGGGGGGCTCTTTAGCTGCACTCTGCAGGGGTTTTAGGTGGCTTACCCTGGTCCTTGGGCTTCTCCCAGCCGCGTGTGCGCTGTGTAGATGGCGCGGCGGCGCCATGTTGGAAATCCGGCGGCCCGGTCTCTGCGTTCTTGCGGGTCTGCATTCCAGCAGATTCGCCCGGTAAGGGGTCCGGGGGCTGCCTGGGGGTCTCTGCTCCATGCAGTGCCCTGCTTAGGGCTCAGTATCTGGCTGGGAAGAGGATCGATGGAGGATCTGAGCGGGAGCTCAGTGATGCACGTCCTCTCACATGCCGCTCTCGGCCACGCCCCCCTCAGACATGTCTTTCTGAATGTTATCGGGGATGGTGCATGAAACCACTGGTTAAACACATTTTTTTTTTTTTTTTAATTCTTTATTTATAAATTTTTCATCACATACATTTTATACCACATCACAGATAAAAAAAAAAAGAAAATAAAAACTGAACACTTACATTAACCCCCCCCCCCATACCCCCTACCCCCCGTCCCTGCCTTACAGAACGATTTCCGGGTATTTCTGATTAGTTGACCAAGCGAAACTGCAATATCCAATAAAGAGTCTCATTTTTTAAGTAGAGCATCTAAAGAAACCTCCAGCCCCTCACTCTATCTTGATATTTCTTCAAAGAATCTCCATGACTCTCTGAAAGTATCCCACTAACCCACTTTCCCGTCCCCTCCTCGACTTTCTCACCTTCCTCCCTATGAAGCTCAGGTCCTTCCATTTTTTGCTGTAGATTAATTCTGGCAATCCATTCCCCTATCCCCGGGCTCTCCGGGTCCAGCCATTTTTTGGGGATTACGTTTTTGGCCTCATTTAGAAGAATAGGGATTAATGATGACTTGTACTGTCTCGTGGGAGTGTCAGTCCCATGAAACAGTACTGTCCAGGGGTCCTCCGGAATAATCTTCCCAGTAATTATTTTAATTAGGTCAAGAATTTGTTGCCAATATTTTT